>CM041781.1:122146361-122353515 GCA_023374045.1 Limonium bicolor | reverse complement strand
TTGTTTTTGATTTGGACAAGTGAGCAAGATTTTACAAGAGATCAAAGAGGAGTTTTAATGGAGGTGTGTGGTATTACCG
Organism: Limonium bicolor; assembly: GCA_023374045.1. NCBI lineage: Eukaryota > Viridiplantae > Streptophyta > Magnoliopsida > Caryophyllales > Plumbaginaceae > Limonium > Limonium bicolor. The sequence goes on along the minus strand of CM041781.1, from coordinate 122,353,436 downwards.
TGAGAGAACAGCAAGAAGAAGGAAGAAGAAGGTTGAGACCGTGGGAAATGAAAGAAAGAAATGAGGAGAATGTAAACCCCATCCAACAATAACATATTACAACAAATTGCAGCGGAAAGAACAACCTCATCACATTACTTAACTTGTGGTGTTACACGCCGTTAGCCACCCACGTGGGCTAACAAGGCTAATACATACACAATGTACGGTCTGATGGCTAAATTCCCGAGCAACTATACATTAGTATCCCTTTCCATAACAACAACAACAACATACCCTTATCAAACTATACCGAGTATTATAACTGGTGCCGACAACAATATCGGTCTTACTACACCTACTGTATATACACACTTAAATGAATACCCATGTACAATGACTACCCGTCCTACTCTCGAACGGCTTCCAGCACTTCGTACCTGAAATAGGAAAAGAAGAGAAAGGGTGGCCCCAAGGGGCTCAGCCCCTTTTGCGGGGGGGGTAATCCCGCAGCCCACATGCTATCGGGCCACGCACAACTACTTGTCGTCTTAGCATGCGGTTGATTATATTTAAATCATACATGTAACAACGAACACACATCACATCATTCGCCTCAACAGGCTCAACATACGATAATATATCCTTACTTAAAAGTCACTCATGGTATCCATCATCCCTAGAGTGTTTTCTCCTCCAATGGAGCTACTTCCTTAATAGACGACACATCCCTTGAATCGGGTTATCCTTAAACGCCTCTTACCACAAACTAGGATTCATATCCATGATCCACACATTTCACATTTTACAACATATAACCTACACTACATAACAACACTTAACAACTTTGCACGTTCCATGTGCACAACATAACACCGCAATAGATATTGCATCACAACAAGATACATAACATAACGGGAATGGTCCTCTCAGGAACCGACCCAAACATCACAAACACACTGGTGAGCCTAGAGATTGTTGCCAGTCTCATGATAAGCTCGTTACATAACTCGTTACCCGTTTCGTAAATGAACGGTTAACTTAACACAAGGTGCCCGGATATAGTGATCCAAGCACACCGAAACAAACATACAATAGTATGCCCCTGTGGCCCGACGTGAGTCAGTAATAGCCTTGGTTAAGCTAAAGGGTAGGTTGGGAACCAAATTGGAAAACAACCAATACATACAGAGAGGATCGAACCTGCTATGACAACGACCCCCATACTCACACACGCGTGGCCGGAACAGACCGGACTCCTCATTCCCCCCGTTAGCACTTATTAGAAGTTCATCTTTGAACTTTATTAAACAATCACAAACATTGAGTTAAGTCTTGTCAGACATACGCAAGGGAAAAGAGAGTCATACATTCACATACAACATCACACACAAACATCACATAACCAACTCACTCACGCATAGCCGTGGTTAGAACATTCCTTAGGTCGGAAACGTTATTACCGGATACCGTTCTCTTACGTTTACCTAATAGTGGTTAACTAGCCCTTCAAGCGCATTAGAGTTACCGGTATCGGCACGTAAATACAATAACAATAATGACTGTAAACTCGTTTCATGATTTATATCATAACGTGGCAAACATACAGAAAAACACATTGGCATACAAGCCGGTGTAATCCGGTAGGACACAGGTTGCAAGAAAACCATACCTGTCACCGGAGTCCACTTATCTGTCCATATATGTTCCTCGAGCAATTCTCGAACAACTGTTAACATCACACTGTTTTCATTAACATCGGGGTTTGCTTGATCATTTATTGTCAATGCTTAATTTTTCCCCGTTAACTTAGTTACATAACTTAACATTTTTTAACTTGTTTTACTCTCACATTTTAATACAACTTTTAACCCCCTTAGGTGTCATTACTCCCCTACATGTCCTCAACATCCTTATAACATCATTACCTACCAATCCCATCATCACATATCATTTCTTAACCTTAAACCATGTTTTTTGGTCTGACCGACCCACCGACCGACCCACAGCTGGGTCGGTCCATACGAACCCTTTTACTTCCTTACAAACATGCCCGCCGACCCACGTCCGACCCACCATTCTGGGTCGGTCCATGTGCGAAACATTTTCCTTCCTTTAAACCTGACCGACCGACCCATGTCCACCCACCCTTTTGGGTCGGACCATTACCGAACACATTCCTACATTAACAGAGGCTCACCGACCCAAAACTGGTCGGGCCCCTGGGTCTCGCCTTCTAAACGTTACCCAAACTTGCCATTCTTCACCAAACTTCTCCTAAGGCCTCTTAATGTGTTCTAACATCATTTGGCACTTCAACACACCCTTAAGATATTCTTAAACACTCACAAACTATTTTTCCTAATTCCTTAAACCTTACTTATATCTCCACAAAATTCCCAACACTTACAATGTTTTCTCCTTATGATTTCTAGGTGGCATTTCACCTATAATGAACCACAATACTAAGGTGTTTCCCTCTACACCTTATCATCACCTCTCAACTTCTTTTCTTACTACTAAATCTCCTTTTTCACATCATACCTAACATCACTTATTCCTTGAACACCAACCTTAACCTAAACCTTAAACAACCTTCTCCAAGACTTTGATACATATCAAAACACCCATTAATTCCTAGAACTTCCAAGATAATGCCTAACCCTTGCATCACACTATACAATCACCTTAACACATGTTTTTCTTCTCAAGTAAACATTCATTCACCTTTAACACTTCCTAGTTCACACCAAAACTCACTTACATACAACAAACCTTAGCTTCTTACAAACTTTTCCTAAATTTGCCATAACTTCTCTACATATACCCACATCCAAACACTTAGGTTTTTCCTTAATTCATTCAAAACACCTAAAATCCAACAACACATTTTATACACAAACTTCACACATTAAGCACTAATCACAATAATATGCATAGCTTAAATTGCTTGGCACTTAGGCCCTTAAATGCATGGCTCTTAGGCCCTTAAATGCATAAACCTTAAACACTGAATTTCCCACATAATTAATGCCTTTGACCTGCAAATACATACACCAAACATATGTTCTTTTACTAGTCTCCTTGAGAACATTTTACTAGGTCACTCACCATTGGCTCCTTAGGTATCTTATCAAGCAATCAGCTCACTTTCCTAAGCATTTAAACTATATTGAGATAGTTGTTTACCTCTTTTCCCCTCACAAATTCTTTCTTGGTTCCTTGTAAACCGGTGGGTGTTTGGTTGTTTTGTCAACTTCTAAACATTATACAAACAACATAATGAGTATTCAAGCATTATGCTTCATCTCATTGTAAACCCTAGTTACACATATTGTTTTAACACATTAAGGTAATTGTTTTACCTTGGAATTGGAAGAGAACTTGAATAAGTATCAAGAGAGGACTCCTCCTAGCCCTTGGAAGATTCAAATGAAGCTAGAACAAGCAATATAAGCTCCATTAATGGTGAATTTTCGGACAACAACAAAACATGGAGGAAACATGGATTTTCTTTGAGTTTCCTTACCTTGAAGCAAAGGAGAACAAGAATATGTGGAAAAGATGAGCTCAAGCTCCTTCAATGGTGAATCTTCATGGCACCAAAATTGAGTTCTTGAAGATTTGAAAAGAGGGAAGTGTAGACTTGACCTAACTAAGACAAATTGGTCTATTGATTTGATTTGGCCAAGGAATCACAAGTTACAGTGAAGGAAGATGAGAATGAAGTGTGGGCTTGGAAACCGATGGAGAGTAGGAAGAAAACCATCGTGGGAAATGAAGGAAAGGAAGGGAGAATGAAGATAGAACTTACTTGAAGATATTTGTAAGTTAAAGCAAATAGTACTTTACTTTAAGCTTAAGTTTACTTATTTGATTTCTTTTACATGTTGGTGACTCACACCATGAAAAACCGGCCCCATATGCCTAGGAGGGTATAATGGTCTTTGTTGACCAATTTAATTACTTATAACATTATATGTTACAAACTAGCTTATGAAGTTACTATTCACAAACTAAGGCACATAGAAGTGAAATTTTTGATTTCCCACTAATATGGCCACCCAAATGTGATACTATATATACACATGTTAATTAAAGAGTAATGATGGACATTTAGCCACTCAAAACTCATTTACAAGACAATTTTTCAAAAACGTGCTTAAGACTCCTTAAAGCACATTTTGTGTTTTAACTTGTTTTCAAGCTTGGTTTTCTTTAGTAATTGATTTAATGTGTTCCTTAACATATAAATCAGGTATAGGTATGACCATTAGGTTATAACACATTCATCCCAAGCTTAGAGCACATTTTTGCTCATATTGACTTTAAGGTATTTCTTATGTTTTATTTGTTTAAAACTGCCCACCAAAGTTTCTTAAGGACTTCTTTAGCCTTATTAAATCATAATTAAATGTTACAATTTGGTAGGCTCTTTGGGTCCTAACCAAGTTCACTCATAGCTTAGAGCATGTTTTTGGCTCATACTGTGTCTTAGTGCTTTATTGCACTTTACTATATTTTAAATTGTCCACTGATGTTCCTAAGGCACTTTTGCCTTTATATGACATGGTTTGCTATTTAAACCACCTATCAAGTTTGGGGTATTTCAATCTACCCCCCTTAAAAGAACTTCGTCCTCGAAGGTCACACTTTTCACATACATTAGATTAGAACAGTAATCACTTGGAAATAACTTCCTTACCAAACACACTTTACATCACATACCTCGGACTTGATGGTCCGGGCAACCATTCACATCCACACAGACATAACATATCCAATGATAACCTCGGACTCTATGGTCCGGGTATCTTAACAACACTTACACATACATAACAACCCCCTTTGACTCACTGGTCTGGGTACTAACAACATTTGGACACATAGGTCCTGATAACATAACATTCTTTAGACACATAGGTCTATGTAACAACCACACATTTAGACTCATAGGCCTTGATAGTATACACTTTAGGAAATCCAAGTCAAAACCAACATTCATTACACATACCACACAACATGTCAGAGCATGTATAACTCAAAATATCTTTTACATACACTGTGGTCCCGCAGAACCGTCGCGATGACACCTTCCTCCCGTGCCTTTGGGAGTTTAAAACAATCACTTAAATTAAATTTCTTTGTGAGGTTAAGTAAGAGAACTTTAATTACATAAAGTACCATCAATGTTTTATAAATACCAATTTAAAATCCTTTGAAAACACACACAACTCCAAGTCCAACTTAAGCTCTTTGCTTCTTTTATTAGCGTGGTTATTCGTGACCACTTATAGGGAGTTTCAAGAGTCATCCACCCTGATGTGATCAGCATCAGTGTTGAACTATCCTTCCACCCCCCAATTTGTGTTCGGCTTCCCTTGATCACATGCAAATCAAGTTCCACCTCCCACTTCATTTTTCAAACATCAATTAAATCACTCATTTCCATTTTCTATCTTTTGAATCATTCTAGTCATGATCACCAACATCTCCAAAGGATAGACTCCGCCTATCAGTTACCTCCATTCACTTTTAATTCCTGTTCCTAGGAATCTTATCTCACTGGTTCTATGTCGGTATCGTGCCCTTTTCTTGGAATCACTATAAAGTACTATATATATATATATACAATATATTTTATAAATCAAAATCAACACTGGTTTTACATTTATACCACTGTCGGGCTTTTGTTCCCCCGGGAGTTTATCTACTCCCCACACTTGGACAATCACATACAACTGTTCACAAACACACACACTTATCACAATGGTATTCGCTCATCTGTGCGCAATTACCACAATTAAACCATGAATGAATGTGTATGTTTACGTAACACACACACCAATCAATCAAAACAAACAATAATTTTGTGCTATGCACCATATGAGTCACATACACTACGTACACTTGTACGGTAATATACACAAGTGGTTTTGCGCTCTACCCCCCTTAAAAGGGATTACGCCCACGTAATCAATCACTAAACATTGGCTTAAATGTTCTGCCGTCGTGAGTGTTTTAACTTCCACGCGTCCATTACACAATGGATTCTGATTAGAGGATCTTAACATATTGGCGGTTTAGTCCCTAAACCAAGTTCTCTTGAGTTTGTTTAAACTTTAATTGGTTTCGATTCCTGGCCTGATAGCTTCTAGGCGTTTAATAAGTAGTCCATCCACTCATATTCGTTATTCACGTTGTACATTGAATCACTGGTTCACTAGTTCTGCTGCGAAACTCTAATAACTGTAGAGCTTAATTGCTCCCTTTTTGTTTATTCTTCTGTATTGTACATCCCCAATGTATTACCCTTATCTTGGGAAGGATGGTTTCTCACCGACGCATGGTATCTCTTACCCTGAGCGAATTCGGTGAGTGTCAAAACTTTCCATTCCACTTCCATACCATTTTACTGTGTATACAGTTATGTATTTCACAATGATTGCGTCTGTTCCCTCCGGCTTATTGTCGGTTGAGGTTGAGCTACTACCTAGTGTATGCTCTCTCAGCTATTTACAACATTTGGGATATTCCATATCCGATATTTGGCAGTTAGTGCTACTGTAGTCACTTACTGTTAATCATGTCACTTACTGTACAAGTACTTTTACTTTTTTTTTTTTTTTTGGTGCGGCCCTTGCATTCCTATGCATCGGCCATTATAACATTATTCCTTCATAATTAACATGTTTCCAATTCCTACTATCCCACTCGATCATTACTGCGAGTGCAATACCAAACCTCAGTCATACAGAGTGCAGAGGCGTAAACTCTTGACAGTAAATCCTTATGCATTCGCCATGGAATTCACACTGAGTTCCTCATCACACAGTAACCTACCACTGCTTATGGCTCAGTTTGTTTAACAATCACTTATCTTGCATCTCCACTGAGTTTAACTCTTAACTGGTTTTTATCTGTTACATTATCGTTTGACACATTTATACAACGGTCGCTTGTTGCGCACCGTGCTCTCACTTATTGTATAACACTAACTCACATAGTTATTTACTGTCACATTAACTTCCACACATAAATTTACATTATTCACATTATGGTTCATCCCTCATTTGGATGACCACTGAATGCTCCTTGAGCATCTATCATTCGAGTCACAAGCCGCGTTATTCAGCCAGGTGCGTTCACTTCTAACACATACTGCTAAGCTAATTCCTCTTTCAATAACAACATATTGTCAATCCTTAACATATTTCTTGAACTTGATTCACATAACTACCGCCTCCTGCGGTGCACAATGTCGAGAGGTATCCCCACTCTTAATGCAGTGGTTCGTTTACCACTCTATTCGCTTATCACCTAAACTTCTACCATCAATCGAATCTATATAACATATCTTGTTTATGGCTTATAAGCCTTATTTGCCTTGAGCTGGGCTCATTGTAGGCTGTCCACACACATGTACTTCTCTGTACAACATTATATGGTCGTTGCATCACGTTTCCTTTCATGGGATGCCCCTTAGGTTTGTCAGTCCGTCTCCTGACAACTTATGTCTAAACTGTGTGTTAGTTTCAACCCTTATGCTTCTGTTATGTTATGCATTTCATTCAACAATTGTTGATGTGAACACCCTTCAAGGATTGCTCCTGGGTGTTGTTAAGTTATGCCTTTACATTTGGCTCACACTTATTGGTACATTCCGTTAGCTACGCCTTTCGCGTTCTTTACTGGTTATTATCTTCTTCTGTGAAGATTAACATTTCCTGGTAGTGTAGGTACTTATTCTGGGAATTTATCCGTTCATTGCACATTAATGTGTCCACATTAGGCATCTGCTTGCCATGTACAGGCTGGGTCACCATTCCAGCTATAATGTTTATCCCTAAGGATCCTTAAGACATATGTGGTGTCTTTACATAACAGTTTGTGCACTTCGCACCTCCTGACTCTTAAACATTTCCTTGAATTGAATTCACTGACTCCTTTAGTCTAGTTATCTCAACTGAGTTCCTTAACTTCAACTATTCCTTGTAATCCTTAGCTCTCGTCTGATTTATACTACTGACCGTAGACGGAATCGACTACTTCCCGTGTTTCGGACTCTACTCGTATACATATATGGGGTATCATACTGATACATTACTACTTACCCAACTAACCCATAAGTAGGTCTGTCAGGCCCACATGCTCCTATCGGAGTGCGGTCGTCCCACAACACAGTTGGTACACTTGTAGTGTCCGTCACACGCCTAGGTGAAGTATTCTGTTGTCAACTCCCTTATATTGTCCCGTGACAATATTCATTCCGTGCTTCCCGAACTTAATCGAGGGAAGGTTTATCCATTGTTGTATCCTTGTCAACTGTCCTTGGTTTCACTGGTTTGGTTTAAAGGAAGGCCGGAAAGAAGTGTTGGTTTGAAAGAAAATCTGGTTTGAAAAGAAAAGGGTTTGAATAAATCTGGGTTTGAAAGAAAATTTTCATGGTTTCACAACATCTTCTTACCTTAACCAAGTCTAGCTTCTTGCTGACTGGTGTACTTACAATTACAGAGTTAGGCTAACAGGCCTTTCCACTGTTATGACAATCACATTTAACTTTATTGTACTTTTCCAAGTACTTCGTAGTGGTTATAAATTTCCCGAACAGCCCTATTATAGCAGCACTTGCTATGGCAAGTGCGCCATGCTAACTGGCTATCAGTTTAACACATACCGGTTGTGGTATTGTTTTTACCCACACTGTTATCAGTGGCCTTGTTGGCCCTCACTGATCTTACCGTCTTGATAATAACTTGTCTAGGTGACTTCTCACTGTATTCACATAATAATCATTAACTAGGGTATTTCCCATCCTGGGAGACCCCCCTTTTTTTTTGTGTCGTATTCTCTTTATAGCCCGTTCCACGCACTTGTCGTGGTTACTGAGACTTGTCTCTTGTTTGGGCACTACGTTGTAGTTCCTTTGTCGGTTGGTATATACCGTTGGTGTTTTATTTATCAAACTGTGGTCCCGTAGACACTTGTCTCGGGTGTTATTAATCCATTTCTTGCCTGTTGCACGGTAGGTGCGTTGCAAGTTGGTTATTCTCGACTGCTCTGCATGTCGACCCAGGTTGCCGGAAATTCTATTCTCCAATACACAAGATCCTTCATTCATTGCTATGAAATGCGGTTAACATTATTCAGATGGAGACCGTCCCCGGGGTTCCCAGTTTTCGGGACCTACCGTGTAACAGGTTCTCCGTACCCTAAAGGTATTTAATAACAGCCAGATCGGGTATTCCCGAGTAAGAGAGGACTTCCATCTCTCTGGCGTTCTTTCCCAAGTTATATAACAGGGATTGTGGAGGTGGGATGGATATAGTAGGTTTCCAGTATTCACTGGTAGTTCCTAACTAGCGTATCTCTCACGCTATCACTCAACCCTTAACCCAAAGTACTTAAATCCTAACTCTCGGTACTTCTAAGCTCGGTAACTCAGTCATCAGAGCGATACTTCGCTCTGATACCACTTTTTGTAACACCCCATCCAACAATAACATACTTACAACAAATTGCAGCGGAAGAACAACCTCATCACATTACTTAACTTGTTGGTGTTACACGCCGTTAGCCACCCACGTGGCTAACAAGGCTAATACATACACAATGTACCGGTCTGATGGGCTAAATTCCCGAGCAACTATACATTAGTATCCCTTTCCATTAACAACAACAACAACATACACCTTATCAACTATACCGAGTATTTATAAACTGGTGCCGACAACAATATCGGTCTTACTACACCTACTGTATATACACACTTAAATGAATACCCATGTACAATGACTACCCGTCCTACTCTCGAACGGCTTCCAGCACTTCGTACCTGAAATAGGAAAAGAAGAGAAAGGGGTGGCCCCAAGGGGCTCAGCACCTTTGCTGGTATGGTAATCCCGCAGCCCACATGCTATCGGGCCACGCACAACTACTTGTCGTCTTAGCATGCGGTTGATTATATTTAAATCATACATGTAACAACGAACACACATCACATAACATTCGCCTCAACGGGCTCAACTAACGGATAATATATCCTTACTTAATAAGTCACTCATGGTATCCATCATCCCTAGAGTGTTTCTCCTCCAATGGAGCTACTTCCTTAATAGACGACACATACCCTTGAATCGGGTTATCCTTAAACGCCTCTTATCCCAAACTAGGATTCATATCCATGATCCACACACTTCACATTTTACAACATATAACATACACTACATAACAACGCTTAACAACACTTTGCACGTTCCATGTGCACAACATAACACCGCAATAGATATTGCATCACAACAAAGATACATAACATAACGGGAATGGTCCTCTCAGGAACCGACCCAAACATCACAAACACACTGGTGAGCCTAGAGATTGTTGCCAGTCTCATGATAAGCTCGTTACATAACTCGTTACCGTTTCGTTAAATGAACGGTTAACTTAACACAAGGTGCCCCGGATATAGTGATCCAAGCACACCGAAACAAACATAACAATAGTATGCCCCTGTGGCCCGACGTGAGTCAGTAATAGCCTTGGTTAAGCTAAAGGGTAGGTTGGGAACCAAATTGGAAAACAACCAATACATACAGAGAGGATCGAACCTGCTATGACAACGACCCCCATACTCACACGCGTGGCCGGAACAGACCGGACTCCTCATTCCCCCCGTTAGCACTTATTAGAAGTTCATCTTTGAACTTTATTAAACAATCACAAACATTGAGTTAAGTCTTGTCAGACATACGCAAGGGAAAAGAGAGTCATACATTCACATACAAACATCACACACAAACATCACATAACCAACTCACGCATAGCCGTGGTTAGAACATTCCTTAGGTCGGAAACGTTATTACCGGATACCGTTCTCTTACGTTTACCTAATAGTGGTTAACTAGCCCTTCAAGCGCATTAGAGGTTACCGGTATCGGCACGTAAACATACAATAACAATAATGACTGTAAACTCGTTTCATGATTTATATCATAACGTGGCAAACATACAGAAAAACATTGGCATACAAGCCGGTGTAATCCGTTAGGACACAGGTTGCAAGAAAACCATACCTGTCACCGGAGTCCACTTATCCTGTCCATATATGTTCCTCGAGCAATTCTCGAACAACTGTTAACATCACACGTGTTTTCATTAACATCGGGGTTTGCTTGATCATTTAATGTCAATGCTTAATTTTTCCCCGTTAACTTAGTTACATAACTTAACATTTTTAACTTGTTTTACTCTCACATTTTAATACAACTTTTAACCCACTTAGGTGTCATTAAAACTCCCCTAACATGTCCTCAACATCCTTATAACATCATTACCTACCAATCCCCATCATCACATATCATTTCTTAACCTTAAACCATGTTTTTGGTCCGACCGACCCACCGACCGACCCACAGCTGGGTCGGTCCATTACAGAACCCTTTTACTTCCTTACAAACATGCCCGTCCGACCCACGTCCGACCCACCATTCTGGGTCGGTCCATGTGCGAACATTTTCCTTCCTTTAAAACCTGACCGACCGACCCTGTCCGACCGACCCACCCTTTTGGGTCGGACCATTACCGAACACATTCCTAACATTTAACAGAGGCTCGACCGACCCAAAAACTGGGTCGGCCCCTGGGTCGGTCGCCTTCTAAACTTACCCAAACTTGCCAATTCTTCACCAAACTTCTCCTAAGGCCTCTTAATGTGTTCTAACATCATTTGGCACTTCAAACACACCCTTAAGATATTCTTAAACACTCACAAACTATTTTTCCTAATTCCTTAAACCTTTACTTATATCTCCACAAAATTCCCAACACTTACAATGTTTTCTCCTTATGATTTCTAGGTGGCATTTCACCTATAATGACCACAATACTAAGGTGTTTCCTCTACACCTTATCATCACCTCTCAACTTCTTTCTTACTAACTAAATCTCCTTTTTCACATCATACCTAAACATCACTTATTCCTTGAACACCAACCTTACCTAAACCTTAAACAACTTCTCCAAGACTTTGATACATTCACAAACACCCATTGAATTCCTAGAACTTCCAAGATAATGCCTAAACCCTTGCATCACTATAAATCACCTTAACACATGTTTTCTTCTCAAGTAAACATTCATTCACCTTTAACACTTCCTAGTTCACCAAAACTCACTTACAACACTTAGAACTTCTTACACATTTTCCTAAATTTGGCCATAACTTCTCTAGCATATACCCACATCCAAACACTTAGGTTTTTACCTTAATTCATTCAAAACACCTAAAATCCATCAAACACATTTTATACACAAACTTCACACATTAAGCACTACATCACAATATAGTGCATAACTTAAATTGCTTGGCACTTAGGCCCTTAAATGCATGGCTCTTAGGCCCTTAAATGCATAAACCTTAAACACTGAATTTCCCACATAATTAATGCCTTTGACCTGCAAATACATACACCAAAACATATGTTCTTTTACTAGTCTCCTTGAGAACATTTTACTAGGTCACTCACCATTGGCTCCTTAGGTATTTTATCAAGCAAATCAAGCTCACTTTCCTAAGGCATTTAAACTATATTGAGATAGTTTGTTTACCTCTTTTTCCTCACAAATTCTTTCTTGGTTCCTTGTAAACCGGTGGGGTGTTTGGTTGTTTGTCAACTTCTAAACATTATACAACAACATAATGAGTATTCAAGCATTATGCTTCATCTCATTGTAAACCCTAGTTACACATATTGTTTTAACACATTAAGGTAATTGTTTTACCTTGGAATTGGAAGAGAACTTGAATAAGTATCAAGAGAGGACTCCTCCTAGCCCTTGGAAGATTCAAATGAAGCTAGAACAAGGCAATATAAGAGCTCCATTAATGGTGAATTTTCGGACAACAACAAAACATGGAGGAAACATGGATTTTCTTTGAGTTTCCTTACCTTGAAGCAAAGGAGAACAAGAATATGTGAAAAGATGAGCTCAAGCTCCTTCAATGGTGAATCTTCATGGCACCAAAATTGAGTTCTTGAGATTTGAAAAGAGGGAAGTGTAGAGCTTGACCTAACTAAGACAATATGGTCTTGGAATTTGATTTGGCCAAGGGAATCACAAGTTACAAGTGAAGGAAGATGAAGAATGAGTGTGGGCTGTTTGGAAACCGATGGAGAGAGGAGGAAGAAGAAGACCATCGTGGGAAATGAAGGAAAGGAAGGGAGAATGAAGATAAAACTTACTTTTGAAGATATTTGTAAGTTAAAGCAAATAGTACTTTACTTTAAGCTTAAGTTTACTTATTTGATTTCTTTTACATGTTGGTGACTCACACCATGAAAAACCGGCCCCCATATGCCTAGGAGGGTATAATGGTCTTTGTTGACCAATTTAATTACTTATAACATTATATGTTACAAACTAGCTTATGAAAGTTACTATTCACAAACTAAGGCACATAGAAGTGAAATTTTTGATTTCCCACTAATATGGCCACCCAAATGTGATACTATATAGTACACATGTTAATTAAAGAGTAATGATGGACATTTAGCCACTCAAAACTCATTTACAAGATAATTTTTCAAAAACGTGCTTTAAGACTCCTTAAAGCACATTTTGTGTTTTAACTTGTTTTCAAGCTTGGTTTTCTTTAGTAATTGATTTAATGTGTTCCTTAACATATAAATAAGGTATAGGTATGACCATTAGGTCTTATACACATTCATCCCAAGCTTAGAGCACATTTTTGCTCATATTGACTTTAAGGTATTTTCTTATGTTTTATTTGGTTTAACTGCCCACCAAAGTTTCTTAAGGACTTATTTAGCCTTATTAAATCATAATTAAATGTTATCAAGTCTTGGTAGGCTCTTTGGGTCCTAACCAAGTTCACTCATAGCTTAGAGCATGTTTTTGCTCATACTGTGTCTTAGTGCTTTATTGCACTTTACTATATTTTAAATTGTCCACTGATGTTCCTAAGGCACTTTTAGCCTTATATGACATGTTTGCTATTTAAAACCACCTATCAAGGTTTTGGGGTATTTCAGAGAATGAGATAGAATTTGCTTTTTGAAGATATTTATACTTTGTAAAGTAAAAGGGTACTTAAGTAGTTTTGTTTATTTTCTTAACAAGCTAACTAAGGGTGGTGGTCACCAACCTTAAAAACCGGCCCCCAATAGTAATGTGAGGGTAGTATAGTCTTTATTTGTCAATTTAATTACTTATACAACATATGTTACAAAATAGCTATAAAAATCACTATTCATGAAAACAAGGCACATAGAAGTGAAATTTTTGATTTCCCATTGATATAGACATCCAATGTGATATTATAGTACACATATATATTTAAGAGTAATGATGGACATTTAGCCACTCAAAACTCATTTACAAGACAATTTTTCAAAAATGTGCTTTAAGACTCTTTAAAGCACATTTTGTGTTTAAACTTGTTTTCAAGCTTGGTTTTCTTTGGTAATTGGTTTAATATGTTCATTAGTATATAAATGAGGTCTTGGTAAGTTCATTAGGTCTTAACCAAGTTTATCCCAAGCTTAGAGCACATTTTGGCTCTTATTGACTTTAAAGCACATTTTGTTTTTCTTTTGTTTAAATTTGTTTACTAATGTTTCTAAGACTCTTTCTAGTCTTAATACACCATATTTAAGTGTTTAAACAATATATTAAGGTTTGGGGTATTTCAAGAGAGTAAGACAATGAGAGTTTTGAGAACCTTGTAAGTGTGATGATGTTAGTGGTGGACTAGTAAGGTTTAGTTGAATGGTATGTGTGGACTGGGTGATAGAAGTGAAAAAGGTAGGAGGATGTTGTAAGTCATCAAGGAAAATGACTAGGAATGTAAAAGAGCGTATGATCGTGATAATGGTGAGTAAGTGAGTAAAAGGTGGAAATGTCCAAGGGGGTGTAGTATAGTTAAGGTAAAGAAGAACAAGGTTGAGGTGCTAAGAGGATGACAAGAAATGTTTAGGTATGCCCAAGAGTTTAGGAATGATGAGTAACAAATGGAAAAGAGAGGAATTTGTTCATGGTTATGTAAGATGACTTGAGGAAGTTTGGTAAATGAACTGAAGATGGAAAATAATGTTTATGAAGTGCCCAAACTGTTAAGGAGGGAACACTTGGGTTGGTTGAAGTTTTGGTAAAGATACAAGTTGGTAATGTAAGGAATTATATTATAAGTGTTAGGAGTGTTTGTAAGAATTGAGCAAATGTTTGAGAAGATCTTTGGAAGTTGTTTTAATGAGTTTGGTGGAGGTTATAAGGTGTGTTTGATGTGCCAAATGATGTTAGAACACATTAGGAGGCTTGAGGAAAAATTTGGAGAAAATTTGACAATGTATGAGAAGTTTCTGCAGCCGACCTACCCAGGGGACCGACCCCAGTCTGGGTCGGTCGGGCTGAAACTGTGAAGTTGGAGGTTCTCTGCAGCCGACCACCCAGGGGGTGGGTCGGTCGGTGGGTCGGTCGGACCATAAAAAAAAGAAAAAAAAAAAAGAAAGAAACCCTAAGAGAGTTTAGTGGTATTAATGGTACCCCATTAAGGGGGCAATGATGATTAGAGGTATAAAGACCTAAGGGATTAAGTTAAGAATAAACTTAAAAGTTTAAGATTAAGTTTGTAAGATTAAGTTGTAAGACTTAAGAGGTGTTAGGTGGGGATCATTAAGGGTTAAGTAAGTTAAGTAAGTTGAATTAAGTTAAGTGATTGACAACCTAAAACTGAATGAATGTTTTAGGACTTGGGAATTTGGACTACGGAAGAGAGTAAGCAACCGAACGACCAACGGTGAACGGTACAGTTCTCTTGTGACCTGCTTGCTAACGAGGTGTCCCTCGGCTTGTGTGCTATGTTTTTGTGTGCTCACTAAACAAGATAAAGCATGCAACCGGAATATTATGATTATTGTATTGTTGTGTGATGTTTGAAAACTAACACAACATACCGTGAGAACTTACTAACCAATGTTTAGTAAGAAATTGAGTGAGACTAAGGAACGCCCCTAATAAGGGACGATATGAACCGAAAGAGGTTAACCAACAAACATGGTCTTGAGACTATTACTAACTGGAACTTGAGGGAGGAAACCCGGGACCGATCTCCGGTCATGCATGCTGAGGAAAAAGGGGGACGGTATCTGAATCAGATCCGCCCTCCGCTTGAGGACTTGTCTTCGGACTTGTAGCCTAGGGCCGGTTGCCGGCTCAGCTACGCTGGATTCCCGTCCAGGGTAGGTGGCATTAAGATGGTGCGGTGGGATCACCTAAATCCCAGGTTTGGACTTAGGCTACAACCATTCCCCTCCAGGAACGGTTTGTATTCTGAGAATAAGTTAAGATTAAGATAAGTTACAATCATTCCTTTTTAAAGGATGATTTGTATTATTAAGATTAAGATTAAGTTAAGATTAAGATAAGTTACAATCATTCCTTTTTAAAGGATGATTTGTATTATTAAGATTAAGGTAAGGTTAAGGTAAGTTGCAACCATTCCTTTTTAGAGGATGGTTTGTATTATTAAGATTAAGATAAGCTACATCCACTCCTTATTAAAGGATGGTTGTTTCTAAGGTTAAGATAAGACTAAGATTGAGGTGAGATAAGGATGGACTAAGTTTAAGAGGGAACATTACTTAAGGAGTTGAATAATTAACTCTCTAATTAAGGGAACGCATTTAAGTCGTTCATTGTGTGTGAACTTTGATTGTTCATATCTGAGTTGTTGTTTACTGCACTTTCTATTATGTTGTGCATCTAATCAACCTCCATGCTATCGACAATTAGTCGTCGTAGCCACGTTAGCTTGGGGGCCATGAGAGGATCGTACCAGCATTCGTGCTGACCCCCTCGGGGGCTTTTTTTTTACTACACAGGTGAACATCAGGAGGCGGCTGTCGCGAGAGTAAGAAGGAGTAGAAGTGTTAAGGACTAAGTGTGGCCTACGAGTTGTGCATGTACACTCGTATGGCAATTGAGTTAGTAAGATGTATAGGATGTGAGAGGATTGTAAGAAGATTATGTATTTGGTTAAGGTTGTTATGTACTAATGTTCGGTATGTTCTGTAGTCAGACCGTGGCAAGGTCCTGGAGTGTAAAGAATTCCGCTGTGACATGTATATATATATGCTGTTAAGTTGCGAGACCACATTTGGATTGAGTTTGGGTGTTACAAAAAGTGGTATCAGAGCGTAGTTACGCTCTGAAGACAAGAAATACCGAACTTAGGAGAATATTGAGGTTGAGATTGAGTTATGGGTTAAGGGTTGAGAGATAGAGTGAGAGGTGCATTAGTCGGGACTTCCCGGTGCTTACCGGACATCCATAGTACCTAGACCCGCCCTCCACATCCCTAACCCTGAATATGTGGAACAAACGCCAGAGAGAAGAAAGCCTTCTCTTACTCGGGGAAACCCGATCTGGCAGTTAGCTAACAGTAAGCAATACGAGAAACAATTTGTTGTACAACAGTTATGGAGAACTTGGAGGTTTTTAATGGAGCGCAACAGAGAACAGGCGCTACCTATGGAATTCTATCAATAAGGGAACGGAAATTACCGGCAACATGGGTCGACATGCTACGCAGTCGAAATAACCCGCGATACCAATGGTAAGGAAAGCACTACGCGTGCAATAGATAAGGAAATGATAAGAGGCATGAGTACCGGACAGCGGTCCGAGTGAGCATAACAGTGGGATAATACAAAGCATGAGGATTGAGATTACTGGAAAGTCCAGTTAGAAACGGGAACTCCAAACCCCATACAATGAGGAAGGTTACAAAACCTGGCCAACATAATGCGGACGACGATAGGAACTCATACAAGTTGTATACCGGAATAGGACTACAATGTAGTGCCTAAAGGAAAAACCGTTGCCTAGTAACCACAACAAAACGTGTGGAGACAGGAGGGAGGATTAAGACATAAGAAAATGTTAAGGGGTTCCCTCAGAAAGAGGAACGCCCTGATAAATGACAGTACTGTCAAGCAACAAGGGAACTGCCGGATGGACGGTTATCCAAAATAAGGGATTATCGAAGGAGTCCCGAGGACTACCAATTACATGGAAATTAGAAGGAAGTATCGCTACCAATGTACCTTGCACCAATAGCCCATCCTGCATGGCGCACTTGCCATAGCAAGTGCTACCACGGTTAAGCTACACGGAAAGCCATCATGGAAAAATAGGAGAACGCTACAGTTGTAGCACATATTAATACCGGATCGTAAATCCATAAGAACAGAAAAATAAGACCATGGAAAGGCCGACAGCCTGACCATGATGAGATGAGGTGACACACCAGTCAGCCGGGAGCAGAACTTGGACATAATATTAGACCATATGGATGTTAGCAACAGTACAACAACAACCGACAGTGCAGTAAGAACACCAACCCGGATCCCAAAGGGGAAAACCTAAGAGATCGCTCGGTAATGCGAGCAAAAACACTATATAAGCAACGATATACAAGGGATGTATTATAAGATACTATTGAGACTGTTGAAGCATCGACTTACAACGAAAACGGGATAAGATTCCCAGAGTGACCATTAAGGATACCAATAACAACATTCTTCAATGAAGATGTTGGAAAACCCAAGAGACAAGGGTAAATGAGAATAAACGTAAGCTATAACCTGCTGAGGATTAAAGACGTACAACCCTGGAAAAGGAAAGCCCGGAGGACTACCCCCACAGAGCGGGCATAGTCGAGCCGAGCAAACTGATGAATGACAGTTAGTACTGTTTGTCTAACTCATTAACACCAAGTATGATTGATCATCAACGGGTGGCATAGTCAACGGAAGCTGAACGAAGCGTTGAGATGGGAGTATAAGATGACAGGATGATATCCAACTTGGACACCTTAAGGCGAACGCCTAATACGAACCTAACCTTGACTATTAAAAGACATAAGTCTAGTAAAATGACAGCATTGTCAAAGACATTAAGTAACCTCAGATCACCTGAACAACTTCCCTAGCAGGAAGCAGGATGCAGCAACTTATCATGAAATCCGATACTACATTTAGTATGTAACCTAACGGTGGATAGTGCTCAAAGAACCAGAATCTTATAGGGATGACCTGCAGATGAGTAAGAGTACAAATAATGAACTGAGACATTAAGCATTAAGAGCCTACGAGCCAAGGATGTTAACCACATCAGAGCCCGAGGCGCAATAAGTTATAAGAGAGCTTGTTTAAGCCAAGAAAGGGTACCAATGAGAACATTGAGATAATGCTAAGGACGGGAGCGGAGAACGAACCATGCCTTTTAGGGTGGGGATACCTCTCCTTGTTGTGAGGCCATGAGTGGGAATGAACCCCTCAAAAGGGCTTTCACATATTAGAGATAAAATACACTTTATTTAGAAAATGGAAACTATGAACCTTGAGATTACCTTAGAACATACCAGATACACTTGAGTAATAAGGAAGGTTGCACAGATAGACCCCATATCCAACACCCAGGATGTAAGAATTAGTAATGGGCAGAGATAAACATTGTGACTGCACATTATGGCACGTCAATTAATCAATGCTCAGAAGAGCTTGTGATTCAGTGGATGACTTCTTCAGTAATCAGTTAAACTACATGGTAGATAACATCACTAAGGATAAAAGAAAGCGAAAGAGATTAGCCTACTTACGAATCTGAGATTGGAGCATAACATCTTCATATCAAGAGTCAACTATTTTACAACACGGTACGACAACCGCCAATACCGGAATGAGAGAACTCCCAGTGTGTTTACACCAAGAAGGGATTGAGTATAAGGTAAGACATTAGAATAAGTGAGTAAGAGGTTGCACCATTAATGGGCAACATGGTAAAGGCCAACTACCACGGTAGTAGTGGTCGTGAGTACAATAGTTAGATAAGTGGATTAAGTCATGGTGCGCGGTAAGGCGACCATTATGTATGAGCCGTCAAATATTGACACTGAGGCAATTAGATTTATGAGTTAAGACCAACATAAGTAAGAAAATAAGATGGTAGACGAACTGAGCGTTGATGCCAGTAGTCTGGACCTGGTTAGGTAAGATTTCGCAGGAAGCACACTACCCATTCCTTAAGGAACTGGAAGTGCTTTCCTAATAGAATGAATATGAGAAAGAAGATAAGAGGCTCTATGGAAAGAGACCTAAGCTACTAAGAAATAGAATCAATACGGAATACAGAAAGGAGCTGGAGCATACCATACCCAAGAACGCAGTAAATGGATTTCCCTTGATTAACTTCAAGAAGAACAATAAATGTTATTATGGAACAATGAAAGAGGAGATCGACAACAGAATACTTCATAATTAGCAATAGCTAAACGTGTGACGGACACTATGAGTTTACTAAAACGAGACGTGGGACGACTGCACCCCACAGGGGCTTGCAGGCCTAACATGCTCATTTATGAGTTAGTTGGGTAAGTAGTAATGTACCAGTAAGGTACCCCATGCACGTAGACGAGTGGTGTAAGGAACACGGGAGGTAGTCGACTCCGTACCACGGACAACGACGCAAGATCAGACAAGAACAGCTACTACCACAAACAGTTGAGGAGAAGAATTCAGTTGAACCAACAACACGAGAAATCAGAGAACGAATAATTAAGGACTATGGAGTGCGAAGAGCACGGATTGTTAAGTACAGACATTGAACATGCCTTAAGATGTAAGAGATTAAGACTGTAAAGCGCATTATGCACTAAACAGTAGTTTCAGACTAAGAATCATCCTCAGACCAAAGGTCAGTTGGGGAGAACAATTTAGACATTCGAGAAAATACTAAGAGTATGAGCGTAAGATCTTCAAGGAGAATGGATAGACGAATTACAACTCATTAAGGCCGTGTATATATAAAGATAACACGTGTCCATTGAGACAATTAAGACTAAGATTATCAGAGGCGCGAGCGGAAGCTAGCAGACCACTACTTTGAGATTAGACCAAACTAAGTTAAGAATACGGTATAAGTACCGTTAAGAATCCCCGATACAGAGACTAAGTCATTTCTGATCGAATTATAAGTAAGATAGATAACCTGGAAGCTAGAATGCTTGGTAAGAATTAGACATCTTGAACTTATGTTCAAAGATCATGTAATGTTGATTACGTGGGCGTAATCCATTTTAAGGGGGGTAGAGCGAAAACCGCTTAGCGTATGTTTGTGTACTGAGTACATAAACTACGGTGTGCATAGCACAAAATAATTTGAGAATATGTTTTACATAAACATTTTGAGATAAATCATGGTTATTGCACACAGAAGATGTGAATACCATACATATTAAGTACCTATCTTGTTAACTCCGGTGTGAGTACAAGTTAAGAGAATTAAGGAAGAGGATTAAGGAGACTTAAGAAATAAGAATATATGAGGTATGAGTCAATATGAGACTATGTGGGAGATAAGAATAAGATAACATTATGAGATACAATTTGATATGATTATGAGTTAGGAAATAGTAATGCTATGTGGTATGAGACAGTGGAAGTTGGTATGGGACAGTTATAGAACTTAGTAGGGATTTAAGTCTTGAGGTAATTACTAAGAGATGAATTGGGAATGTTTGATGGAATGAGTCCACACTTTGGAGATGTATTGATTATGATTAGAAGAACTAAAAAGATAGAAAATTGGACATGAGTGAATTATTTGGATGTTTGAAAATGACGTGGGAGGTGGAACTTGATTTTCTAGGGATCAAGGGAAACCGAACACAAAATGGGGTAGAAGGATAGTTCTACACTGATGCTGATCACATCAGGGTTGGATGATTCCTGAAACTCCCTACCAGTGGTCACAATTAAATCACACTAAGGGTAGAGGCCTTAGGATAAAATGAAATTGGAGTTGATTGTATTTTTAATTAGAGGAATTATTCCTCACATGACCTCATAAAAAGGATTACCTTTTTACTGAGTCTCGCCCATGAAGTCGAGGACGCACGAGCCTTTGTCTTCGGACCGGTGACATGGGGAGAGCAGCGTGTTTTGTATTCTGGCCCATGGTGACGAGGACGAATGAGCCATTGTCTACGGACCGGTGACATGGGAGAATGCGTTGGAAAGAAAATTATGTGAATGTTTTAATCATCAAAAGAAACAAGGAGAATTTTGAGTGCTATACATGCTTAAGCATGTTGTGTGATATTTAAGTATAAGAATGTGGCGGATCTAATGATCCAATGAGTTTAAGTATACATAAGTATGATCTATATGATCTAAGGAATGAGGTAAGACATGTATTCTAATAAGATAAGATGCATGGGAACTTTGAGGACAAAGTTCTTTTAAGGGGGGTAGATTGAAATACCCCAAACCTAAGTATGCTAAGTAAACATCAAATCATGATGTAGTAAGGCTAAAATATGCCTTAGAAAGATTGGTAGACAATTTAAACCAAGGAAAACACAAGAAAGTGCCTTAAGGGCAATCAGGGCAAAAACGTGCTCTAAGCTTGGAGAGACTTGGGTGAGTACCCAAATATCATGATAAGACCTTAGTAATATTCTAATGGTCATTTTAAATCAATTAGCAAAGAAAACCAAGCTTGAAAACAAGTTAAAACACAAAATGTGCTTTAAGAGGTCTTAAAGCACATTTTTGAGAAATTGTCTTAGAATTGAGTTTTGAGTGGCTAAATGTCCATCATTACTCTTTAATCAACATGTGTACTAATTAGTATCACATTAGGAAGCCTAAATCAATGGGAAACCAAAATTTCACGAATATGTGCACTAATTAGTGAATAGTGCCAAATAGTGCCCAAATTAAGCTTAAGTCAACATAAGTCAATGAGATGGTCAACTAAGACCATAAATATCTCCAACTACAAGAGGGGGGCCGGTTTTTGATGTGAGGAGTCACCACATGACTAAGCAAATAAAGGAAAAGAAGAGTAAAAGAGAGAATAGTACTATTTGCTTTATAAAAGCAAATACCTTATATTAGCCTACCTCTCTCCTCTCTTCTTCATTTCTCTTCTTCTTCCACGGTTCTTTTCTTCTTTTCCTCTGTTCCAAACCGTCCCAAGCAGCCTCCATTGTTGCTTCACCTTGCTTTGGCAACAACTTACTCATTTTAGCTCCAAATCAAAAACTAAACACATATTATTCTTAGTTAGCTCAAGCTCTAGCTTTCTATCTTTTCAAATCTTGCAAAGCTCAAGTTTGGTGCCATGAGAAAACTCCATTGATGGAGGAAAATCAAGTTTGAAGAGCTCATTAGCTTCTCCATTCTCTTAAGGTAAAGAAAATGTAAGAAAAACCATGTTTCCATCATCTCTTGTACATGGCCGAAAATTTCTACTCATGGGGCCTTGTTTTTATGCCTTGTTCTAGCTTGATTTATTCACCAAGGACTAGTGGAGGTCCTATTTCATTCAATGCCAAAGTCTACCTTGAGACTTCAAAGGTAATCATCCACTTTTATGCCTTAGAACACATTTCTAACCTAGGTTTTTATTCCTTGAGGTTAGTGTATTGTTTAGTACTCATATGAGTCATTGAATATTGATTAGAACATTGGCAAGGGGAATTTAAGTGGTGGCCGAGATTCATGCAAGAAGAAGGTCTAAGGAGGAAGTTAAGATAAGCTTGAGAAAACAAGGTAAAATGCTTACCTAATGGTGGTTTAAGTTTTAAGGGATGAGTTTAAGTGGATACCAATGTGGCTTAGAGCTTACATTGTGTATTGGGTTATATAACCTAAGAAAAAGAACTTAAATAAGCTTGTGAACTTGTGACTAAGGAGCCAATGGGAATGAGTTAGTAATATAAGTTTAAGATGAGTTTTAAGAACATTATGACTACTATGAGATTGATGGGTGTATTTGCAGGTTGAAAGCTTTTATATGTGGGAAATTCAGTGTTTAAGTTTAAGTTATTTAAGGGCCTAAGAGCCATGTCATTTAAGAGCCTTAGTGCTATGCAATTTAAGATTATTGCAATATATTGAGTTTGTTGTGAATGAGATGGTTGAGTGAGGAAAATAATGTGTTTGGGCATGATAATATACTAGAGGAGCTATGGCGAAATTTGAGTAGAAAACAAAGTGTTTAAGTGGTGGTGGTGAGTTAATATGCCCTAGGGTTTACTAGGGAGCATGAAAAGACAAATTGGGTGGAAATGAGTTAACTAAGGAGTTCTTGAGGTTTAGAGTGACCTAGAGATGTCTAGGAGGAATTAGAGGACTGGCGAGTGTACTAAACACACCAAAATCATGATGTGAGGAATGTAAGACTTGTGCATAAGTTTTAAGGAAAGGTGTATAATGCCTTAAGGAGATTTAGGTATGAACTAGAGAGTAAGACAATGAGAGTTTTGAGAACCTTGTGTAAGTGTGATGATGTTAGTGGTGGACTAGTAAGGTTTAGTTGAATGGTAATGTGTGGACTTGGGTGATAGAAGTGAAAAAGGTAGGAGGATGTTGTAAGTCATCAAGGAAAATGACTAGGAATGTAAAAGAGCGTATGATCGTGATAATGGTGAGTAAGTGAGTAAAAGGAGGTGGAAATGTCCAAGGAGGGTGTAGTATAGTTAAGGTAAAGAAGAACAAGGTTGAGGTGCTAAGAGGATGACAAGAAATGTTTAGGTATGCCCAAGAGTTTAGGAATGATGAGTAACAAATGGAAAAGAGAGGAATTTGTTCATGGTTATGTAAGATGACTTGAGGAAGTTTTGGTAAATGAACTGAAGATGGAAAATAATGTTTATGAAGTGCCCAAACTGTTAAGGAGGGAACACTTAGGTTGGTTGAAGTTTTGGTAAAGATACAAGTTGGTAATGTAAGGAATTATATGATAAGTGTTAGGAGTGTTTGTAAGAATTGAGCAAATGTTTGAGAAGATCTTTGGAAGTTGTTTTAATGAGTTTGGTGGAGGTTATAAGGTGTGTTTGATGTGCCAAATGATGTTAGAACACATTAGGAGGCTTGAGGAAAAATTTGGAGAAAATTTGACAATGTATGAGAAGTTTCTGCAGCCGACCTACCCAGGGGACCGACCCCAGTCTGGGTCGGTCGGGCTGAAACTGTGAAGTTGGATGTTCTCTGCAGCCGACCTACCCAGGGGGTGGGTCGGTCGGTGGGTCGGTCGGACCATAAAAAAAAAAAAAAAAAAAAGAAAGAAACCCTAAGAGAGTTTAGTGGTATTAATGGTACCCCATTAAGGGGGCAATGATGATTAGAGGTATAAAGACCTAAGGGATTAAGTTAAGAATAAACTTAAAAGTTTAAGATTAAGTTTGTAAGATTAAGTTGTAAGACTTAAGAGGTGTTAGGTGGGGATCATTAAGGGTTAAGTAAGTTAAGTAAGTTGAATTAAGTTAAGTGATTGACAACCTAAAACTGAATGAATGTTTTAGGACTTGGGAATTTGGACTACGGAAGAGAGTAAGCAACCGAACGACCAACGGTGAACGGTACAGTTCTTCTTGTGACCTGCTTGCTAACGAGGTGTCCCTCGGCTTGTGTGCTATCGTTTTTGTGTGCTCACTAAACAAGATAAAGCATGCAACCGGAATATTATGATTATTGTATTGTTGTGTGATGTTTGAAAACTAACACAACATACCGTGAGAACTTACTAACCAATGTTTAGTAAGAAATTGAGTGAGACTAAGGAACGCCCCTAATAAGGGACGATATGAACCGAAAGAGGTTAACCAACAAACATGGTCTTGAGACTATTACTAACTGGAACTTGAGTGAGGAAACCCGGGACCGATCTCCGGTCATGCATGCTAAGGAAAAAGGGGGACGGTATCTGAATCAGATCCGCCCTCCGCTTGAGGACTTGTCTTCGGACTTGTAGCCTAGGGCCGGTTGCCGGCTCAGCTACGCTGGATTCCCGTCCAGGGTAGGTGGCATTAAGATGGTGCGGTGGGATCACCTAAATCCCAGGTTTGGACTTAGGCTACAACCATTCCCCTCCAGGAACGGTTTGTATTCTGAGAATAAGTTAAGATTAAGATAAGTTACAATCATTCCTTTTTAAAGGATGATTTGTATTATTAAGATTAAGATTAAGTTAAGATTAAGATAAGTTACAATCATTCCTTTTTAAAGGATGATTTGTATTATTAAGATTAAGATTAAGTTAAGATTAAGATAAGTTACAATCATTCCTTTTTAAAGGATGATTTGTATTATTAAGATTAAGATAAGCTACATCCACTCCTTATTAAAGGATGGTTGTTTCTAAGGTTAAGATAAGACTAAGATTGAGGTGAGATAAGGATGGACTAAGTTTAAGAGGGAACATTACTTAAGGAGTTGAATAATTAACTCTCTAATTAAGGGAACGCATTTAAGTCGTTCATTGTGTGTGAACTTTGATTGTTCATATCTGAGTTGTTGTTTACTGCACTTTCTATTATGTTGTGCATCTAATCAACCTCCATGCTATCGACAATTAGTCGTCGTAGCCACGTTAGCTTGGGGGCCATGAGAGGATCGTACCAGCATTCGTGCTGACCCCCTCGGGGGCTTTTTTTTTACTACACAGGTGAACATCAGGAGGCGGCTGTCGCGAGAGTAAGAAGGAGTAGAAGTGTTAAGGACTAAGTGTGGCCTACGAGTTGTGCATGTACACTCGTATGGCAATTGAGTTAGTAAGATGTATAGGATGTGAGAGGATTGTAAGAAGATTATGTATTTGGTTAAGGTTGTTATGTACTAATGTTCGGTATGTTCTGTAGTCAGACCGTGGCAAGGTCCTGGAGTGTAAAGAATTCCGCTGTGACATGTATATATATGCTGTTAAGTTGCGAGACCACATTTGGATTGAGTTTGGGTGTTACAGAGTCTTGTATAACGGTACTTTAACAAATAACAGTTGAAATCCGGGGATGGAAGGTCGGGATTATTTGTGTTGTTCGGATTTACCGAGCTTAAATAAGTCATGTGGATTGACTTATGTTATGTTTGATATTTAGACCGTATCACCGACGAAGGCGCTCGACGAGCTGGTGGTCTACTGCGCAACCTAGGTCATTGGTGAACGGTACGTAAAGAGGTCTGATCTGAGATGTCCTAAGGACTTCCTTGGGCTCAGATATGCGTGATGTATAACGTGTGTGATGCATGTATGTATGTGAGTGGATGTGATTGTGATATGTGATGTTTGATTGTTTAATTTCCCGCACCATTTAATTGTGCGCGAACGTCCTCCGGGACTAATACTACGTCGACTATAGATCGACTTATATAAACCTACATATGCGAGTTATGTGATTGTGGTTACCGTTCTCTGACATAATACGCTAAATATTATAAGTATGTAGTTATATCCTAAGTGAAATGCTTAGGAACGAGACACGACATCGTCGGTCTCCAGAGCTTTGACTCAAATGTGAATACTACCTAGAATAATTCTAGGCATGCGTACGACCCACAGGGCAGCCAACAAATGAATGTGATGATGTCCTTTAAAACTGTAACTGACTATCTAACTAACGAAGTTAACAGTGGAGTGGGAATGAATGTGATGATGTACTTTAATCCAGACAGTCACTAGCTGCTGGTCGCGTGTAGAGATCTCTTGGGTTATCCCGTACCGGGTTTACCCTAGTTAATCCTGATCGAGCCTAGATAGATCGTCAGGTGGAGTGTGCTACCGTTGGCACCAGGCCCTTGGCCACCTAAATGGACGCCTTTAGAAAGGCAAAGTGAATAAGTCCCGGAGTCTTCGGATCATCAGGGCAGTGAGCACCTTGTGTGTACGTGGGACTACTGTCCAAGTGAGATTATTTCGGGTTGTCCTAACTTGACACCCACTGACGTTTGTGATATAATGTAATGAGGACCCGGGGGGTCGTGTGATTAACTAAATAACCTGACGGTTACTAACGGCTGCACGCGTTAATGTTAATATTGCTTGTGTTGTGTTGTTGTGTGTGATTGTGTGAATTGTAGTGATTGCCTTAACTGTTTATTTTACCGTCATTCATGTGTTTACTGCTTTATATACCTGTACACCGGTAAGCATGTAACGAACTTAATAATGATGACCATGTCTATTAAGTGACCAATAGGGTCCAGGCCTGGCGTACTCAACGTTTATCGCTGAGCCTTTATGGCATTACGTGCAGGTGATGACTACAGTCGAAGCCGAAGAGCGGGACCTGGGTTGTTAGGACTTTAATTACAGTACAAGACTCTGTAATGTATAGGATAGATATTAGTTTAATGTGTTTGTAACGTTGTTATACATATGGGATTTACCTAGACGCTCACTTGTCGTTAAAGTTACTTTTGGTTTAGAATGATGTATAGGTTAGTATCTCGTTATCACATCGGTTGTATTTGTAATACCAGTGTTATTTCATAGTTTATTTATTTCTGCTTCTTTACTCGTATGGGTGAGTAATGGCATATGACACCCAAGTGAGTTTTAGTAATGTGAGACTTCCGTTGTGAGACGTTATTAATTAAATGTTGTGTGAGTGATTATTAAGTGATTACGAGTGGGGTGTTACACATGATGTGTCCCTGATCGATGGTGGACGTGTCATTGTCCTATGTGAACTACTCGATAGTTGAGGAAAAGCGCTAGATAAACTCAAACTAGAAATTCCATTTCGATTGAGAATTCTCACACAGTAATTCACTCAATCTCCCTTGCCCTACCCACGGACTCCGGGACAGTTTAGGACTTTATCCCCAAGTTCTCTACCCTTTCCTGACAGTCAGCCTACAGTTCCCCAACCATTCCCCGACTAATCAGTCTATTGAATAAACAAGTATTAACACTCTGATCCAGTCCCATCCAGCTCACCAACTCCCTAGCACTTACACATACTTTAGTCTGACTCACACTTGCTCTAGTTATCTCTCTCTGTTTTTATCTTTTTGCCGAGATATCTTACATAGGACATAATGCACGTACTTATACATGTTAGTTAAGATATAACTAAAAACCTATGATCTACTAAACTCTAGAAGTCGATTATTTCTTCATCTCCTAACATAATAGCCACGCTCAAATTTAGGTTGATCTTCAGCTTGATCTGGAGCCGTCAAGACACGTAGCCTTGTGACTGGACACGTTAGCGGCAAATACTCAAGTGGTAGGTCCCCACTAGCACTCACCACTTGCTTGATCTTGGCTGGTTCATTAATGCTCTCTTTTAGACTTCGTTATGGCTATGCAATAAATGCTTATTAATAGCCCTTGACTTATCTTGTTATCTTGCACATTAATGAGCTAACCTTTTGTTGTGAGCTAGTTGCTTGTGTGGATGTGAAAGTCTGCATGAGTGTCGATCTTCTTGAAGTATTTTGTCCTTGTATGCATGAGATATGTGATCGTGTGATGCTTGACTCCTTGTGGGTACTAGAAGTTCTAACAGAGCTCTCCTAGACGAGTGCCTGACTGGTTGGGCACAAGTCATGAATGGAGTGCGCTTGCAACCTTGCGTGCTAAGCCACTCCTCTACCTGTTTATCAGAATCTCAAAGCTTAACAAACATATTAGATAAACACACGGGTTTGCTATCATCAAAACTAAAGGATCTTGACTTAACACATTATGCGTTATCCTAGCGGGCAGCAGCTTGATTGATTAGATTCAGAGCGCCCAAGAGGTTGATCAGTACATGCAGAGCATCAGGCAAAAGCTGATCGACGACACATTTGAGGGTCAGAAGTACGACTTCAGACTTAGCGATGACGGCATGATTCGACTGAATGGCCGGTTGTGTGTCCCTGCACCTTCTCCAGATCTAAAGGAGAAGATACTTCAGGAGGCTCATTGCTCATTCTTATCCGTCCAACCCGGGTCGTCGAAGATGTATAAGGATTGAAGATCCATTTCAGCTAGAGCGGGATGAAGAAGGATGTGGCTGATTTTGTGACTAGATGCTTGACCTGTCAGAAGGTCATGTTTGAGCACAGGAGACCCGGTGGATTGGTGCATCCTATGCCTATTTATTGTTGGAAGTTCGAGGACATTTCCATGGACTTCATTGTTAGTCTCCCACCGACTAAGAGATGACTGAACACGATATGGGTGATTGTAGACAGATTGACGAAGGTCGCCAAGTTTGTACCGATGAAGGACACTTGGAAGGTTCCTAAGCTAGCAGATCTTTTCCAGAGGAAGATCATCGGGCACCATGACCTGCCTAAGATGATCGTGTCAGATAGAGATTCCCGATTCTTATCCTGATTTTGGGGTCAGGGGCAGGAGGCCTTGGGCATGAAGCTGAAGTTGAGTACGGCCTTCTACCCACAGACTGATGGTTAGAGCGAGGGGACCATTCAGACCTTAGAGGACATGCTCCGAGCATGCGCCCTAGATTTCGAGGGGAGCTGGATAAATAGGCTACACCTCATAGACTTTACGTACAACAATAGCTACCATGCCTCGATCTAGATGCCATCATTCCAAGCTTTATACGGTAGACCCTGTAGGACTCCCTTATGCTGGGATGAGGCCAGTGAGAACTCAGTCTTAGGGTGTGAGTACTTGGAGAAAGCGAAAGAGGACGTCCTACAGATTCAAAGGAATATGAAGGCAGCTCATGACAGACAGAAGTCTTACGCCGATGTGAGGAGGATAGTTCTTGAGTTTGCATTTGACGACATGGTTTTCTTTAGAGTTTCACCGATGAAGGGCATCTTCAGATTCGGTCAAAAAGGCAAGCTTAGCCCCAAGTATGTGGGTCCTTGTCGCATCAAGGAGCGAGTGGGTCCATTAGCTTACAGGTTAGACTTACATGCTGAGCTCGGGAGAAGCCACAACTTGTTTCACGTATCTCAGCCGAAGAAGTATGTGCCTCACCCTTCTCACATCTTAGAGCCAGAGTGGCTCAAGTTAGACCATACTCTCACATATGAGGAGACTCCACTCCACATCCTTGATACGAAGACGAGAGACACTAGAAACAAGACAGTCCGAATGGTCAAAGTTCTTTGGTCGAACCATGATGTAGAGGAGGCCACTTGGGAGCTGGAAGGCTCCATGAGATCCAAGTATCCAACGCTCTTTGATTAGTTGTTGTTGTACACTTGTGGGGGTACGGGGGTGTAACCCTTTTTAAAGGGGGTAGAGCCTTTTGGCATGCACATGTGTGCACTAGGATTTTGGTGTTTTATGTTTGTTTGTATGTGCACTTGTGTTGTACTATGTGTGGATGTATGTATATTGTATTGTGCACTTGCGTTGCACCATGTGGGGAAGTATGTATTTGTATGATAAAGTGGAAGTGCACTTTGTTGCTCTATGTTTATGAGATATGTGTACTTTTGTTACAAGATGATATATGATGTGCACTCGCTACACTTTAAGATATAGAGATACGGGGCTTGATCCCTAGGATTGATATTAGTCATGGAACTAGATTTTCTAGGACCAGCTGATTAGAAATGAGACTTCGGGATGAAGTCTTTTTAAGGGGGGTAGATTGAAATACCCCAAACATTAATTACCCTAAATAACAAGGGATTAATTAATGAGAAGAGATTAATTAATGATTAGTCACCAAAGGATAATGAAAAATGAGCAATATTCACTAAAGAATATTACAACCTCTAAACACATATACACAAATAAATATGTATAGTCCAAGATGGACATCAAACCACACATTAAATCATGAACTAAAGAGGCAACATTAATAAGGAGAAAACAACTCCTAAAATTAATACAACATGTAACACATTAATACATGTACTAATATCACACACAATGTGATAATATTATAAAAATTATTTTATATAGTAAAACCAAATTATAAGAGCAATAACCACTTATATATACGCATTAGAACAAGGAAATAACATATGACACAACCTAACACATAAACCTAGTTCATAATGTACAACTTTAAGTGTTACAATATTAAGTCCCAATATTTGAAACTCCCCCCCCCCCCCCCCAAAAAAAATCCCATGATGACCGGCTGTAAGGCTGGTAAATAAGGGACCAAAAAGCAAGCAAATAAAATAAGGAAAAAAGTACAACCCTAGCTTACACACCAAAACACCTAAAGTAAGTCTATTCTCTTACTAATACCCATGTCTCTCAATCTCTCTCTCTCCTTGCCCATGCTCTCACCGATTTCAGCTCTTTTCCTCCCCTCTTTCAGTCGGCAGCCAGCTTTTTCCTTCTCCATCACCTTCTTATTCAAACTCCAAAACTCAGCAATGGTGTTTTAGCTTTCCTTCACCTCTTTACCTTAAAAATTCATTTATTTTGCTCAAAAATCACTACCTATCTCTTCTCTATCCATTGATGTCCGAAAATAAGCCAAGCATGGGCCAAAAATATGTAGAGAATTAAGGGTGAAGAGCTAAACAAAGTTCATACAAGTTAAGGGAAGAAAAATGACTTAAACTCTTTCATTCTTCCATTATAAAAGCTAGAACTTCAACTACTCATTTCCCACTCTTTCATGTCTGAAAATTTCAATTTGGGAGCTCAAAATCTGTATAAAACTTGGAGTAAGAACCTAGACCAAGCTCAACAACAATATAAGGTAAATATGTGCTTTAAACTTTCATCTCTTCCATGGGTATATGTATGTCCGAAAATGCTCAAGTCTTACACCCATTTTTCTTCATCTTGTCACACACAAATGAAGCTCCATTTGCACCGACAATGGGTTTGAAGCAAAAATCCCCTACAAAACAAGGTAAATCTAGCTCCTTAAAAGCTATGTTAGTACTCCAAACTTTTGAGCTTGTTATCTATGTACAAGAGCCTAACAAGATCTCTTATTCCTTGTACAAACATGGCTGTATGGGTCATTAAAACCCCAAGGAACAACCGTGAGCAAGGAGGGAAGAAAAGACTTGAAAAATCAACTCTTGAAGGGTAAGCTACTAAACTAAATTCTAACACTTTCAAATCATGGTTTAAGCTTATGTTGTACATTAAAACTCACCTAAGCCTAACTCTAATATAGTGCTAAAGATAAGAGGATTCAAGGAGATTTTGGAGCCTTAAACAAGTAAGTTTTACTTAAAACCCATTTTTATGTGTTAAGGTAACTTATGTTGTATAATAAATTAAGGCCGATAATGAGTGGTATTATATGGGTTATTGTAGCTTGGAAATTTGATTAAAAATATTGGTAACATGTTTGGTTAAGTTACCTTGATAAATGATGACTTATAATGTCATCAAAATAACTAAAGGGGTTAAAATGCAAATTTTTAAAAGTTGATGTGTATAATAGTAAAACGCCATGAGTGAACCTACTATTATAAGTTTTTTATGTCATTTAAAAGTTACATTTGAAGTTTGTAATAATGATAAGTGTTTTGGCCATTTTTATAAGTCATTTAGTACTTTTTATGCATCAAAAGTTAAGTATATGTTAACTATAAAATTTGGAAAATAAATATAGTGATAAGGGGCTGATTAGTGAGTGTAAAACCACCAAAAATCGTCAAGGAAAAGTACTTACCAATTTAGTGAAAATTGGATTAAGTTTAAGGTTAAAAATAAGCTTTAAAATTAATTATAAGCTTAAGTAATATTCTAGTGAACAAATGGGCATAACTTGAGTGGTCAAGTATAAATAAATTAAATTTGGGGAGTCAAAATAAAATAGGGCCGAAAACTAGGCTTTATTTGCAGATTAGATGAAAATTATAAGTTTTGGTAAGTTTAAGGGCTTAAATGAAAACTCTAGGAAAAATTGGGGTCAAGTTCGTAATTATGGAAACATTATGGTCAAGGAAGTAGGTTGGTGGTCAACCTTGACTATACTTAGGGTGTTGACCCAGCTGGATGAGAGGAATGACCAAATTAGGAATTTAACAAAGGTTAGGAATTAAGTGTAAGGTTTATAAAACTTGTGTGGCCAAAATGTAAAATCTGGAAAATTGGGGCCGGATTGGAAATTAGAAAGAACTTAGGAACTGTTCTAAATTATGGGAAGAAGTTGAGTGAAAATTTGAAATTAAATTAAGAACATTATAAGGTATAAGAGTTAAAGGGTAAATTGTAAAGTTTAGGAGCTGAATTAAAAGGTTTATAAAACTAGAGGGGTTAAAATGTAATTCCTGGACGTTGGGGGTAGAAAACAACAATAAAACCAGCCTAGGGTCTGTTGGAAATTTACTAAAATATTTGGAGTTGAAATTGGAATTAAATTCATAGGATTGTATAACATATAGTTTAAGGATGATTTTATAAGGTTTGTAAAATAATGTGGGTCCAACGGTAAAAAAAAAAAAGAAAAGTTAGAGAATGGGGAAATAAATCTGTAACAAAATAGGGCGTGTTCTGTTTTTACAATATAAGGTGAGAACCATAGGTTAAAATTGTTTAAGAGTATAAATATTACAACATAAGACATAATTAAGGAGTAAGATTGTAACATTAGAAAATTAGTGTGGAAGATTTGTAATTTAAAAGAATGGTAGGGGATGTTGCATAAAAATCAGTAGGTTGGGAGGTAAGATTTAACATATGATTGAAAGTATTATAAGTGTTACACTTATGTAAAGTCCAAATGACATTAAAGGTAAGGATGGATATAAGTAAGGAATTTTATAATTACCTAAAATAATGTGGGTATTTGAAGACTAGTGGAACTACAAAATAATGTGCAATTAAATAAACCTTGGAGTTTGGAATAATATTCTATATAGCATACATGACATTAAGACCAGAGTCTAAATATTGAGAGGTGAAAGTTAACACAATATGAGAGAATTAAATGTTACACATGAGACAGAAAGGAAAATTATTATACGATGAGTTTATAATTCATATAAACTTATATGAATTTGTGAGGTGTAAAGGATTATATGATATGATGTAGGTATCATATAAAGAATGATAGAGTATGATTTAAGGTGGAGGGTTTAATTATACAACATTAGACATAATAACTAAGGTCAAGTTATGAAGAATTTAACAAATAAATCAGCTATATAATTCAAAAACTATAAAAGGAATTATATAGGCTTGTTGACTTGGATACATTGACCGAGTCAACCCAAATTGACCCAAGTCAACTTAATTGACCAAAGAAAGTCGAGTTGACCAACTCACAACTAAAAGAGAGTTTAAAGGTTTAATAAACCATAAGTTAAATTATAACATATAGTATCAAACTATATTGTACATATAAAAAGGTATGTATCTATGAGAGTAATAACCTATGATTAGATTAGGTAGGATGTAAGTGAGTTAAACCTCACACGTAGTAAACTAATACTACATGTCGTCTATGATGCAAATTAAGTATGTTTTAAAACTAATCCTAAGTATACTTGAAAACCGAGTAACAACGATAACCGATCAAGGGGTTAATCACGGGGTTAAGACCAAGGGGATTAGTAGTTATTGGAATACCGAACCGGAATGGATTATGTGCAATAATACTTAGCGGTATATTCCAGAGATACGGTTTACGAGCTACAGAGCGTATAGTGGGTGAGCGTGATACTTCACGCTAGCATTGTTCATCGGTGTAAGGTATGTTATTGTGTGATCTGATTGTGCCTGAGGATTTCATCGGGTTTGGATGTGTGATATGTTTGATAAGAGGATATGTATGCTCGTATGCAGATGTGTTATATGATTTATCTGTCGAATATATGCACCATTATTTTATACGCGATAGTCATTCGAACTGAGACAGATACCGAACACATAAATATATCTTAAAATAAGATATGAATAATGATAGAGAAACCTCACTCATTGAAGGATAATAACATAATTAGATTATCCTAAGATAACCTAAGAAGAGACCTTAGGCAAGGAGAGACAGGAATACCATTCTCAAGAGGAAATGAACTCTGTAGGATTGGGTGACTAACTCAAACCAACTCAAGGTGTGAGTCTAAGAGTTGGTTTGACTCAATTGGTCTTTGAGAGTAAGAAACATTTTGGGATGTAAAGGTACTCAATCGAACTGGTTAAAGAAAGTGTGCGGAAGACTTGAAGAAACTTAAACGAAACAATGCTTGAAAGATAGAGAGACTCTGAGGAGCTCAGCAAGATACACAAAAAAGCTATTTTATTCTCTGGTCAAAATAAAACAACTTACAAATGTCCACTAAGTAGAAGAGATCTACTTAGCGGTTTTTCACTCACTCACCCAATACACTTTCTGATCAGAAGAGGGGTAAGTGTAGCAAAACTAGGATCTTCATAGGCAGAGTCTATCTAGATGCACTAACTGATTTGGTACGTATTGTCTCTCTGACTTACAAAGACATTTTCTCTCTCTCTCTAAGCTCTGTAAAATTTCTCAATGAAATACCCCAAACTTATAAAACATGGATTAAACATCTAATCACATTAATTAAGGCCTAAACATGCCTTAAAAGTCAACTGAGAACAACAGTGGTCAACACAAAACAAGATGTTGCACCCTTTGACTGTTTAGGGTAAATAAATACCCAAATGAACTAATTAGGACCTAAAAATTTGTCCTAAGCATATTAACACATTACTAAACATATTACAATTGTTGGGCAACACTCCAACACAAAGAACAAGCACTTTCATGCTTCAAGGTCAAGTAGAGCAAAAATGTGCTCTAAGAAACCTTAAAGGTCTAATGACCTCTAAATTATATACAATTGGATACCATGATCAAATATCATGTAAGGAACACAACAAAACCGTTGTCAAAGAAAACAGAGCTCAGAAACACCTTGTGACACAAAATGTGCACTAAAACTCCTTAAAACACGTTTTTGTGTAATTGCCTTCTAAATTGGTTTTAAATGGGCTAAAAGGTTATAATTACCTTTAAATATGATAAAATATCATATTATATCATGTTAGGAATTTAATTCCAGAAATTTACAAATTTTTACAAATTTAATATTAAAATATTAGTAAAACCCTAAAGTGGGGCCCGTTTGGGTCAACATTGACTAAGTTGGTCAATGTTGACCATTAACCACAAAATGGACTGCATAAAATCGGTTCACTAAGTCTCTTAACAGACCAAGAGACAATTCCCATGTGACTTATTTATACCACTTTACTTTTACATAAAATAAGAAAAAAGTGAACTTTAACATTTAAAATGTAAAGTAAGCTTACCACTTGCTTACCCCATTTGAGAGCCAGCCGATTTGGAGCCTCCATTTGCTCCTTATTATACGGTTGCTTTCCAAGGCTAGCAAGACAAGACAAATCATGGTGACTCATTTCCTTAGTTAATTGCTTAAAGTAACATTATTAGTCTATTTTTGAATCAAATTGGAATCAATCATTCACCACCTTTCTCAATGTAGGCCGGCTGCCTCCTTGCTTTGTCTCCAACGATTTTTCAACACCAATCAAGCCTTGGTGAGTCATCAAGTCACTAGAATCATAAAAAATGCAAAAAATGTGTTTTAAGCTAAATTAGGTCATTTTCCTCATTAGTCCCATTCCAACCGTGGGACTCATTGCCAAACCCTCTCTTTGGCTCCTCTTCAACCGTAGGTAAGTCTTCCAAGCTCCATTGATGAGAGCTCTTGCTCTAGGTAAGCTCCTAAGGCATAAAAATGTCCATTTTCTTCATCTTTCTTTCCTTTTTCCATTGATCTAGACTCCAACCTGTTCTATACATCTATGTAGAGTGTCTTGGAGGTTAAAGGAAGGAAAAATTTCGGCCATAACCAGATCTAAGGAGGAAAGTTCAAGTCTTGACCATTTAAGGTAAAAATGTGCTCTAAGCACATATCTCTTCTTCCTTGTGAATTTCGGTTGTAAACCTTGGTTCCCTAGCCTTATTTTATTCTCCTTTTCATGTGGATTCAGTTGGTATACCAAGATCTACAAGGAATAGCTAGATCCAAGCCAAAAACACCATTTTTGGCATCTTAAACAAGGTAAAACTTAGCTATCTTCCAAGCTAATTACCCACGGTTTTATACCTTGTTTTTAAGAGTGTTTTGATACTCTTTCTTTACTGGAAAAATAGGGCCGAGATAGATCTACAACAAGCTTGAAGATCTAAGGTAAAAATTCATGATTTTCATGACTTAAATTACTTCTCATGGTTAGCTCATGTGTGGAGTTTAATCATGTCTTGTTTTCTACATGAAGACAAGTAAATCAAGTTGTGGAGAATTTCTCCTTAAGGTGGCGAACCAAACAAGGTTCTACCTAAGCTAAATCAAGGTATAAATCACTTAAACATTAACCTTGTTAAGTTAATATGTTCTAAAGCTATTTCTAATTAAATTGCCGTGAGGGAACATGGTGACATGGTCATGTTTGACCTTAAAATGATTACGGAATGGTTTAATAAATTTTATAACTAATTAAACAAGCATAATTGTCAAATTTAAGACATTATGTGGAAGTTTGGTAATTGAATGAAAAATCTATGGTGAGGCCGAGAATTATATGTATTTTGGGACATTTATGTGTAATTTATTTTGTGTGTTTGTAATAAGGCCATGTACTTTAGGCCATTTTATTTAGGCATTTATAAGCTTTTAATTAAGTTTAAGTGGTGAAAATGCATTACCGAAAAGAAATGGGGTCTTAGGTGTAATTAAATTAAATTTAGGGGTTTTAGAATAATAAGGCCGAAAATTAGAGGTAAAAAGGAGTTAAAATAAAGTTTATAAGATTTTATAAAGTTTTTGGGTTAAATGTTGAATTTTGGAAACTTAGGGGTTAAAACCGTAATTATAAGGAATTAATGGTCAAGGAAATATTAAGGAGGTCAACCTTGACCATATGGTAGGTTTTGACCAAATTAGATAAGTTAGATAACTTATTTAAGGCTTTATAATAAGTTAAGCACTTAATGGTAATATTTTTGTAGCATATGTGGTAAATATGTTATTACCAAAAATAAAGGGTGTACAATGGTATTATAAACACCCATGGGCTGTTAGGAATTTTTAGGAATTTATTGGGTTGTTTTTGGAATTAAAATAAACTATATATGTATAATATATAGTTATTATGTCATTATGACACTTTGGAGAAATATAGATGGTGGAATGGTAAATACCGAAAGTATATGGGTTAATAAGGATATTTATAACCCTTTGGTGAAATTTGGAGATTTTTAGAATTATATAAGAGTATTTATTAAGATATATGTATAATATATAGTTTTGATGATATTGAAAAACTATATGTTATAAATTGGGCCTAATGACAATATAAAATATATATTGAGGTCTGTTGGAATTTACAAAAAATAACCATAGGTTATACTCTTTTATAAGTTAGAAATGTTATATTAAATGGTATATGTAACATGGTAAAAAGAAAGGGGTGATTTTGTAAATAAAGGAAACTATGGTTTATGGAAAAGAATAAGGTTTAATATATATGCCTATGAGGCAATATATAATAGTTTTGTATAAAAACTATAGGTTATAAGTTAAAGGAAATAAAAATATCATATCAAATGATATTAGTATATGGTATGACATTACATAATGTTATGTGGTCAAAAAGGGAATTTAAATAAATTCAAGGGCTATACGGATTTAATAAGAGTTGGAAAATGAATTTTAGACTAAGGTCTATAATGTTATAAATGTTATAACAATTATATGGTATTAAGGTTGTAACACCCCTACAACGCTCCTATCATCTACCGAAGTCGCAGCGGAAATAACCAACCAAATAATAACTATCGCTTTGGTGTTACAACGCCGTTAACCACCCACGTGGTTAACTAGGCAGAATAAATACAAGTGTATCGGTCTGATGATCAGACTCCCGAGCATAGTAACTAACATCCATATATAAACATAACCAACCATACCGAGTATTTAATTTACAATACATCTCCAAACCATAATCACCTCACACTGTATAACAAGGTATCAAATGTAACGCCTCGGGAGCACAGGCGCATCCCGGGCTCAACAACCTACTTATCCAAAAGTATATCAACAACTAGGACCTAGAGCCACTCTGCCTCTTCGATCCTCATCCTGCAATAAAAATATGGGGCCCCCGAGGGGGTCAGCACCTTTGCTGGTATGGCTAACGCGCAGCCCATCGACTAACGGGATACGCGCAACCAATTGTCATAATAACATGGCATTCATTTTAGAACAACCAACATATATATACATATATACCATAGCATAGCAAGGGAAATTGCATAGCATCACAACATCAATACATAACACCATAAACTTGGTCCTCACAAGGAACCTTCCACCATAGTTAGTATACCATGAGAGCCTAGGGGTTTTTACCAACCCCATGTTAAGCTCGTTACCATCCTCGTTACCGTCCGGTTATATAGAACGGTTAACTTATACCAAAGGTGTGTCGGATATAGTAATCCCGAGCACTCCGAAATAACATACGTATGCCCCTATGGCCCGACGTGAGTCAGTAACTAGCTTTGGATAAGCTAAGGGAAGGTAGAAACCAAATTGGAATACCACCTATACATACACCAAGAGAGTCGAACCGGATATGATATCGACCCCCATCCATCACACGCGTGGCCGGAACAACCGGACTCCTCACTCCCCCGGTTAGCACTTGTTAGTGATCACACAATATTTGTTAAGTCACATACAAGCAAACATTTAGGTCTTGTTAGACACCAAGGGAAAGGAGTCATAACCACAACATCATAATATAACAACTGTAAACTCTTTTCATGCCTTAATCTTATAAGGTCGTAAACACTCAGAAAACAAACAACACCCAAGCCGGTGTAAACCGTTAGGCAACAGACTGCAAGAAAACCATACCTTGGTCCTTGCCTTGTTTCGTTCCCACCTTGAGAGAATCCTATACACATTAGTAATGTCGGTTAATTATTATTTAACTCCAAACTTACTAAGTATTTAACATGATTGTATGACATGTTTTAATGTCTACCTCACCCTAGGTTACCTTCATTATACACCCTAGGGTTAACTACATAAGTCACATTCTTTTCTGTTTTTTTTTTTTACAAGTTTAGGTCCGACCGGACTTGCCGACCGGACTTGTCCATGTCCGGTCGATTCCAGAGAGTTTCTCCCCTTCGGAAATTCAGCCCGACCGGACTTGTCAAGTCCGGTCCCATGTCCGGTCGATTCCAGTAACTCAATCCGTACAAAATTTTCTACTCCGACCGGACTTGTAAGTCCGGTCCTATGTCCGGTCCATTCCAGAGAGTTTATTCTCTTTGTAAATTTAGCCCGACCGGACTTGTCCATGTCCGGTCCTAAGCCCGGTCCATTCCAGAAACTAATTCTCGCAGGGTAAACAGGTCCCGACCGAGCTTGCAAGTCCGGTCGCAAGTCCGGTCGGCCCCAAATCTATGTTTTCCTTTTTACATTCAACTCCAAACTTCACCCCATATAACCTAGTACTCCCTAACCTCATTTGGGCACTTTAAACACAACTTAAGACACCCTTAAACATAAACTCATTTCTAATTCCTTAAGCCTTTACTTATTCCTTCACAAAATTCCTAACACTTACAACATTTTCTCCTAGTTTTCCAAGTGGTGTTTCATACCTATGATAACTACTATCCCAAAATGCTTTCTCCTTAACTTAACATCATCTCCCAAGCATCATCTCTCAACTAATTCCTTATCTCCTTCTTGAAACTCTTTTCCTAGTGTACACTTCTCCTTATTTTACCAAAGTTTGCCTAGGTATTTACCTAAGTCCCAAAGTGACTTTGGTACCTACTAAATCTCAAGATCATGCCTAAGTCCTTATTACATTCTAGAGTACTTCCTAGTTCATCAAAATTCCTTTAAAACATCATGAACTCCTTATTCATTCCTACATTTTCTAACTCACCAACCTATGTAAACACTTAAACTTCTTGCTTCTTACCTAAATTTTGACATGGGTTCCCTAGAACATTACTAAGCCTAAACACTTTACCTTCTCCTTTAAACACACAAGAACATCTAAAATCACCAAGAACACTCTCATACACAATTTCACCAAATTTACACCACATTACAATATAGTGCACAATTTAAATTGCATGGCACTTAGGCCCTTAAAATGCATGGCTCTTAGGCCCTTAAAGTGCTTAAATCATAAACACTGAATTTCCACAATTATATGCCTTTAACCTGCAAATACACTCAACACACATATGCCCTTTACTAGTCTCTTGAGAACACTTTACTAAGTCATTCACCATTTGCTCTTTAGGTAGTTTTAATAAGCATTTATAAGCTCATTTCTCCTAAGGCATTAAACAACATTTAAGTTAGTAGATTTACCTCTTTTCCCAAAACACTTCCTTCTTGATTCCTTACAAAACCGTATGACAATTTGATTCCTTGTCAAGTTCTAGACAATATACAAACACCATAATGAGTATTCAAGCTTTGAGCTTCATCTCATTGTAAACCCTAATTTGACATTGTTTCAAAAACATTAATGTAGTTGTTTTACCTTGATCTTTGAAGGAGTTTGAATATATAACAAGAGAGGACTCCACCTAGTCCATG
The DNA here is from genome assembly GCA_023374045.1 of Limonium bicolor. Lineage (NCBI taxonomy): Eukaryota > Viridiplantae > Streptophyta > Magnoliopsida > Caryophyllales > Plumbaginaceae > Limonium > Limonium bicolor. The sequence goes on along the minus strand of CM041781.1, from coordinate 122,311,053 downwards.
AAGAGTTGAAATGAAGCTAGAACAAAGTCACACAATGAGCTATATCAATGTGTATTTTCGGACATGACAAAAACAAGGAGGAAACTTGATTTTTGTTTGAGATTCCTTACCTAGAAAAAGGAGAGTAATAATATGTAGAAATCCAAGCTCAAGCTCCTTCAATGGTGGAACACCTTGGCACCGAAATGGAGCTCTGGAGTTTTGAGAAGATAGGAATGAAGAGCTTGATGAGAGGAAGAGATTGGTGGTTTTTTTTGATTTGGACAAGTGAGCTATTTAGCAAGTGGTCAAAGTGGAACTAATGGTGGTAGTGGTATTACCGTGAGAGAACAAGGAAGAAGGAAGAAGAGAGTGGGAAACCGTGTGAGCAAGGAAGAAATGAGAGAATGAAGATAGAATTACTTTTAAGAGATATTTGTATTATAAAGTAAAAAGTAGTTTTACTTATCTTTTAATTAATACTTAATAAGAGAGTGGTGAGTCACCACCTTATAAAAACCGGCCCCTTATTATATGGGGTTTAGTCTTTGTTTGTCAATTTAATTACTTATACCACATATGTTACAAAATAGCTTGTAAAAATCACTATTCACCTATACAAGGCACTTAGAAGTGAAATTTTTGATTTCCCATTAATATAGCCACCCAAATGTGATACTATATAGTACACATATATATTTAAGAGTAATGATGGACATTTAGCCATTCAAAACTCATTTACAAGACAATTTTTCAAAAACGTGCTTTAAGACTTCTTAAAGCACATTTTGTTTTAACTTGTTTTCAAGCTTGGTTTTCTTTGGTAATTGGTTTAATATGTTCATTAGTATATAAATGAGGTCTTGGTAAGCTCATTAGGTCTTACTCAAGTTTATCCCAAGCTTAGAGCACATTTTGGCTCTTATTGACTTTAAAGCACATTTGTGTTTCCTTTTGTTTAAATTTGTTTACTAAGGTTTCTAAGACTCTTTTTAGTCTTAATAATCATGTTTTAATGTTTAACCAACATACCAAGGTTTGGGGTATTTCAATCTACCCCCCTTAAAAGAACTTTGTCCCCAAAGTTCATACTTCCCACATATCTTACTATTAGAACACGGGGAACATTTATAAAAACAATACTTCCAACCATCATTACCAACCTTACCATCATTCTTACACCACAACGGACTCAAGGTCCAATCCACACAATACCACAACGGACTCGAGGTCCAAACCATATAATACCATTCAGACACAAAGGTCTGTAACAATCATAGACAATGTATACATATACATGTCGTACACAACCATAACCGAAACGGCTCTACCCCCCTTAAAAGGGGTACGCCCCGTACCCTATACATATAAACACTAAGAAGCAAACAATGACGGGTGCTTCGCCTTCATCTTTTCTTCCAGCTCCCAAGTGGCCTCCTCAACGTCCTGGTTAGACCAGAGGACCTTCACCAGTCTCACGGACTTATGGCGAGTGTCTCGAGTCTTAGTATCCAGAATCCGTACCGGAGTCTCCACTGATCGCATGGTCGGCTCTAAGGTTAGCCTTTCCGGCTGAAGCACATGAGACGGATGAGACATATTTTCTTCAGCTGGGACACATGAAATACATCATGTACCTTGCCCAGCTCGGCGGGTAGATCAAGTCTATAAGCTACCGGGCCGATCCGCTCCGTCACAACATAAGGACCTACATATTTCGGGCTCAACTTGCCCTTCTGACCAAAACGAATACTCCCTTCATGGGGGATACTCTAAAAATACCTGATCGCCCACGGCGAACTCCAGGTCACGTCGGCGCACATCTGCGTACGACTTCTGTCTATCCTGAGCTGCTTTCATATTAGCCCTGATCTGGCGAACTTCTGCCTGAACTTGCTCAAGATACTCTGGTCCTATAATGACCGTCTCACTCGATTCATCCCAGCATAATGGTGCGGCATGGTCTACCGTACAATGCCTGGAAGGGAGACATCTTGATCGATGCATGATAACTGTTGTTGTAGCTAAACTCGATCAGATGTAACTTATCAATCCAGCTGGTCTGAAAGTCAAGTGCACATGCACGTAGCATATCCTCAAGTGTCTGTATAGTGCGCTCACTCTGACCATCGGTCTGTGGGTGAAACGCCGTGCTCAATTTCAGTTCAGTACCAAGTGCCTCTCGTGTAGACTTCCAATATCTGGATAGAATCTGGTATCTCTGTCAGATACTATCGTCTTTGGTACACCATGATGTCTAACAATCTCTTTATCGAATAATTCTGCCAATTGCCACTTTCCAGGTGTCCTTCATCGGAATGAATCGAGACACCTTGGTCAGTCGGTCAACTACCACCCAAATCATATTTAGACCTCCCCTTGTAGGCGGAAGCCCTACCACGAAGTCCATAGATATGTCATGGAACTTCCACTCCGGCACTGGCATTGGCTGCACCATACCACCAGGCCGTCGGTGCTCAAACTTGACCTTCTGACAAGTGAGACACCTCAATACATAGTCATTACATCCTTTTTCATTCCAGCCCACCAGAAATATCTTTTCATACCTTTATACATCTTTGAAGCTCCGGGGTGAATCGAAGTAGTAGAACAATGGGATTCACTCATATGCGCTCCTTCAGCTCAGCGCTACTCCTGGGTATACACAATCTGCCATTAAGCCTAATCAGGTCATCATCGTGGAGTCTGAAGTCATACTTCTGACCCTCGAATGTGCCATCAATAAGCTTCTGTCTAATTTCCACCATACTGATCCGTCATCTGAGCACTCCGCACCTCTTCAACCAAGCCAGTATGAGAGACTAGCGAATGGAGAGAGTGTGCTCGGCGACTCAATGCGTCAGCTACCACATTTGCCTTACCCTCCTTATACTGTAAATCGATATCATAATCATTCAAGAATTCAACCCACCTTCTCTGCCTCATGTTCAACTCTTTCTGAGTGAACAAGTATTTCAAGCTCTTGTGGTCAGAATAATCGTCACACTTACCCCATACAAGTGATGTCGCCATATCTTCAGTGCGAAGACAATGGCCCCCAATTCTAAGTCGTGGGTAGGGTAGTTCTCCTCATGCTTCTTCAGCTGTCGGGAGGCGTAAGCCACGACCTTCCCGTGTTGCATCAACACACAACCCATACCCCTGCCTGATGCGTCGCAATAGACCTCAAAACCATCTGGACCGTCTGGTAATGTCAGAACCGGTGCAGATGTCAGAGCATCCTTGAGACTCGTGAAAGCTCTCTCACAGTCGACTGTCCACTCGAATGGTGCATCCTTCTTCATCAAGGAAGTCATCGGCTTCGAGACACTGGAGAAGTCCTTCACAAATCTCCTATAGTAACCTGCCAGACCGAGGAAGCTCCTGATGTCGGTAACTGTCTTCGGCCTAGGCCAGGTGCGCACTGCATCTATTTTTGCCGGATCAACAGCGATCCCGGCCTCAGAAATCACATGACCAAGGAATGATACTTGGTTCAACCAAAATTCACACTTAGAAAATTTAGCATACAGCTGATTCTTTCTCAACGTCTGCAATACATCTCTCAGGTGGCTTTCATGCTCACCTCTCGATTTCGAATACACAAGTATGTCATCGATGAAGACTACCACTGATTTGTCCAACTGATCTTGGAACAAACGGTTCATTAAGTCCATGAACTTTGCTGGTGCATTTGATAAGCCAAACGGCATAACGGTGAACTCATAGTGCCCATACCTAGTTCTGAAAGCTGTCTTTTCGATATCACTGTCACGGATGGCAATCTGGTGATATCCGGAACGTAGGTCTATCTTGGAGAATACTGATGCTCCCCTAAGCTGATCAAATAGATCGTCGATGCGTGGTAAGGGGTAACGGTTCTTCACCGTAACAGCATTCAGCTCCCGATAATCAATACATAGGCGGAGGCTACCGTCCTTCTTCTTCACGAAGAGGACCGGCGCTCCCCATGGTGACACACTAGGGCGGATAAAGCCCTTGTCGAGTAGGTCTCGCAGCTGCTCCTTGAGCTCTGTCATCTCTGCTGGAGCCATACGGTAAGGTGCCTTCGCAATGGGTCCGGTGCCCGGAATCAAGTCAATCTCAAACTCAACCTCTCGTGCTGGCGGCATGCCCGGCAGTTCCTTAGGAAATACATCAGGAAACTCCGACACTACCGGCACATCTGGGCTAAACTCAGGGTCTCTCTCTATGTCCTGGACATAGCAGAGGTATACATCATTTCCCCGTCGTAACTCACGATACATGGCCATGGCGGTGATGATCTGTGTCGAAGGCTCCCTGGGCCTCTGGCGGTAGATATAGTAACCCCAGATGGACTCCTAAGAAGCAGTCGATGCTCGGCACATAGGATTCTACCCTTGTACCGCTCCAACCAGTTCATCCCGACAATCACATCAAAACCCAGTCCGTCGAACTCTATCAAGTCGATCGGAAACTCCTCATCCATGATTCGAACAGCATCTCGGTAGTAGCGGGTACATCTGATCTGCTCTTTCGACGGGAGAGTGACCACGAAGTCTGGCATCTCTTCATCTAACCCCAGCCTCTTCGCAAATGATAGCGAAATGAATGTGTGTGAGGCTCCAGAGTCGAACAAGATCGATGCATCCACGCCATTCACTGGAAAGGTACCGGTGAGGATTGTGCCGCTCTTGCCGGCTTCTGCCTTATTGCAGACACTCAGTATACCTCCCGTTCCGAGTGCACAGCCTAATTCATTGGCAAACTAATAAGTATTGGGTAACAACACGTTGATACACTCCAAAACAACATTCCTTTATTCATTAACACAGTCTTTACACCATAAATTGGTTACATTGTAGACATTGCTAGATATAGCTCCTTTGTCAAACCACTGGCTTAATACATTACATGATTACACAAGGCTCAAAACTGCCTGAAAGTCAAATTTAAACGTCCAGGTTTCATGTGTGTGGCATTGATCACTGCCGACGGTGCGGTATTCAGTTTGATCTTTCTGATGCCATGGTATAGCATCCTTGATTGCCCACCCATGATTAATACATCCCCCGATTTCAGAAGTAGCTTCTTTGCGAGATCAGCACGCTTCTGCTCGCCATACACAAACACAGCGGTATCACCAATGGACCAAGACACCACGGGTACTCCCTTACTTAGAGACTCGGGTGACTCGTCCTTGTCTTGGTGCATACCTAACCGTCCACCTTTCTGGTAGAAGTTTACAATGCATAATCTGCCTTTACACTTGGAATTGATTCCGTCTCAACTTGCTGAGCAATTCCCACGGCGTGGTTAACGACCGCGTGGAACTCCTCTGGTATGCTTGCTACTGTTGCTCCATCTTCAGCTCGTACTTCTTGATATGACTTGGTGTAAGGGTTCCAGTCCTTACCCATGCACATCATCTTCAATTGCATCCTTGCTCCGTTCGGGTATTCGGGTGTGTAGAACCCTCCTGGTTTTGCTCCAAGTTCGTCGCATCGTCTGATGATGTGGATTTGTGCTTCCGGTGTCAGGTATCCATTTAAGAGTATCATACCTGGCTGGATAACCTGACATTGCTCCAATGGAAAGTCGGTGATGTTGATGGCGGTTTCTTCAGGGTTTGGTGCGGGTGGGATTGGATAGCAGATATTGAAGGTTCCTAAGTTTCAAATTGCCTAATTTAGGTGTTTTCCACATTATGTTCTAACTCTTTACTTATATGTTTATACCCTTAGACTTGCTAACACTCATGCATGAAATGCGGTAAGCAATCACTTTTTCATTTATCAGTTTAGGCGGTACCTGGTCTCGAAGAGGATCCTGGTGCCTCAGACCGGTCCACCACATTCAGGGTGGCCTTGCCGGACCCCGTAGCCTTCCCCTTCTGGGATTCAGTGTACTTCTTGTCAGAAGTCTGCTGAGTAATCGCCTTCGGGCCTTCAGTGGTCGTGGTAGTGTTACCCTTCCACTGCCCCTTTGGCTTATAGTTTCTGCCATTGGGTTCGTCCAACACTCAAACTCACGGTGCCCCATCTTCTGGCAGTGGCGGCACCTCACATCATTCCCCTTGCAGTCTTTGCCGGGGTGGTCTCCATTGCACCACTTACAGTAAAAGTGGCGCTCCGGTCCAGAACCCGCGCTAGCTGCTATAACAACACACAATCAATACTCACTTTCCACCTCAACAACATACACCTCAACTAGATACACATGGTTAAGTAATTACCCTTAGGCGGGTAGGAGCGTAGAGGCTTCGCCGCATACGCGTACGTGAGCTTCAGTGGCTCATCAGCTGTGGTGGTCTGGGCTTGGCCCTTGTCACCCTGGTACTGGCCCTTCTGGGGCTGAGGGTAGGGTTTCTTCTTCTTTCCTCCCCCATACCCTTGCTGATTCTGGCCCTCGTTGGTGGCCTTGCGCTTGTGCGCATTTTCCTCGTCCCTCAGACGGACGGTAATTTCAACCTTTGCAGCGGCATGATAGCACTCCTGTATTTTAGGATGTCAGTCACGCCCCGCAAAACAACTTACCAACTCACATTAACATTCACTCACGGTATAAATGGATTCACAACAAGGTACTCTAATTACCTGCAAGGTGGTATACTCAGCTGGCCCCATCCCATAGCGGAGACGGTGGCTCAGTCCATTGTAGAACCGGTTCACCAACACCCGGTTCGAGTACCCAAGTCCGGTAACAAGTGGATAAGGCCGGTGAATGCGGTGTAGTAGTCATCAACCGACATCTTATCCCCCTGCTTCAGACTATCCAACTCGAGGCGCTTGGCCTCCTGCACATGCACCGGGTAATACTTGGCTCGCAGCAGAGCCGTGTACTCCCTCCATCCAAACTCAGGATCAGTCATCCTGTCCTCCCTCACCAGTTTCCACCAACTCTGTGCCGACCCCTTCAAGTAGTAGGCGGCAAGTCGGACCTTAGCCTCAGCAGGTACGGCCAAAGTCTCGTAGGCGGTCTCCAACTCGGAGATGTACGCCTCTAGCTTACGGGGATCGGTCTCCCCATGAAATGATGGCGGTCTCAGATCAGCCACGCCTTGACCCAATTGGTCTCTCGTGGCGGTGGTGGCGGTGGCTGAACTCCGGGCTGTTGCCCTTGCTGTATAGCAGCAACCAACTGGGGTACCATCTGGGCTACGGCGGCTGCAACTGCCTCAGCCATAGTCTGGGCCGTAGTATCATCGCCCTGGTCACCCATATCTCCAGTACCGCGTCCGCGGCCTCGACCTCGCGGTCTACCTGACATCTGAATTCATATGAATATTCATTAGCATTATGCTTGCACACTTATCGGTCCAATGGTTATAGCATCTTCCCGACAACCAGGTAATTCCACACTTAGTTAGTGGTTAACCTTTCCAAGTCCGCTCACTTAGGTAACTGTAGTTAGGTTTCCTAACTCGGTATATTCCTAAGCTCGGTATTCTAGTCATCAGAGCGATACTTCGCTCTGATACCACTTTTTGTAACACCCCTACAACGCTCCTATCATCTACCGAAGTCGCAGCGGAAATAACCAACCAAATAATAACTATCGCTTTGGTGTTACAACGCCGTTAACCACCCACGTGGTTAACTAGGCAGAATAAATACAAGTGTATCGGTCTGATGATCAGACTCCCGAGCATAGTAACTAACATCCATATAAAACATAACCAACCATTCGAGTATTTAATTTACAATACATCTCCAAACCATAATCATCACACTGTATAACAAGGTATCAAATGTACGCCTCGGGAGCACAGGCGCATCCCGGGCTCAACAACCTACTTATCCAAAAGTATATCAACAACCTAGGACCTAGAGCCACTCTGCCTCTTCGATCCTCATCCTGCAATAAAAATATGGGGCCCCCGAGGGGGTCAGCACCTTTGCTGGTATGGCTAACGCGCAGCCCATCGACTAACGGGATACGCGCAACCAATTGTCATAATAACATGGCATTCATTTTAGAACAACCAACATATATATACATATAACCATAGCATAGCAAGGGAAATTGCATAGCATCACAACATCAATACATAACACCATAAACTTGGTCCTCACAAGGAACCTTCCACCATAGTTAGTATACCATGAGAGCCTAGGGGTTTTTACCAACCCCATGTTAAGCTCGTTACCATCCTCGTTACCGTCCGGTTATATAGAACGGTTAACTTATACCAAAGGTGTGTCGGATATAGTAATCCCGAGCACTCCGAAATAACATACGTATGCCCCTATGGCCCGACGTGAGTCAGTAACTAGCTTTGGATAAGCTAAGGGAAGGTAGAAACCAAATTGGAATACCACCTATACATACACCAAGAGAGTCGAACCGGATATGATATCGACCCCCATCCATCACACGCGTGGCCGGAACAACCGGACTCCTCACTCCCCCGGTTAGCACTTGTTAGTGATCACACAACATTTGTTAAGTCACATACAAGCAACATTTAGGTCTTGTTAGACACCAAGGGAAAGGAGTAATAACACAACATCATAATATAACAACTGTAAACTCTTTTCATGCCTTAATCTTATAAGGTCGTAAACACCAGAAAACAAACAACACCCAAGCCGGTGTAAACCGTTAGGCAACAGACTGCAAGAAAACCATACCTTGGTCCTTGCCTTGTTTCGTTCCCACCTTGAGAGAATCCTATACACATAGTAATGTCGGTTAATTATTATTTAACTTCACACTTACTAAGTATTCAACATGATTGTATGACATGTTTTAATGTCTACCTCACCCTAGGTTACCTTCATTATACACCCTAGGGTTAACTACATAAGTCACATTCTTTTCTGTTTTTTTTTTTACAAGTTTAGGTCCGACCGGACTTGCCGACCGGACTTGTCCATGTCCGGTCGATTCCAGAGAGTTTCTCCCCTTCGGAAATTCAGCCCGACCGGACTTGTCAAGTCCGGTCCCATGTCCGGTCGATTCCAGTAACTCAATCCGTACAAAATTTTCTACTCCGACCGGACTTGTAAGTCCGGTCCTATGTCCGGTCCATTCCAGAGAGTTTATTCTCTTTGTAAATTTAGCCCGACCGGACTTGTCCATGTCCGGTCCTAAGCCCGGTCCATTCCAGAAACTAATTCTCGCAGGGTAAACAGGTCCCGACCGAGCTTGCAAGTCCGGTCGCAAGTCCGGTCGGCCCCAAATCTATGTTTTCCTTTTTACATTCAACTCCAAACTTCACCCCATATAACCTAGTACTCCCTAACCTCATTTGGGCACTTTAAACACAACTTAAGACACCCTTAAACACTAATAAAACTCATTTCTAATTCCTTAAACCTTTACTTATTCCTTCACAAAATTCCTAACACTTACAACATTTTCTCCTAGTTTTCCAAGTGGTGTTTCATACCTATGATAACTACTATCCCAAAATGCTTTCTCCTTAACTTAACATCATCTCCCAAGCATCATCTCTCAACTAATTCCTTATCTCCTTCTTGAAACTCTTTTCCTAGTGTACACTTCTCCTTATTTTACCAAAGTTTGCCTAGGTATTTACCTAAGTCCCAAAGTGACTTTGGTACCTACTAAATCTCAAGATCATGCCTAAGTCCTTATTACATTCTAGAGTACTTCCTAGTTCATCAAAATTCCTTTAAAACATCATGAACTCCTTATTCATTTCCTACTTTCTAACTCACCAACCATGTAAACACTTAAACTTCTTGCTTCTTACCTAAATTTTGACATGGGTTCCCTAGAACATTACTAAGCCTAAACACTTTACCTTCTCCTTTAAACACACAAGAACATCTAAAATCACCAAGAACACTCTCATACACAATTTCACCAAATTTACACCACATTACAATATAGTGCACAATTTAAATTGCATGGCACTTAGGCCCTTAAAATGCATGGCTCTTAGGCCCTTAAAGTGCTTAAATCATAAACACTGAATTTCCACAATATATATGCCTTTAACCTGCAAATACACTCAACACACATATGCCCTTTACTAGTCTCTTGAGAACACTTTACTAAGTCATTCACCATTTGCTCTTTAGGTAGTTTTAATAAGCATTTATAAGCTCATTTCTCCTAAGGCATTAAACAACATTTAAGTTAGTAGATTTACCTCTTTTCCCAAAACACTTCCTTCTTGATTCCTTACAAAACCGTATGATTTGATTCCTTGTCAAGTTCTAGACAATATACAAACACCATAATGAGTATTCAAGCTTTGAGCTTCATCTCATTGTAAACCCTAATTTGACATTGTTTCAAAAACATTAATGTAGTTTTACCTTGATCTTTGAAGAGAGTTTGAATATTAACAAGAGAGGACTCCACCTAGTCCATGAAGAGTTGAAATGAAGCTAGAACAAAGTCACACAATGAGCTATATCAATGTGTATTTTCGGACATGACAAAAACAAGGAGGAAAGGATTTTTTTTGAGATTCCTTACCTAGAATCCAAGGAGAGTAATAATATGTAGAAACAAGCTCAAGCTCCTTCAATGGTGGAACACCTTGGCACCGAAATGGAGCTCTTGGAGTTTTGAGAAGATAGGAATGAAGAGCTTGATGAGAGGAAGAGATTGGTGGTTTGTTTTTGATTTGGACAAGTGAGCTGATTTAGCAAGTGGTCAAAGTGGAGCTCTAATGGTGGTATGGTTTATCGTGAGAGAACAAGAAGAAGGAGAGAGAGGAGTGGGAAACCGTGTGAGCAAGGAAGAAATGGAGAATGAAGATAGAATTGCTTTTAAGAGATATTTATACTTATAAAGTAAAAAGTAGCTTATTATTATTTTACTTACTTAATACATTAATAGAGAGTGGTGAGTCACACCTATAAAAACCGGCCCCTTAATTAGTGTGGGGTTTTAGTCTTTGTTTGTCAATTTAATTACTTATACCACATATGTTACAAAATAGCTTATAAAAAGTACTATTCACCTATACAAGGCATAGAAGTGAAATTTTTGATTTCCCACTAATATAGCCACCCAAATGTGATACTATATAGTACACATATATATTTAAGAGTAATGATGGACATTTAGCCATTCAAAACTCATTTACAAGACAATTTTTCAAAAACGTGCTTTAAGACTTCTTAAAGCACATTTTGTGTTTTAACTTGTTTTCAAGCTTGGTTTTCTTTGGTAATTGGTTTAATATGTTCATTAGTATATAAATGAGTCTTGGTAAGCTCATTAGGTCTTACTCAAGTTTATCCCAAGCTTAGAGCACATTTTGGCTCTTATTGACTTTAAAGCACATTTGTGTTTCCTTTTGTTTAAATTTGTTTACTAAGGTTTCTAAGACTCTTTTTAGTCTTAATAAATCATGTTTTAATGTTTAACCAACATACCAAGGTTTGGGGTATTAGGGTATTTCAATGTTACCTTACAACACTTATCTAAAGTAATCCACCATCCAAAAGTACCAACCAACCGAGCAGAGTATTTAAGTCAAACATAACTTTACATGAGTTTAATATAAAGAGGGGAGCACAAGCGCAACCCGTATACAAAAATGACAACCCATCCTAAGTCTAACCACCCCCACTCTAGGGTGACTCCTCATCGGGCGCTTACCTGCAAAACAAAAACAGCCCCCAAAGGGGTCAGCACGAATGCTGGTACACCTCTCATGGCCCCCAAGCTAACGGGGCTACGACGACTAATTGTCGATAGCATGGAAGTTGATTAGCAATACATCATAATATGAAGTGCTATAAACGACATTCACAATTAACAAGTAGTTCACACAAATTGAACGACACAAGCGTTCCTTTATCACGGTTAGTAACCTCTCCTTAATCCTTATTTCCTTAACCTCAGTTCCTTATCTTACCTCAGCCTTAACCTCATCTTAATCTCAGTATACAAAACCGTTCCATGAAAGGAAATGGTTGTAGCTTAGCTCAACTTGGGATTTAGGTGATCCCACCAGCACCATCTTAATGCCACCTACCCTGGACGGGAGTCCAGCGTAGCTGAGCCGGCAACCGGCTCTAGGCTACAGTCCGAGACAAGTCCTTAGGCGGAGGGCGGATCTGATTCAGATACCGTCCCCCTTCTCTTAGCATGCATGACCGGAGTCAGTCCCGGGTTCCTCGCTCAAGTTCCAGTTGGTAAAATACTTACATCCAAGTGTTAGTTAAACCTTACCAGGTGTTAACCAACACAAACATCAATACTCAGCCCTTAATCCAACCTCAGTAAGTACTAAACTTAATTAGTACAATCTCAAGTCTCGTGAGTTAGTGTAAAGAAAAACACATACACAACGAGAATAATTATACCGGTGCATGCTTATCTTGTCTTAGTCATAGCAATTAAACAGATAGCACACAAGCCGAGGGACACCTCGTTAGCAAGCAGGTCACAAGAAGTATTGTACCGTTCACCGTCGAGTTGTTTGATTAACCTTCTTCGGGGTCCCAATTCACAAACCTAAAACATCGATTCATTTTTAGGCCGTAGTTATTTACAACTACTCAACTTACTAGTCCCTATAAATCCCCACTCAATACCCTCTTAAGCCTTTGCCTTTAACTTTATAAACTTAACTTTAAACATTAGGGTTTTACTTATTCTTAACTTAATTACTTAAGTTCTTAGGGTCCTAATCATCAACATCCTATAATGGCACACCTTAACCAATTAACATCCTTAGAAATAAAATTTCCTTTTTTTTTTTTTGTGTTAAGGGTCGACCGACCCCTCCGACGAACCCAACCTATGGGTCGGTCCGTTCCAGTAACTTTCTGATTCAGACAACAACCTAGACCGACCCACGACGACCCATCCTTTATGGGTCGGTCCATTGCCGAAACTTCCGTCTTTTGAAAATGCTCCGACCGACCCAAAGCTAAACCGACCGACCCAAAACCCTCTGGGTCGGTCCTCTGCCGAAACATTTCCTTTGTTAAATTTGCCACGACCGACCCCACCGACCGACCCATCCTTATGGGTCTATTGCCGAAACATTTCTGCTGGGTTAACAAGGTCCGACCGACCCAGAACTGGGTCGGACCGGGTCGGCCCACTACAGATTCTTGCTATTAATATGTTCTTTCAACTCCAAAACTCCCATGTATACTATTATGTTCCAACCTCATTTAGGTCCCTCAAATACACTTTAAACATTCTCTAAAACCTTAAATCACTCACCAATATCCACCTTGATCATTATGCATTGTCATTGTAATAATGCCAACTTCTTATAATGTTTTTCACTAGGTTTCTAGGTGGTGTTCAACCTAATGTAATCTCTATGCCAAACGTTTCTCATCACCATCACATCATCTCCCAAGCATCTTTCATCACCTAGAACGCTCTTATGCATTTACTTTCTTCACGAGCTTAAGCTTCCATTCCCTCAACACATTATTCCTTCCTAATTGTTCACCATCTTTTGCCTAAGTCCTAAATACCTCAAGTACATTCTTTTTGATTTCTAACTCCTTCATAGTGTTGCCTAAATCAGTTATAACTCATTAAAACACTTAAGCTCACCCTTTTTCATTAAGACAACCTCTAGAACTTCCTTAGTCATGAAATCTCCTCAAAACATCTTAAATCTTAGGTTCTTCATTATTTGCCATGGGTTCCTAGTATATTGTTACACCCAAACATTTGGCTTTTCTCATCATCAAACAACCAAGATCACTCAATCCTCATTGCAACATCTTACACACACAATCTACACCAAAACTAAACCATTACAATATAGTGCTTAAACTTAAAATGCTTGGCACTTAGGCCCTAAATGACAATAATTTAATCACTGAATTTCCACAATATATTTGCCTCAACCGGCGATACACCAACAAGGCTCCCATTTGAAATAAAATGCTTCTTGTAATTCATCACTCAGGGTTTTAACTAGTCTTTCTCATTTGATCTTTAGTCTAGTTCTCAATGTAATAGTATTCTTTCTCTTAGGTTTACAACTCCTCCCAAAGGTAAAACTCTACAAAACTTATCAATATCTAAATCCCATTCCCTAAAAACAAACAACTTAAGGTAAGTAATTTACCTTGTTCTTTCTCAAGCTTCACAAACTTTCCTCCTTAGTTTTTCCCTCTTCAATCGGTCACCAATATTAATCTCCTTGCCAATACTCTAAAAACAATGTCCAATGATTCGAATGAGCATCCCTCAACAACTTATTAACCTCAAGGAATAAAACCTAGGTTAAAAATGTGTTTTAAGGTTTAGATTGATTGTTTTACCTTAGTTCCTCAAGGCAAGCTTGGGTTTGAAGCTAGAAGGACCTCCTCTCTCCTTTGAAAGAGTAGAAACAAGCTATGACAAGGCATCAACAAGGAAGCCTCATGAGTATATATTTCGGTCAGAAGAAGGTGATGGAAACCTAGTTTCTTGCATTTCTTACCTTAAGAGAATGGAGATGCCAATGGAGTCTCCAAGCTTGAGTTTCCTCCTCTAATTGGTTTGGCTTGGCACCAAACGTGAAGCTCTTGGTTTTTGAAAGATAGAAAGAGGAGCTTGAGCTAACTAAGAAGAATCTATGCTTTGTTTGGATTTGGAGCTAAAATGAGTAAGTGGTGTGCAAGAGAAGATGGAGCTAGCATGGGGAAGAAGCTCAGTTAAGGAAGAGAGGGAGAGAGGGTAGGAAATCGTGGAAACCAAGGGAGAATGAAGAAGTTAGGAGAGAGAGAGACTAATGTGAGATATTGTTCCTAAAAGCAAATAGTGACTAGTACATCCCATCCCTTATTATCAATATTTCAATCTTGTGTTGTGACTCATCTCCCCTCCTTATAAAAACCGGCCACCCTTAAGTAACCAAGGTTACTTTAGTCCTGTTTGTCAATTAACTAATCTATGTTTACTTATGTTACAACTAGCTTAATTTAAATCACTATTCACAAAACAAGGCACATTGTTGTGAAATTTTTGATTTCCCACTAATATAGCCTCCCAAATGTGATACTATATAGTACACATATATATTTAAGAGTAATGATGGACATTTAGCCATTCAAACTCATTTACAAGACAATTTTTCAAAAATGTGCTTTAAGACTCCTTAAAGCACATTTTGTGTTTAAACTTGTTTTCAAGCTTGGTTTTCTTTGTAATTGTTTTAAAATTACCATTAGGATATTACTAAGGTCTTAGAACAATATTTGGGTACTCTCCCAAGTCTCTCCAAGCTTAAAGCACGTTTTTGCTTAAACCGCACTTTCGGTGTTTCCTATATTTCCTTTGTTTAAATGGTTTCTAAATATTCCTAAGGCATTCTTTATCCTTCTTATACCTTAATTAATCACTTAACACCATATCTAGTTTGGGGTATTTCAGGTACAATTTTTGTGTGATTTGGGTGAAGAAATGAGCCGAGGTTGTGATGTAAAGTGTGTTTGGTTATGGAAGTTTTATTTCTATAAGTAATCCCCGTATTGTAATCCAAGATGTGTGGGAAGTGTAAACTTCGAGGATAAAGTTCTTTTAAGGGGGGTAGATTGAAATACCCCAAACCCTGATATGTGGTTTAAATATTAAAATATGGTATATAAAGGCTAAAAAGTGCCTTAGAAACATCAGTGAACAATTTAAACCATAGTAAAATGCAATAAAGCACTAGGATACAGTTTGAGCAAAAACATGCTTTAAGCTTGGAGTGAACTTGGTTAGGACCCAAAGAACCTACCAAGACTAAATAATATTCAATTATGATTTAATAAGGCTAATTAAGTCCTTAGGAAACTTTGGTAGACAATGAAACCAAATAAAACACAAATAAATACCTTAAAGTCAATAAGAGCAAAAATGTGCTCTAAGCTTGGGATAAATTTGTATAAGACCTAATGGTCATACCTATACCTCATAAATATGTTAATGAACATATTAAATCAATTACCAAAGAAAACCAAGCTTGAAAACAAGTTAAAACACAAAATGTGCTTTAAGGAGTCTTAAAGCACGTTTTTGAAAAACTGTCTTGTAAATGAGTTTTGAATGGCTAGATGTCCATCATTACTCTTTAATTAACATGTGTACTATATAGTATCACATTTGGAAGTCTATATCAATGGGAAATCAAAAATTTCACATCTATGTGCCTTGTTTTAGTGAATAGTAACTTTAATAAGCAAGTTTATAACATATGTTGTTATAAGTAATTAAATTGGTCAACAAAGACTATTATACCCCTTATGTAATAAAGGGGGCCGGTTTTCTTATATGGGATGACTCATCCCCTTGTTAATTGATAAGGTAGGAAAGAATAGCAAAAAGTAAAAAGTTACTTTACTTAAATATCTAAGCTAGCTACTTACCTTCTCATTCTCTTATTCTTCTTCATTTCACACGGTTCTTCATCTCTCCCAAGCTCCATTCTCGGTTTGCTACATCCCCATCTCATTCTTCATCTTCCTTCACTTGTAACTTATGATTCCATGCTCCAAATTCAATTTCAAGACCACCATTAATCTAGTTGGAGCAAGCCCTACACTTCTACCTTTTCAAATCTTCAAAAGCCTCATTTCGGTGCCAAGGAGATTCACCATGGATGGAGCTTGACTTCATCTTTTCACACCTTGTTGTTCTGCTTTGCTTCAAGGTAAGGAAACTCAAAGAAAAATGATGTTTCCTTCAGGTTTTGTGTTGTCCGAAAATTCACCTCACAATGGTGTTTTCACCTTGCTTGTTTTAGCTCCATTTGAATCTTCCAAGGGCTAGGAGGAGTCCTCTCTTGATACTTATTCAAGCTCTCTTTCCATTCCAAGGTGAAACAATCATTTTAATACCTTAAAACAATATATGTAACTAGGGTTTACAATGAGATGAAGCATAATGCTTGAATGCTCATTCTATTATTTGTACATTGTTTAGAAGTTGACAAACAACCAAACACCCTACCGGTTTTACAAGGAAACAAGAAAGAAGTTTATGAGGAAAAAGAGGTAAACAAGCAATCTCAATGTAGTTTAAATGCTTAGGAAAATGAGCTTGATTTGCTTGATAAAAGTACCTAAGGAGCCAAAGGTGAAAGACCTAGTAAAATGTTCTTAAGGAGATTATTAAAGGGCATATGTGTTGTTATATGTAATTGCAGGTCAAAGGCAATATTTATGGGGGAAATTCAGTGTTTAAGGTTTATGTTATTTAAGGGCCTAAGAGCCATGTTATATAAGGGCCTAAGTTGCAAGCAATTTAAGTTTATGCACTATATTGTGATGTAGTGTAAATTTGGTGAAGTTTTGTGTGTGAGAATACTCTTGATGGATTTTAGGTGTTCTTGAATGAAATAAGGTAAAAACCTAAGTGTTTGGATGTGAGTATATACAAGAAAAGTTATGGCAAAATTTGGAGAATGTGTACGAAGTTCTAAGTGATTTAAACAAGTTTTGGTGAACTAGGAAGTGTTAAAGGTGAACAAGTGTTTTACTAGAGAAGAAAGCATGTATTAAGGTGATTTAAAGTGCTACAAGGATTTAGGTATTATCTTGGAAGTTCTAGGAATTCAATGTGTGTTTTTGTGGGTGTATTAAAGTCTTGGAGAAGTTTGTTTAAGGTTTAGGTAATGTTGATATCCAAGGAATAAATGATGTTAGGTAAAATGTGGACAAGGAGATTTGGCAGTAAGAAAAGATGTTGAGAGATGATGCTAAGGTGTAGAGGAAACATCTTGGCATAGTGGTCATTATAGGTGAAATACCACTTAGAAAACCAAATGAAAGATGTACAAGTATTAAGAGATTTTGTAGGGAGTTTGTGGAATGATAAAGATAGTTTGGTGGGTGATTTAAGGAATTTAGTACATGGTTAAAGATGTGTTTGAAGTGCCCAAATGAGGTTAGGACATATTAGGATATGTGAGGTGAAGTTTGGAGTAAAATGGGCAATGGAAAATAAGGGTCTGGAGCAGACCGACCTTGCGACCGAACTTGCCAAGGTCGGTCGAGCCCAGTTTACCCTGCGAGAATTAGTTTCTGGAACGGACCGACCTTGGGGACCGGACTTGCAAGGTCGGTCGGGCTTGTATTTTGTGTACGAATTAAGTTTCTGGAATCGACCGAACATGGGACCGGACTTGGCAAGTTCGGTCGGGCCTGAATTCTCAATGGGAAGAAACTCTCGGGAATGGACCGAACATGCGACCGAACTTACAAGGTTGGTCGGAGTAGAAAATTTTGACGGTAATGTGTTCTGGAATGGACCGACCTTGTGTAAGGTCGGTCGGTAAGGTCGGTCGGACCAAAAACGTTGTTTAAGGTTATAAAATGATATGTAATGATGGGGATTGGTTAGTAATGATGTTATAAGGTTGTTTAAGACATGTTAGGTGAGTTATATTGGCAATTTGGTGAGGGAAAAATTGTATCAAAATGTAAAAGTAAAACAAGTTAAAATGTAAAGTTATGTAACTATTTTAACGGGGAAAAGTTATAAGCATTAGACTTTAAACAATCATGATACCCCGATGTTAATAAAGATACATGTAAGGTTATCAGTTGTTCGAGGTTTGCTCGAGGAACATAAGTGGACACGATAAAGTGGACTCCGGTGACAGGTATGGTTTTCTTGCAACCTGTGTCCTACCGGAATACACCGGCTTGTATGCCAACGTGTTTTTCTGTGTGTTTGCCACATTATAAGATAAATCATGAAACGAATTTACAGTCTTTATTGTTGAGGTATGTTTACGTGCCGATACCGGTAACCTCGAATGCGCTTGAAGGGCTAGTTAATCACTATTAGGTAAACGTAGGAGAACGGTATCCGGTAATAACTTTTTCGACCTAAGGAACGTTCTAACCACGGCTATGCGTGAGTTAGTTATGTGATGTTGTGTGTGAAGGTATGACTCTCCCTTCCCTTGTGTGTGTCTAACAAGACTTAACCCAATGTTGTGATTGTGTAATTAAGTTCAATGTTGAACTTCTAACGAGTGCTAACTGGGGAAGTGAGGAGTCCGGTCTGTTCCGGCCACGCGTGTGAGTATGGGGGTCATTGTCATATCAGGTTCGATCCTCTCTGTATGTTATGGTTGTTTTCCAATTTGGTTTCCAACCTTCCCTTTAGCTTAACCAAGGCTATTTTACTGACTCACGTCGGGCCATAGGGGCATACTATGTTATGTTTGTTCGGTGTGCTTGGATCACTATATCCGAGACACCTTATGTTAAGTAATCCGTTCATTTAACGAGACGGTAACGAGTTATGTAATGAGCTTATCATGAGACTGGCAACATTCTCTAGGCTACAAGTGAACTGACAATGTTTGGGCCGGTTCATAAGGGGAACCGTACCCGTTATGTTATGTATTGTTGTTATGATGCAATATCGGTTGTGATGTTATTATGTGCACGTTGTAACGTGAAAAGTGTTGTTATGTGTTGTCATATGATGAATGTTATATGTTGTAAAATGTGGAGTATGTGGTTCATGGAAATGAATCCCAGTTTGCGATAAGAGGCGTTTAAGGATAACCCGATTAATGGGTAGTTGTCGTCTATTAAGGAAGTAGCTCCATTAGAGGAGAAACACTCTAGGGAAAATGAATACCATGAGTGACTTATCAAGTAAGGATGTACTATCCGTTTGTTGAGCCATTGAGGCGAAATGTTATGTGTTGTGTGTTTATAGTTGCATGCATGATTTAAATATAATCAACCGCATGCTAAGAGGACAATTAGTTGTGCGTGGCCCGGTAGCATGTGGGCTGCGGGATTACCATACCAGCAAAGGTGCTGAGCCCCTTGGGGGCCACCCTTTCTCTTCTTTTCCTATTTCAGGTGCAAATAGCAGGAAGCCGTTCGAGAGTAGGACGGGGTAGTCGTTGTACATAGGTAATCATTTAAGTTGTATATGTACAGTAGGTGTAGTAAGACCGAGATTGTTATCGGCATCCGTTTGTGAATACTCGGTACAGTTGAAAGGTGTATGTTGTTGTTGTGTTAATGGAAAGGGATAGTAATGTGTAGTCGCTCGGGAATCTAGTCCATCAGACCATTACAAGTATAGCCTTGTTAGCCACGTGGGTGGTTAACGGCGTGTAACACCAAGAAGTTAAGTAATGTGAAGAAGTTTGTTTTCCGCTGCAGTTTGTTGTTAAGTGTGTTAATGTTGGATGGGGTGTTACACTTTTAGATACTAGTTAGAACCCCAATATGGAGTCTATCACATCCACACATCATACAGTATTAAAACTGAGTTACACATACAAGGGAGGTCCCTACATACACACACAAATATCACACAATTAACACATGCATAGCCGTGGTTAGAACGTCCCATGGTTCGGGTCGTTTAATCCGAATACCTAACTCTCATGTGATCCTAGACTCAGTTAACTAAGGTTAACACTTCTGAGGTTAAATGGTATCGGAACTAGACACGTCACATATATTAATTACTGTAAACTCATTACATGTTTTATCTTACAACGTGGCAAACATACAGAAAAACGCATTGGCATACAAGCCGGTGTAATCCGGTAGGACACAGGTTGCAAGAAAACCATACCTGTCACCGGAGTCCACTCTATCATGTCCACTTATGTTCCTCGAACAATTCTCGAACAACTGGTAAAATTACATGTACTTTTATTAACACTAGGGTAACATGATTGTTTAAAGTCTAATGCTCATAAATTATCCCCGTTAACTTAGTTAAATAACTTCACATTTTAACTTATTTTACTTTTACATTTTAATACAACTTCTCCCCCACTAAATTGGCATTATAACTCACTAGGGTTTACTACTTAAACCACACTTAGTTTGTTTTGTTTTTACATGTTTTGGGCCGTCCGACCCACCATCCGACCTATAACTGGGTCGGACCGTTCCAGAAACTTTTTCCGTTTTTCAAGTCCTCCCGTCCGACCCATGTCCGACCCAAGTCCTCTGGGTCGAATCATTCAAGAAACATCAACGGGTGAATTAACAGAGGCTGTCCGACCCACCCTGGGTCGGACCACTGGGTCGGACAACATTAGAACTTGTCCAAAACTTGTCAAACTTTCTCCAAAATTCTTCTCAAGCCTCCTAATGTGTTCTAAAATCATTTGGCACATTTAACCCTTCATACAACAACCATAAAACTCATTTTATAACTCCATAAACACTTACAATGTTTCTTACCAAAATTCCTAACACTTATAATGTTTTCTCTTTAGTTCCTCTAAGTGGTGTTTCATAATTATGATAACCACTATGCCAAAAATGTTACCATCATAACATCATCTCTCAAACATCTTTTCTTAATAACTAAATCTCCTTTTTCACATCTTACCTAAACATCATTTCCTCCTTGTACATCAACATTCCTAAACCTTAAACAAACTTCTCTAAGAATTTAATACATCCTCAAAAACACACATTGAATTCCTAGAACTTCCAAGATAATACCTAAATCCTTGTATCACTCTAAATCACCTTAATACATGCTTTCTTCCCTAGTAAAACACTTTTTCACCTTTAACACTTCCTAGTTCACCAAAACTCATTTAAAACACTTAGAACTTCTTATACATTTTCCAAATTTTGCCATAGCTTCTCTTGTATATTCTCACATCCAAACACTTAGGTTTTTACCTTATTTCATTCAAGAACACCTCAGTCCATCAAGAACTTTCTCACACACAACATTTCACCAAATTCACACTACATCACAATATAGTGCATAAACTTAAATTGCTTGGCACTTAGGCCCTTAAATAACATGGCTCTTAGGCCCTTAAATTGCATAAACTTTAAACACTGAATTTCCACATAAATAATGCCTTTGACCTGCAATTACATACAACAACACATATGCCCTTTAATAGTTTCCTTGAGAGCATTTTACTAGGTCATACACCATTGTCTCCTTAGGTTTTTTTATCAAGCAAATCAAGCTCATTTTTCCTAAGGCATTTAAACTACATTGAGATAGTTTGTTTACCTCTTTTCCTCTCAAACTTCTTTCTTGTTTCCTTAAACCAAACATCAGCAAGGAGTTTGATCACTTGTCAACTTTCAAATCAATATACATACAAGGGTAATGAGCTTAAGAATTCACACTTAAACTCATATACAAACCCTAGTTTAACATAAGTGTTTTAATACACTAAAATGATATTTACCTTTGAATTTGAAAGAGAACTTGAATATGTAACAAGAGAGGTCTCCACCAAGCCCTTGAATGGTTAGAATGAAGCTAGAACAAAGCAAAAGAAAACACCATGAAGAAGGTGATTTAGGTCACTTATGAAAACAAAAGGAAATGAAGTTTTTCTTTGACTTTCCTTACCTTGAAGCAAAGGAGAATTACAAGGCATGAAAAGGTAAGCTCAAGCTTCTTCAATGGAGAATCTTCATGGCCCCAAAATGGAGTTCTTGAAGATTTTAAAAGAGAGAAGTGTAGAGCTTGACCTAACTAAGACAAATATGGTCTTGGAATTTGATTTGGTGTATGGAGCTAGAAGATACAAGCATTCAAAGATGGAGATGGTATGTTTTTGCTGTAGCAAAAATGATTTCAAGAAGGGAGGATGGAGAAGGCTACGGTGGTGAGTGAAGGAAATAAGAGAATGAGGTGAGAGAGTGCTCTTGTTTAGATATTTATGTAATTAAAGTAGAATAGTACTTTACTTTATTTCTTTCTTTCTTTAATTGATTTGTAAATGGTTATGACTCACCTTACAAAAACCAGCCCCCATTTAATAATAAGGGTGTTTTGGTCTTTGTTGACCAATTAACTTACTTATATTGACTTATGTCATAAACTAGCATATTTTAGTTACTATTCACAAAAACAAGGCACATACTTGTGAAATTTTTGATTTCTCATTGATTTAGACTTCATAATGTGATACTAATTAGTACAAATGTTAATTAAAGAGTAATTATGGACATTTAGCCATTCAAAACTCATTTACAAGACAATTTTTCAAAAATGTGCTTTAAGACTCCTTAAAGCACATTTTGTGTTTTAACTTGTTTTCAAGCTTGGTTTTCTTTGGTAATTGGTTTAAATGTTCATTAACATATTTATAAGGTATAGGTATGACCTTTAGGTCTTATACAAATTTATCCCAAGCTTAGAGCACATTTTTGCTCTTATTGACTTTAAGGTATTTTCTTGTGTTTTGTTTGGTTTAACTGTCTACCAAAGTTTCCTAAGGACTTAATTAGCCTTATTAAATAATAATTGAATATTACCAAGTCTTGGTAGGTCCTTTGGGTCCCAACCAAGTTCACTCCAAGCTTAGAGCATGTTTTTGCTCAAGCTGTGTCTTAGTGCTTTATTGTATTTTACTACGGTGTAAATTGTCCACTGATGTTTCTAAGGCACTTTTTAGCCTTTAAATACCATGTTTTAACATTTAAACATCATATCAAGGTTTGAGGTATTTCAATCTACCTCCCTTAATAGAACTTCGTCCTCGAAGTTCACACTTCCCACACATCATTTGGACTAGAACGCAGGAATCACTTGGAAATAAACTTCCATAACCAAACATACTTTACATCACACCCTCAGACTTAATGGTCTGGGTAACATATTCACTGTAACACCCCATCCAACATTAACATACTTACAACAAACTGCAGCGGAAGAACAACCTCATCACATTACTAAACTTGTTGGTGTTACACGCCGTTAGCCACTTACGTGGCTAACAAGGCTAATACATACACAATGTACCGGTCTGATGGGCTAAATTCCCGAGCAACTATACATTAGTATGCCTTTCCATTAACAACAACAACAACATACACCTTATCAACTATACCGAGTATTTACAAACTGATGCCGACAACAATAACGGTCTTACTACACCTACTGTATACATACACTTAAAGGTTTACCCATGTACAATGACTACCCGTCCTACTCTCGAACGGCTTCCAGCACTTCGTACCTGAAATAGGAAAAGAAGAGAAAGGGGTGGCCCCAAGGGGCTCAGCACCTTTGCTGGTATGGTAATCCCGCAGCCCACATGCTACCGGGCCACGCACAACTACTTGTCGTCTTAGCATGCGGTTTGATTATAATTTAATCTTACATGTAACAACGAACACACATCTCATAACATTCGCCTCAACGGGCTCAACAAACGGACAATATATCCTTACTTAATGAGTCACTCGTGGTATAATTCATCCCTAGAGTGTTCCTCCTCTGATGGAGCTACTTCCTTAATAGACGTCACATACCCTTAATTCGGGTTACCCTTAAACGCCTTTTATCACCAACTGGGAGTCATATCCATGATCCACACACTTCACATTTTACAACATATAACATACACTACATAACAACACTTAACAACACTTTGCACGTTTCCATGTGCACAACATAACACCACAATAGATATTGCATCACAACACAACACATAACATAACGGGAATGGTTCTCTTAGGAACCGACCCAAACATCACTAACACACTGGTGAGCCTAGAGATTGTTGCCAGTCTCATGATAAGCTCGTTACATAACTCGTTACCGTCTCGTTAAATGGACGGTTAACTTAATACAAGGTGTCTCGGATATAGTGATCCAAGCACACCGAAACAAACATAACAATAGTATGCCCCTGTGGCCCGACGTGAGTCAGTAATAGCCTTGGTTAAGCTAAAGGGTAGGTTGGGAACCAAATTGGAAAACAACCAATACATACAGAGAGGATCGAACCTGCTATGACAACGACCCCCATACTCACACGCGTGGCCGGAACAGACCGGACTCCTCATTCCCCCCGTTAGCACTTATTAGAAGTTCATCTTTGAACTTTATTAAACAATCACAACATTGAGTTAAGTCTTGTCAGACATACACAAGGGAAAAGAGAGTCATACATTCACATACAAACACCACTCACAAACATTACATAACCAACTCACGCATAGCCGTGGTTAGAACGTCCCTTAGGTCGGAAACGTTATTACCGGATGCCGTTCTCTTACGTTTACCTAATAGTGGTTAACTAGCCCTTCAAGCGCATTAGGGTTACCGGTATCGGCACGTAAACATACATAAAATAATGACTGTAAACTCGTTTCATGATTTATATCATAACGTGGCAAACATACAGAAAAACACATTGGCATACAAGCCGGTGTAATCCGGTAGGACACAGGTTGCAAGAAAACCATACCTGTCACCGGAGGTCCACTTATCCTGTCCATTTATGTTCCTCGAGCAATTCTCGAACAACTGTTAACATCACACGTGTTTTCATTAACATCGGGGTTTGCTTGATCATTTAATGTCAATGCTTAATTTTTCCCCGTTAACTTAGTTACATAACTTAACATTTTTAACTTGTTTTACTCTCACATTTTTAATACAACTTTTAACCCATTTTATTGTCACTAAAACTCACCTAACATGTCCTCAACATCCTTATAACATCATTACTTACCAATCCCCATCATCACAAATCATTCCTTAACCTTAAACCATGTTTTTGGTCCGACCGACCCACCGACCGACCCACAACTGGGTCGGTCCATTACAGAACCCTTTTACTTCCTTACAAACATGACCGTCCGACCCACGTCCGACCCACCATTCTGGGTCGGTCCATGTGCGAACATTTTTCCACCTTTGAAACTTGACCGACCGACCCATGTCCGACCCACCCTTTTGGGTCGGACCATTACCGAACACATTTCTAACATTTTACAGAGGCTCGACCGACCCACAAACTGGGTCGGCCCCTGGGTCGGTCGCCTTCTAAACTTACCCAAACTTTGCCAAATCTTCACCAAACTTTTCCTAAGGCCTCTTAATGTGTTCTAACATCATTTGGCACTTCAAACACACCCTTAAGATATTCTTTAAACACTCACAAAACTATTTTCCTAATTCCTTAAACCTTTACTTATATCTCCACAAGATTTCTAACACTTACAATGTTTTCTCCTTATGATTTCTAGGTGGCATTTCACCTATATTGACCACAATACCAAGGTGTTTCCTCTACACCTTATCATCATCTCTCAACTTCTTTTCTTATTAACTAAATCTCCTTTTTCACACCATACCTAAACATCACTTATTCCTTGAACACCAACATTACCTAAACCTTAAACAAACTCCTCCAAGACTTAAATACATCTTAAGAACACCCATAGATTTCTAAAACTTCCAAGATAATGCCTAAATCCTTGCATCACTCTAAATCACCTTAATACATGTTTTCTTCTCAAGTATACATTCATTCACCTTTAACACTTCCTAGTTCACCAAAACTCACTTACCACACTTAGAACTTCTTACACATTTCCCAAATTTGGCCATAGCTTCTCTTGTATATACTCACATCCAACACTTAGGTTTTTACCTTATTTCATTCAAAACACCTAAAATCCATCAAACACATTTTATACACAAACTTCACACATTAAGCACTACACAATATAGTGCATAACTTAAATTGCTTGGCACTTAGGCCCTTAAATAACATGGCTCTTAGGCCCTTAAATTGCATAACCTTAAACACTGAATTTCCCACATAAATAATGCCTTTGACCTGCAAATACATACACCAAAACATAGTTCTTTTACTAGTCTCCTTGAGAACATTTTGCTAGGTCACTCACCATTGGCTCCTTAGGTATTTTATCAAGCAAATCAAGCTCATTTTCCTAAGGCATTTAAACTACATTGAGATAGCTTGTTTACCTCTTTTCCTCACAAATTTCTTTCTTGTTTCCTTGTAACCGGTAGGGCATTTGGTCCCTTTTCAACTATTAAACATTATACAAACAATAGAAGAGTATTCAAGCATTATGCTCATCTCATTGTAAACCCTAGTTACACATATTGTTTTAACACTTTAAGGTAATTGTTTTACCTTGGAATTGGAAGAGAACTTGAATAAGTATCAAGAGAGGACTCCTCCTAGCTCTTGGAAGATTCAAATGAAGCTAAAACAACCAAGATAAATACACCATTGTGAGGTGAATTTTCGGACAACATGTAAACATGGAGGAAACATGGATTTTCTTTGAGTTTCCTTACCTTGAAGCAAAGGAGAACAAGAATATGTGAAAAGATGAGACTCAAGCTCCTCCCATGGTGGTTTCTCTTGGCACCGAAATGGAGGTTTTGAAGTTTTTGAAGAGACAAGATTGTAGAGCTTGGCTTAACTAAGAGAATGGTGGGTTGTTTTTTGATTTGGACAAGAGAGCAAGATTTGACAAGAGTTCAAAGCTTGGTTTCAATGGTGGTGTTGGTGTGCTAGCCAAACCGTGAGAGAGAGCAAGAAGGGAGGGAGAGAGAGCAACCGTGTGAATGAAGAAAGGAAGGGAAATGAGAGAATGAGATAGAACTTACTTTTGAAGATATTTATATCTTAAAGCAAATAGTAACTATGAGTCACATTTATTTACTTAACAAGTTAACATACTTGGTGACTCACTACAAAAACCGGCCACCATTATGCCTAGGAGGGTGTTTTGGTCTTTGTTGACCAATTTAATCACTTAACATTATATGTTACAAACTAGTTATAAAAATCACTATTCACCAATAACAAGGCACATAGAAGTGAAATTTTTGATTTCCCACTAATATGGCCACCCAAATGTGATACTATATAGTACACATGTTAATTAAAGAGTAATGATGGTCATTTAGCCATTCAAAACTCATTTACAAGACATTTTTCAAAAACGTGCTTTAAGACTCCTTAAAGCACATTTTGTGTTTTAACTTGTTTTCAAGCTTGGTTTTCTTTAGTAATGGATTTAATAGTTCATTAACATATAAATAAGGTATAGGTATGACCATTAGGTCTTATACACATTCATCCCAAGCTTAGAGCACATTTTTGCTCATATTGACTTTAAGGTATTACCTTGTGTTTTGTTTGGTTTCATTGTCTACCAAAGTTTCCTAAGGACTTAATTAGCCTTATCAAATCATAATTAAATGTTATCAAGTCTTGGTAGGCTCTTTGGGTCCTAACCAAGTTCACTCATAGCTTAGAGCATGTTTTTGCTCAAACTGTGTCTTAATGCTTTATTGCATTTATTATGGTTTAAACTGTTCACTGATGTTACTAAGGCACTTTTTAGCCTTTACATACCATAATTTGCTATTTAAACCACATATCATGGTTTGGGGTATTTCATTCACATCCATACATAACATAACATAACATAACATACTCACATGATAACCTCGGACTCAATGGACCGGGTATCTTAACAACATTTGCACATACATAACAACCCTTAGACCCTTAGGCCTGGGTAACATAACATCATTTAGACCCGTTGGCCCTTATAACATAACAGCCTTTAGACACATAGGTCTATGCAACACAACAATATTTAGACTCATATGTCTTGATAACATATACTTTTGGAACTCAAGATCAAAATAATATTTATTATACATACCACACAACATGTCTTAGCATGTATGGCAACCAAAAATATCTTTTACATACACTGTGATCCCGCAGAACCCGGTCGCGATGGACACCTTCTGGTCCCCGTTCCTTTGGGAGATCAAAACATTCACTTAATTTTTTAACATATGTACTTCTCATGTCGCCGGTCCGAAGACAAAGGCTTACGTCCTCAGCTCGTGAGCAAGTACTACAAAAATATTCTTTACTAGGTTAAGTATAAGAGAATCCTTTATTCAAAATATTAATCGATTGTTTTGAAAACGCCAATTGAAAATCCTTTTGAAAACACATACAACTCCAAGTCCAACTTATGCTCTTGCTTCTTTTCTTAGCGTGGTTAATTGTGACCACTTAAGGGGAGCTTCAAGAATAATTCAACCCTAATGTGATCAGCATCAGTGTCGAACTATCCTTCCACCCCAATTTATGTTCGGCTTCCCTTGATCGCATGCAAATCAAGTTCCACTTCCCACTTCATTTTCAAGCATCAAGTAATACACTCATATCCAATTTTCTATCTGTTAAATCATTCTAATCATGATCATAACATCTCCAAGGGATAGAACTCCATCTATCAGTTACCTCCATTCACCTTAACCCTGTTGCCTAGGGAATCTTATTCTCGCTAGGTTCTATGTCGGTTTCATACCGTTTCATGAGTCACTATATAGTATATATATACACATATATTTTATCAAAATACAACACACTGTTTCACATTTATACACTGTCGGGGTTTTTTTTTCCCCCCGGGAGTTTCTCTACTCCCCACACTTGTATTATCACACACAACTATTAATAAATCAACACACTTATCACAATGGTATTCGCATCTTCTGTGCGCAATTACCACAATTAAACCATGAATGAATGCGTATGTTTACGTAACACACGCACCAATCATCAAAACAAATTATTTTGTGCTATGCACAACATAGGTCACGTACACTTGTATGGTAATACACACTAAGTGGTTTTGCGCTCTATCCCCCTTAAAAGGGATTACGCCCACGTAATCAATCACTTAATCATTGGTTTAAAAAGTTCTACCGTCGTGAAGTGTTTCAACTTCCACGCGGTCTGTTATACAATGTGTTCCGGTTAGAGGATCTTGACCATATTGGCGGTTTAGTCCCTAAACCAAGAATTCTCATTAGAGTTTGCTTTAACTCTTAACTGGTTTCGGTTCTGGCCTGTGAGGCTTCTAGGCATTAATAATTAGCCATTTATTCGTATTCACCATGCATATTCGGTATCTGAAGCATGGGTTCACTAGCCTCTGCTGCACAACTGTGATAGCTGTAGAGCTTAGTTTGCCCCACTCGTTACTCTTACTGTATTATACTTCTCCTATTATCACCTTTATCTTGGTAATAACAGTTTCTGAACCGATGCGTGGTATCTCTTACCGTGAGCGAATTCGGTGAGTTTCAAGACTTTCCATCCACTTCTCTAATAACTTACTGTGTATACAGCTATGTATTTCACAATGATTGACTTGTTTCCTTCCGACTTACTGTCAGTTGAGGTTGAGCTACTACCTAGTGTGTGTAGATTCCTACTTGTCGGTGCTGAGTCTGCAACTCAGAAGGTGTCGATGGTCTGAGTTCAGAACTGAGGACGAACAGGGAGAAAGAAGGGAAGACCAGAATAGCATAAAGGTAGAACCTTTATTATAATCACGTATAACAATGGTTACACAATCACGTAATGCGAATACCAACCCTCACTTCAAGAACACTATCTTGACATAACTCACACGTAACTTGAGTTCTGAACTCAAGTTACTTACAACGAAATCAGCAGCAAAACTCTCTCTGAATTGACTCTATAATCTCGCTATCTCTCTCTCTGATTTTCTCTAAATTTACCCTTACTATTGTACTCGCAAATTACATTGTATTTCTTATTTTCTCTTTGCGTAAATCCACACTCTATGACCTAGACTTCCTTCCCCTTATATAGATACAGAGACCGTGTGAGAGTTTATCATTCAAGATTTTATCTTTAACAGCTAGATAAAATCTTGTTAAATATTCTATCTTCTTCCTGTTCGTCAGTTCAAGACTGACGAGCTCCACTTCAGGCTAGTCTTAAAACGGGCTTCAGTATTGAACTGTGTTTGCCGATCAAAATAACATCAACAATTTCCCCCTTTTTGATGTGACAAACTCGGTAAGTCTTGAAAATCTTGAACTGATGAATGTTCCCCCTGAATCGTTGTATACATTCAAGACTAATTAGTAAACTCTGTAAGTCTTGAACTGATGAATGTTCCCCCTGAATAATAGAGTGCGTTCAAGACCACTTTCCCCCTTTTGCCAAATCAAAAAGGAATTAATTCATAAACCTTATGAATTGGGGGTAGTGATGCGTCATGTTCAGATCACTGGGAAGGAGATGATAATTCTGAAGGAGGTGAAGTGCCTTCTTGACGAGTCCGGTAGGGCCGACTTGACTTTGGTACCCAGACTTGTTTGATCTCAGTTGTTGACTCAGACTTAAAGTGATTGATAGGAGCCCACCTTTTAGTGTGCGATCTTTTGATTTCGAATGAGTTCTGCCTTAATGATTTTTCACGCAATTGTTTTTTCAACAATTTGGGACACCATCTAACCTTGTGTCCTAGCTGATGGCAATATCGGCATGAGTGTAATCTTGGCTGATGTCTCGCAGTTACAGTCTGTAACTTCTCAGTCGTAGACTGAGAGAATGTCTCAGACTTATATCCCAAACCGCATTTGTCTGAGTTATTATTCCGCATCATTTGCTTCAAAATTCGCCTTCCCAGTATACCAAGTTGGATTAGCAGAAGTCTGAAGTTCTAACTTTCGATTTGCCTTGACTACCATGTCTGAGAGAGTTTCGCATTCTCTTTTTAGCGATTTGTTGCTATCCAAAAGGGAATTTATCTCTTCCTGTGCCCAACAAGGAAGAGTAAGAATCCTAGTTTCCAAAGGACTGACAAAGTTAATCCTTGGCTTATCTAGACTCTCAATGACACGATTTTTGCTTTCAGTCGAAGACTGACTCAGACTTTTTACCTTAGCCCTGAGTTCTTTAATCTTAGTATCATACTGATTCTTCAAGGATTTTATCTCAGAGAGTGCAGAGGTTAGCTGAATAAATATCTCTTCTTTCTCGAGAGTGTCCTTCCAGATTTCCTTCTCCTTTATGTTATACTCAGTATTGATGTCATCATCTTCGTGAGCAATTGCCGTCAAACACATCTGCGCACTCTCCCCAGGTTCTGAGTCTGTATCTGAGATATCCTGTCCCCATGCAGTTGCAGCTGTATCTGTGTGTTTCTTAATCTTCTTCTGAGAATTTTCCTTTTGCTGGAGAGGACAATCCTTGACAACATGACCAGGCTTGTTACACCTAAAACATGTGTTTTGTCCCTTCGTTGACTTACTCTGTTGGCTTGACCTTTGTTTACTACTACTCAGCCTCTGTATTATGTTCATAATCTTAGTGATTTCCTCATCTATGTCACAATCCTCATCTTCTGATATTGTTGTAGTATCACGTGCGTTTAGAGCCAGATCCTTAGTTTGAGTAACAATGTTACCTCTCATCTTACCTTCGTACACCGTCAGTTCTGATCCCAGCTCTTTGAAAGACAACTTGGATAAATCCTTTGTGGACTCCAAAAGTGTGGTAAAATTTAGCCAGTCTTTACCAAGGCTATCTAGAAATCTTTCGTTCACCACATCATGGTCAAGACCAACCCCGACAGTTTTGAGCTCACACAAAATCTTGTCAAATCTCTCAAGTGTGTCAGATATAGTCTCACAGTCTGACATCATGAAGTTATCAAGCTGTCTCTTGAGCTCTTTGCCCTTAGCCTTTTTAACCGAATCTGTTCCAGCATATGCGGTTTTGAGAAATTCCCAAACCTTCTTAGCAGTGCGCAAGCCGAAGACTCTCTGTTGGTCTAAATCTGATAATGATGACATGATAACCCTTCGAGCTTGTCTGTTCTTGCTTATCAACTTATTATCGCTCTCACTCCAACTGGATCTTGGTTTTTCTTTGGTGACGCCATCCTTCTCAATTGTCGGCTTCAGGTCACCTTCAGTCACTACGTCCCATAACTGTAGATCAATAGAGATTAATTGATCCTCCATCTGTTCGCACCAACTGGTGTAGTTGAACTTTGTCAGCTTTGGAGGCTTAACATAGTAGGAATTCATCACGATCAACCCTGAAGAAGTTTCTTCTGCGTCTAGGGTTACCTTGCTTTGATACCAATTGTAGATTCCTACTTGTCGGTGCTTAGTCTGCAACTCAGAAGGTGTCGATGGTCTGAGTTCAGAACTGAGGACGAACAGGGAGAAAGAAGGGAAGACCAGAATAGCATAAAGGTAGAACCTTTATTATAATCAC
Organism: Limonium bicolor; assembly: GCA_023374045.1. Lineage (NCBI taxonomy): Eukaryota > Viridiplantae > Streptophyta > Magnoliopsida > Caryophyllales > Plumbaginaceae > Limonium > Limonium bicolor. The sequence goes on along the minus strand of CM041781.1, from coordinate 122,278,316 downwards.
GTATAACAATGGTTACACAATCACGTAATGCGAATACCAACCCTCACATCAAGAACACTATCTTGACATAACTCACACGTAACTTGAGTTCTGAACTCAAGTTACTTACAACGAAATCAGCAGCAAAACTCTCTCAACTGACTCTATAATCTCGCTATCTCTCTCTCTGATTTTCTCTAAATTTACCCTTACTATTGTACTCACAAATTACATTGTATTTCTTATTTTCTCTTTGCGTAAATCCACACTCTATGACATAGACTTCCTTCCCCTTATATAGATACAGAGACCGTGTGAGAGTTTATCATTCAAGATTTTATCTTTAACAGCTAGATAAAATCTTGTTCAATATTCTATCTTCTTCTATGTTCGTCAGTTCAAGACTGACGAGCTCCACTTCAGGCTAGTCTTAAAACGGGCTTCAGTATTGAACTGAGTTTGCCGATCAAAATAACATCAACAGTGTGTAGTGCTCTCTCAGCTATTTCCCACACTTGAGGTATATTCCATACCGATATCTAGTATTCCGTGTTACTGCAGTCACTTGTTGCTAATCATGACTCCACATTTGGTTCTGTACATGTATTCTTTCATTGGTGCGGCCTTGCATTTCCTATGCATCAGCCATTATAACATTATTCCTCCACAATTAACATGTTTCCAATTCCTAGCTATCCCACTCGATCATTACTGCGCAAGTGCAATACCAAAACACTCAGTCATACAGAGTGCAGAGACGTAAACTCTTGACAGTAAATCTCTTATGCGATTCGCAACGGAATTCACACTGTGTTTCATCGAGATTCTGATCTCGTAATACTGGCTACTGGCTTACTGCCTATTTTGTTTGGTATCACTTACTATTGTATCTCTATTGGGTTTAACTCATAACTGTGCTTAGTTGTCATATTGTCGTTTAACAATACTTATACAACGGTCGCTTACTGCGCACCGTGCTCCTTGTATAACACTAACTTACATGGTCTACTTACTGTCACATTAACTTCCACACATATACTTACATAATTCGTATTATGGTTCATCATTCATTTGGACGACTACTGAATGCTCCTTGAGCATTGAACATTCGAGTCACAAGCCGGCATTATTCAGCTCGGTGCTTCATTTTATACACACATGCTACTAAACTAACTGCTCTCTTTCAATAATAATATCGTCCATCCTTAACATATTTCTTGAGCTTGGTTCACATAACTACCACTCCTACGGTCTCACAATATCGAGAGGTATCCCCACTCTTAATGCAGTGGTTCGTTTACCACTCTATTCACTTATACAACATAAGCTTCTACAATCAATCTAATTCATGTAACACATTTTATTTGTGGCTTATGAGCCTTACTGCTTCGAGCTCTGTCCATTGTGGACGGTTCACACACATTTACTTCCCTGTATATCATTTCATGGTTTGGATATCATATTGTGCTCCATGACAAGGTCGTTGCATCACGTTTCCTTTCACGGGATGCCCCTTAGGATTGCCAGTCCGTCTCCTGACAACTTATGTCTAAACTGGGTGTTAGTTTCAACCCTTGTGCTTCTGTTATGTCATTTCGTGCAACAATTATTGATGCGAACACCCTTCAAGGATTGCTCCTGGGTGTTGCTAAGTTATGCCATTACATCAGGTTCGCACTTATTGGTATACTCAGTTAGCCACGCCGTTTGCGTTCTTAACTGGCTTATTATCTTCTTCTATGAAGATCAACATTTCCTGGTAGTGTAGGTACTCATTCTGGGAGTTTCATCCCGTTCATTCCACATTAATGTGTCCACATTAGGCATCTGCTTGACATGCACAGGTTGGGTCTCCGTTCCAGCTATCATGTTTATCCCTGAGGATCCTTAAGACATATGCGATGTCTTTACATTACGGTTAGCGCATTTCGCACCTCTTGACTCTTAAACATTTCCTTGAAAGGAATTCACTAATTCCTTTAGTCTCGTTAACTTAACTAAGTTCCTTAACTTCAACCATTCCTTGTAATCCTTAGCTCTTGTTTGACATATACTGCTGACCATAGTACGGAGTCGACTACTTCCCGTGTTTCGGACTCTACTCGTATACATATGTGGGGTACCATACTGATACATTGCTACTTACCCAACTAACCCATATATAGGTCTGTCAGGCCCACAAGCTCCTCACGGAGTGTGGTCGTCCCATATTTCAGTTGGTACACTTGTAGTGTCCGTCACACGCCTAGGTGAAGTATTATGTTGTCAACTCCCTTATATTGTCCCGTGACAATATGCATTTTGTGCTTCCCGAACATAATCAAGGGAAATTCTATCTACTATTGTATTAGCATGAACTCAATTCATTCCCTCGGGTTGTTACCCTTGGGTTTACCGGTTTCCTTTACGGTTATTCAAAAGTAAACTGGGTATAACATACCTACCGTGTGGCACTGAGGCCGGTGTAGGTCCTCTGGTTGGTTTTTTAAAGAAGGTAGAAAATGAGTATGGGTTGGAAAGAAAATTTGGTTTTGAAAAAAAAAAGAGTTTGAATAAATCCGGGTTTGAAAGAAAAATTCTCATGGTTCACAACATCTTCTTGCCTCAACCAAATCTAGCTTCTTGCTGACTGGTGTACTTCTAATTACAAGGGTTAGGCTGTTAAGCCCTTCCACAGTTATAATGATCGCACTTAACTTCGTGGTACTTTACCAAGTACTTGTAGTTGTTAAAACTTCCCCGAACAGCCCTGTTATAGCAGCACTTGCCATGGCAAGTGCGCCATGCTAACTGGCTATCGGTTCAACACATACCGGTTGTGGTATTGTTTTTACCCATACTGTCACCAGTGGCCTTGTTGGCCCTCACTTGATCCTACAATCTTGACAATTAACCCTCTGGGCGACTTCTCACTGTATTCACATGATAATTATTAACTGGGGTGTCTCCCATTCTTGGAGACCCCTTTTTACTTAGTATTGTTTCCTCTTCGTAGCCCGTTCCACACATTTGTCGTGGTCACTCAGACTTGTCTCTTGTTTGGGCACTACGTTGTAGTTCCCTTGTCGGTTGGTATACCGTTGGTGTATCATTTAACAACTGTGGTTCCGTAGACACTCGTCTCGGGTTTCATTAATCCATTTCTTACCTGTTGCACGGTCGGTGCGTTGCAAGCTGGTTATCCTCGACTGCTCGGCATGTCGACCCAGGTTGCCGGAAATTCTATTCTTCTATACACAAGATTCTTCATTCTTCGCTATTACATGCGGTTAACATTGTTCAGATGGAAACCGTCTCTGGGATTCCTAGTTTTCGGGATCTACCGTATGACAGGTTCTCCATACCTTTAGAGGTGTTTAATAACAGCCAGATCAGGTATTCCCGAGTAAGAGAGGACTTCCATCTCTCTGGCATTCCTTCCCAAGTTATAAAACAGGGATTGTGGAGGGCGGGAAGGATATAGTAGGTTTCCAGTGCACACTGGTTACTCCTAACTAGCGTATCTCTCACGGTATCACTCAACCCTTAACCAAAGTACTAAAATCCTAACTCGGTACTTCCTAAGCTCGGTAATTCAGTCATCAGAGCGATACTTCGCCCTGATACCACTTCTTGTAACACCCCATCCAACACTTATGCATTTAATGACAAACTGCAGCAGAAAACAAGCTTCATCACATTACACAACCCGTTGGTGTTACACGCCGTTAACCACCCACGTGGCTAACAAGGCTATTACATATACAATGTATCGGTCTGATGGACTAGATTCCCGAGCGACTACATATTGCTATCCCTTTCCATTAACAACAAAACATACACATACCTTCCAACCGTACCGAGTATTCACAAACTAATGCCGATAACAAATTCGGTCTTACTACACCTACTGTATGTATACAACTTGAATGATTACCCATGTACAACGACTACCCCGTCCTACTTGATAAGTCACTCATGGTGTTCATTACCCCTAGAGTGTTTCTCTTCTAATGGAGCTACTTCCTTAATAGACGACACTTACCCATTAATCGGGTTATCCTTAAACGCGTCTTATCACAAACTGAGATTCATATCCATGATCCACATACTCCACATTTTACAACATATAACATACACTATATAACAACACTTTTCACGTTTCAACGTGCACATAACAACATCGCAATAGAAATTGCATTACAACAACAACACATAACATAACGGGAGCGGTTCTCTTAGGAACCGACCCAAACATTGTTAATTCACTGGTGAGCCTAGAGAATGATGTCACCCTCATGATAAGCTCGTTATACAACACTCATTACCGTCCTAATAGTCGGAAGAGTAACTTAAGTTAAGATGGTTCGGGTTTTGTGACCCGAACAAACCACACAAACACATGTTCCCCCTAAACCGATCATAAGTCAGAATAGTTAAGCTTTGGAGTAAGCTAATGGGAGATCATAACCCGTGAGGGAAACAACCATAACAGAGAGAAGGGTAAGGCTAAAAAGGATACCCACTCCCAAACAACGCGCGACCGGCCTAACCGGATTCCTCACCCCTGTTAGTACATACTCACTTTTAGATACTTCTTAGAACCCCAATATGGAGTCTATCACATCCACACATCATACAGTATTACAACTGGGTTACACATACAAGGGAGGTCCCTACATACACACACAAATATCACACAATTAACACACGCATAGCCGTGGTTAGAACGTCCCATGGTTCGGGTCGTTTAATCCGAATACCGAACTCTCATGTGATCCTAGACTCAGTTAACTAAGGTTAACACTTCCAAGGTTAAATGGTATCGGAACTAGACACGTCACATATATGAATTACTGTAAACTCATTACATGTTTTATCTTACAACGTGGCAAACATACAAAAAAACACATTGGCATACAAGCCGGTGCAATCCGGTAGGACACAGTTGCAAGAAAACCATACCTGTCACCAGAGTCCACTCTATCATGTCCACTTACGTTCCTCGAACAATTCTCGAACAACTGGTAACATTACATGTACTTTTATTAACACTGGGGTAACATGATTGTTTAAAGTCTAATGCTCATAAATTATCCCTGTTAACTTAGTTAAATAACTTCACATTTTAACTTGTTTTACTTTTAGATTTTAATACAACTTCTCCCCCACTAAATTGGCATTATAACTCACTAGGGTTTACTACTTAAACCACACTTAGTTTTTTTTGTTTTTACATGTTTTGGGCCGTCTGACCCACCGTCCGACCCACAACTAGGTCAGACCGTTCCAGAAACTTTTTCCGTCTTTCAAGTCCTCCCGTCCGACCCATGTCTGAAATACCCCAAACCTAAGTATGCTAAGTAAACATCACATTATGAGGTATTAAGGCTAGAATATGCCTTAGAAAGATTGGTAGACAATTTAAACCAAGGAAAACACAAGAAAGTGCCTTAAGGGCAATTTGGGCAAAAACATGCTCTAAGCTTGGAGTGACTTTGATTAGCACCCAAATACCATTATAAGACTTTATTAATATGCTAATGGACATTTTAAATCAATTAGCAAAGAAAACCAAGCTCAAAAACAAGCTTAAACACAAAATGTGCTTTAAGACTCCTTAAAGCGCCTTTTTGAGAAATTGTCTTAGAATTGAGTTTTGAGTGGCTAAATGTCCATCATTACTCTTTAATCAACATGTGTACTAATTAGTATCATATTAGTAAGCCTAAATCAATGGGAAATCAAAAATTTCAGAAATATGTGCACTAATTTGTGAATAGTGCCAAGTAGTGACTAGTTTAAGTTTTAATCAACTTAAGTCAATTAGTTGGTCAACCAAGACCATAAATATCTTGTTTATAATGAGGGGGCTGGTTTTCTAAGGATGAGTCACCATAGACTTCATCAAATAAGGAAGAAAAGAAGAGATAAGTAAAAGGAGTACTATTTGCTTTATTAAAGTAAAATACCTTATATTAACCTACCTCTCTCCTCTCTTCTTCATTTATCTTCTTCTTCCACGATTTTCTTCCTCTTCTCTCTGTTCTAAACCGTCTCCAAGAAGCACCCATGGCACCACCACCTTGCTTTGTCAACAACTTACTCATTTTAGCTCCAAATCAAAAACTAAGCACATATATCTCTTAGTTAGACCAAGACCTTGCTTCCTATCTTTTCAAATCCTTCAAAGCTCCATTTTGGTGCCAAGAGGAAACTCCATTGGAGTAAAATCAAGTTTGAAGAGCCCATTTGGTTCTCCATTCATTCAAGGTAAGGAAAATGTAAGAAAAACCATGTTTCCACCACTTCTTCTACATGGCCAAAAATTTACTACTCATGGGGCTTTGTTTTTATGCCTTATTCTATCTTGTTTTATTCACAAGGACTAGTGGAGGTCCTCTTTCATTCAATGCCCAAGTCTACTTTGAGACTTCAAAGGTAATCATCCACTTTTATGCCTTAGAACACATTTCTAACCTAAGTTTTCATTCCTTGAGGTTAGTGTATTGTTTAGTACTCATGTGAGTCATTGAATATTGGTAAGAACATTGGCAAAGGAAGTTTAAGTGGTGGCCGATATTCGTGCAAGAAGAAGGTCTAAGGAGGAAGATAAAATAAGCTTGAGAAAACAAGGTAAATTACTTACCTAATGGTGCTTTAAGTTTTAAGGAATGAGTTTTAGATGAGTACCAATGTAGCCTAGGGCTTACATTAGGTAATGGGTTGTATAACCTAGGAAGAAGAGTTTAAACAAGCTTGTGAACTTGTGACTAAGGAGCCAATGGGAATGAGTTAGTAATATAAGTTTAAGATGGATTTTAAGAGCATTATAATTACTATGAGATTGATGGGTGTATTTGCAGGTTGAAAGCTTTTATATGTGGGAAATTCATTGTTTAAGTTTAAGTCATTTAAGGGCCTAAGAGCCATGTCATTTAAGAGCCTTAGTGCTATGCAATTTAAGATTATTGCAATATATTGAGTTTGTTGTGAATGAGTTGGGTTGGGTGATGAGATACGATGAGAAAGAACTTGATGTGTGTGAGATGGTTGAATGAGGAAAAATAATGTGTTTGGGCATGATAAGATACTAGAGGAGCTATGGCGAAATTTGAGTAGAAAATAAGTGTTTAGGTGATGGTGGTGAATTAATATGACCTAGGATTTACTAGGAGTCATTATGAGGAATTTAAGTGGAAATGAGTGAACTAAGGAGTTCTTGAGGTTTAGGATGACCTAGAGATGTCTAGGAGGGATTAGAGGATTGGTGAGTGTATTAAACACACCAAAATCATGTGATGAGGAATGCTAAGACTTGTGCAAGAATCTGGAGGAAATGATGCATAATGCTTTGAGATGATTTAGGTATGAACTAAGTGTAGAACAATGATAGTTCGGGAAGTTTGTGAAAGAGGTGGTGATGTTAGTGGTGGAACAATAAGGTTTTAGTTAGATGGTAATGAGTGGACTTAGGTGATGGGAGTGAAGATTGGTGGGGGAATGTTGTAAGTCGTCAAGGAAATGACTAGAAACGTATAAGAGGGTATGATCAGGTGAATGGTGAGTAAGTTGCATAAAAGAAGTGGAAATGTCTAAGGAGGGTGTTGCATGGTTAGGGAAAATGAAGAACAATGTCAAGGTATTAAGGTAATGGAAAGAAAGGTATAGGTATGCTTAAGAGTTTAAGAGTGATGAGTAACCAAAGGAAAGAAGGGAAAATTGTGCATGGACATTGAAGATGACCTTGGAAGGTTTAACAAGCAAAGATGGAGTGCAATGATGTTAAGGAGGAGTTATATGGGTAGGAGAGAAACACTTTGGTTAGTTGAAGTTTAAGATAAAATGCACATGTTAGAGAAATAAGGAATTAGTTAACAAGTGTTAGGAATTTCTTGCAAGAATTGAGCAAAAGGTTAGGATGATCTTTGGAGGTTATTTTAATGAGTTTGGAGGATGATTAAAGGAGGGTTTAAAGGTCTAAATGATGTTAGAATACATTAGAAGGCTTTAGGAGAAGTTAGGTGAAGATTTAACAATTTTTGGACATGTTCTGGTGGCGTCCGACCCAAGTTTGGGTCGGACGGCCTCTGTTAGACGCCAGTGAAGGGTTCTGTAATGGTCCGACCCAGTTGGTTGGGACGGACATGGGTCGGACAGGAGAGTTTTAAAAGACGGAAAAATTTCTGTAATGGTCCGACCCAGTTGGTTGGGTCAGACGTGGGTCGGACAAGAGGAGTTTTTCAAACCTGAGAGTTTCTGGAATGGTCCGACCCAGTTGGTGGGTCGGACGGTGGGTCAGACGACCCTTAAGACTTAAAAAAAAAAAACAAACCCTAAGAGAGTTTAGTGGTATTAAGGGTACCCCATTAAGGAGGCAATGATTACTAGAGGTATAAAGACCTAAGGGATTAAGTTAAGTGTAAGCTTAAAGTTTAAGGTTAAGTTTGTAAGATTAAGTTGTAAAACTTAAGGGGTGTTAGGTGGGGATCATTAAGGGTTAAGTAAGTTAAGTAAGTTGAATTAAGTTAAGTGATTAACAACCTAAAACTGAATGAATGTTTTAGGACTTGGGGATTTGGACTCCGAAAGAGAGTAAGCAACCGAACGACCAACGGTGAACGGTACAGTTCTTCTTGTGACCTGCTTGCTAACGAGGTGTCCCTCGGCTTGTGTGCTATTTGTTTTTGTGTGCTCACTAAACAAGATAAAGCATGCAACCGGAATATTATGTTTATTGTATTGTTGTGTGATGTTTGAAAACTAACACAACATACCGTGAGAACTTACTAACCAACATTTAGTAAGAAATTTAGTGAGACTAAGGAACACTCCCTAATATGAGAGTGATATAGACCGAAAGAGGTTAACCAACAAACATGGTCTTGAGAATACTACTAACTGGAACTTGAGTGAGGAAACCCGGGACTGACTCCGGTCATGCATGCTAAGGAAAGGGGGTCGGTATCTATAGCAGATTCGACTTCCGCTTAAGGACTTGTCTTCGGACTTGTAGCCTAGGGCCGGTTGCCGGCTCAACTACGCTGGACTTCCGTCCAGGGTAGGTGGCTTTAAGATGGTGCGGTGGGATCACCTAAATCCCAGGTTTGAAATTAAGCTACAACCATTCCCCTCCAGGAACGGTTTGTATACTGAGAATAAGTTAAGGTTAAGATTAAGGTAAGGTTAAGATAAGTTGCAACCATTCCTCTTTAAAGGATGGTTTGTATTATTAAGACTACGATAAGCTACATCCACTCCTTATTAAAGGGTGGTTATTTATAAGATTAAGATAAGACTAAGATTGAGGTGAGATAAGGATGGACTAAGATTAAGAGGAAATATAACTTAAGGAGTTTAATTAACTCTCTAATTAAGGGAACGCATTTAAGTCGTTCATTGTGTGTGAACCTTGATTTTTCATATTTGAGTTGTTGTTTACTGCACTTTCTATTATGTTGTGCATCTAATCAACCTCCATGCTATCGACAATTAGTCGTCGTAGCCACGTTAGCTTGGGGGCCATGAGAGGATCGTACCAGCATTCGTGCTGACCCCTTTTGGGGCTGTTTTTACTACACAGGTGAACATCAGGAGGTGGCCGTCGCAAGAGTAAGAAGGGGTACAAGTGCTGTAGGTTAAGTGTGGCCTACGAGTTGTGCATGTACACTCGTATGGCAATTGAATTAGTAAGATGTATAGGATGTGAGGGGATTGTAAGAAGGAAATGTATTTGGTAAAGGTTGTTATGTACTAATGTTCGGTATATTCTGTAGTCAGGCCGTGGCAAGGTCCTGGAGTGTAAGGAATTCTGATGTGACATGTATATGAATATATGCGGTTAAGTTGCGAGACAACATTTGGATTGAGTTGGGGTGTTACAAAAAGTGGTATCAGAGCGTAGTTACGCTCTGAAGACAAGAAATACCGAACTTAGGTGAATACTGAGGTTGAGTTTGAGTTATGGGTTAAGGGTTGAGGGATAGAGTGAGAGGTGCGTTAGTCGGGACTTCCCGGTGTTTACCGGATATCCATAGTACCTAGACCCGCCCTCCACATCCCTAACCTTGAATATGTGGAACAAACGCCAGAGAGAAGAAAGCCTTCTCTTACTCGGGGAAACCCGATCTGGCAGTTAGCTAACAGTAAGCAATGCGAGAAACATCTTGTTGCACAACAGTTATGGAGAACTTGGAGGTTTTTAATGGAGCGCAACAGAGAAACAGGCACTTCCTATGGAATTCTATCAATAAGGGAACGGTAATTACCGGCAACATGGGTCGACATGCTATGCAGTCGAAATAACCCGCAATACCAATGATAAGGAAAGCACTACGGGTGCAATAGAAAGGAAAAGGGGAATTGACATGAGTACCGGACAGTGGTCCGAAGGAGCATAACAGTAGGATAATACAAAGCATGAAGATAGAGACTACTGGAAAGTCAAGTTAGGAATGGGAACTCCAAACCCCATACAATGAGGAAGGTTACAAGACCTGGCCGACATAATGCGGACGACGGTAGAAACTCATACAATTGTATACCGGAATAGGACTACGATGTAGTGCTTAAAGGAGAATCATTACTTAGTAACCACAACAAAATGTGTGGAGACAAGAGCGAGGATTAAGACATAAGAAAATATTAAGGGGTTCCCTCAGAAAGAGGAATGCCCTGATAAATGACAGTACTGTCAAACAATAAGGAAACTGCCGGATGGTCAGTCATCCAAAATAAGAGATTATCGAAGGAGTCCCGAGGACTACCAATTACATGGAAATTAGAAGGAAGTACCACTACCAAGGTACCTTGTACCAATAACCCATCCTGCATGGCGCACTTGCCCTAGCAAGTGCTACCACGGTTAAGCTACACGGAAAGCCATCATGGCAGGATAGGAGAACACTGCAGTTGTAACACATATTAACACCGGATTGCAAATCCATAAGAACCAGAGGATAAGACCTTGGAAAGGCCCGACGGCCTGACCATGATGAGATGAGGTGATACACCAGTCAGCAGGGAGCTGAACTTGGACAGAGTACTAAAAGAGATAAATATTAGCAATGGTATAACCTACTACAACAACAACCGATAGTACGGTAAGAACACCAATCCCGAACTCCAAGGGGGAAACCTAACAGATCACTCGGTAATGCGAGCAAAACACTACGTAAGTGATAACGTAGAAGGAATGCGATGAAGACCGTCGACATAAAAACATTGAACGAGAATGGGATAAGACTCCCGGATTAATCACTAAGAATACCAGTAATAAGCATTCTTCAATGAAGATGTTGGAAAACCCAGAAAACAAGGATAAAGAAAATAAACGTAAGCTATAACCTGCTGAGGATTAAGGACGTACAACCCTGGGAAGGGAAAGCTCAGAGGACTACCCCCACAGAGCGGGCATAGTCGAGCCGAACAAACTGATGAATGACAGTTAATACTGTTTGCCTAACTCATTAACACCCAAGTGTGAACAATCATCAACGGGTGGCGTAGTCAACTGAAGTTGAATGAAGCGTTGAGATGGAAGCATAAGATGACAGGATGATATCCAACTTGGACACCGTAAGGCAAACGCCTAATACGAAGCTAACCCTAATTGCTAAAAGACATAAGTCCAATAAGGCGACAGTATTGTCAAAGACACTAAGTAACCTCAGAACGCCTGAATAAACTTCCATAGCGGGAAGCAGGACACAACAACTTGCCATGAAACCCAATACAACATTTATTATGTAATCTAGCGGTGGATAGTGTTCAAGGAAACAAAAACCTTTAAGAATGACCTACAGGTGAGTGAGAGTACAAGTAATGAACTGAAGCACTAAGCACTAAGAGCCTACGAGCCAAGGATGTTAACCACATCAGAACTCGAGGCGCGGTAAGTTGTAAAAGAGCTGATTCAAGCCATCAATAAACTACAATGTGTAGATGTGAACGAATACAAACCTATAACTTAGATTGGGAAAAATATTACCAAGAAAGGGTACCAATGAGAATATTGAGATAATACTAAGGACAGGGGCGGAGAACGAACCATGCCTTTAGGGTGGGGATACCTCTCCTTGTTGTGAGACCAAGAGTGGGAATAAACCCCTCAAAAAGGGCTTTCACTTGTTAGAAATATAATATGATTTTATTAGAGAATGGAAACCGTAACTTTGAGACTACCTTAGAACATACCGAATACACTTGAGTAATAAGAAAGGCTGTAGAGACAGACCTTAGATCCAACACCCAGGATTTAAGAATTAGTAATCGTCAGAGATAAACGTTGTGAGTGCATAACATGGCACGTCAAATGACCAATGCTCAAAAGAGCTTGTGAATCAGCGGACAACTTCCTTAGTAACCAGTTAAATTACATGGTAGGTAACATCACTAAGGATGAAAGAAAGCGAGAGAAATTAGCCTACTTACAAACCTGAGATTGGAGCAGAACACCTTCGTATTAAGAGTCAACTATTTTACAGCACGGTATGACAACCGCCATACACCGGAATGAGAGAACTCCCAGTGTGTTTACACCAAGAAGGGATTGAGTATAAGGTAAGACATTAGAATAAGTGAGTAAGAGGTTGCACCATCAATGGGCAACATGGTAAGGGGCAACTACCACGGTAGTAGTGGTCGTGAGTGCAATAGTTAGATAAGGGGGATTAAGTCGTGGTGCGCGGTAAAGCGACCATTAGGTATGAGCCGTCAAATATTGACACAGAGGCAATGAGATTTATGAGTTAAAACCAATATAAGTAAGGAAATAAGATGGTAGACGAACTGTGCATTAATGCCAGTAGTATGAACCTGGTTTGGTAAGATTACACAGGAAGCACACAACCCATTCCTTAAGGAACTGGAAGTGCATTCCTAATAGAATGAATATGAAAAAGAAGATAAGAGGCTCTATGGAAAGAGACCTAAGCTACTAAGAAATAGATACAATACGGAATACAGAAAGGAGCTGGAGCATACCATACCTAAGAACACAGTAAATGGACTTCCCTTGATTAACTTCAAGAAGAACAATAAATGTTATTATGGAATGATGAAAGAGGAGATCGACAACAGAATACTTCATAATTAGCAATAGCTAAACGTGTGACGGACACTATGAGTTTACTAAACGAGACGTGGGATGACTGCACCCCACAGGGGCTTGCAGGCCTGACATGCTCATTTATGAGTTAGTTGGGTAAGTGGTAGTGTACCAGTAAGGTACCCCATGCATGTAAACGAGTGGTGTAAGAAACACGGGAAGTAGTCGACTCCGTACCACGGACAGCGACACAAAATCAGACAAGAACAGCCATTACCACAACCAGTCGAAGAGAAGAATTCAATTGAACCAACAACACAAAGGATTAAAGAACAAATAATTAAGAACAAGGAAGTGCGAAGAGCACGGATTGTTAAGCACAGATATTGGACATGTCTTAAAGTGTTAAGGATAAGACTGTAAATCGCAATATGCATTAAACAGTAGTTTCAGATTAAGAGTCATCCTCAGACCAAAGGTCAGTCGGGGAGAACGATTTAGACACTTGAGGAAACACTAAGAATACAAACATTAGATCTCCGGGAAGACTGGATGGACGAGCTACAACTCATCAAGGCCGTGTATATATAAAGATAACACGTGTCCATTGAGAGACCAATATTCCAAAACTGTAAGGACGCAGAAGGATATACAATACTATAAAAAGATAAGTGAGGCAGTTAAGCCTAAGACCATCAGAGTTGTGCAGCGGAAGCTAGCAGATCAGTACCCTTGAGGTTAGACCAAACTAAGATCAGAATATGGTATAAGTACCGTTAAGAATCCTCGATGCAGAGACTAAGTCAATAGCATAGTTATGACCCTCTGATTGAATTATAAGTAAGATAGATGACGTGGAAGCTAGAATGCTTGGTGAGAATTAGACATCTTGAACTTATGTTCAAGGATGATATAATGCTGATTACGTGGGCGTAATCCATTTTAAGGGGGGTAGAGCGAAAACCGCTTAGCGTATGTTTGTGTACTGAGTACATAAACTACGGTGTGCATAGCACAAAATAATTTGAGAATATGTTTTACATAAAAATTTTGAGATAAATTATGGTTATTGCACACGGAAGATGTGAATACCATACATATTAAGTACTTATCTTGTTAACTCCGGTGTGAGTACAAGTTAAGAGAATTAAGAAAGAGGAATAAGGAGATTTAAGAAATAAGGAATATATATGAGGTATGAGTCGATATGAGACTATGTTTGAGATAAGAATAAGATAACACTATGAGATATTATTTGATATGAGTATGAGGAAGGAAATTGTAATGCTATGGGATATAAGATGGTGAGAATTGGTATGGGACAGTTATAGAACTTAGTAGGAATTTAAGCCTGAGGTGAGTACTAAGAGATGAATCGGGAATGTTCGATGGACTGAGTCCACACTTTGGAGATGTATTGATTATGATTAGAAGAACTAAGAAGATAGAAAATTGGACATGAGTGAATTATCTGATGTTTGAAAATGACGTGGGAGGTGGAACTTGACTTTCTAGGGATCAAGGTAAATCGAACACAAATTGGGGTGGAAGGATAATTCTACACTGATGCTGATCACATTAGGGTGGGATGATTCCTGAAACTCCCTACCAGTGGTCACAATTAAATCACACTATGGATAGAGGCTTTAGGATAAAAATGAAATTGGAGTTGATTGTATTTTTAATTAGAGGAATTATTCCTCATATGACCTCGTAAAAAGGATTACCTTTTTACTGAGTCTCGCCCATGAAGTCGAGGACGCACGAGCCTTTGTCTTCGGACCGGTGACATGGGGAGAGCAGAGTGTTTTGTATTCTGGCCCATGGTGACGAGGACGAATGAGCCATTGTCTACGGACCGGTGACATGGGAGAATACGTTGGAAATTATGTGAACGTTTTAATCATCAAAAGAAACAAAAAGAATTTTGAGTGCTATGCATGCTTAAGCATGTTGTGTGATATTTGAGTATAATAATATGGCGGATCTAATGATCCAATGAGTTTAAGTATACATAAGTATGATCTATATGATCTAAGGAATGAGGTAAGATATGTATCCTAATAAGATAAGGTGCATGGGAACTTTGGGGACAAAGTTCATTTAAGGGGGGTAGATTGAAATACCCCAAACCTAAGTATGCTAAGTAAACATCAAATTATGAGGTAGTAAGGCTAGAATATGCCTTAGAAAGATTGGTAGACATTTTAATCCAAGGAAAACATAAGAAAGTGCCTTAAGGGCAATTTGGGCAAAAACGTGCTCTAAGCTTGGAGTGACTTTGATTAGCACCCAAATACCATTATAAGACTTTAGTAATATGCTAATGGACATTTTAAATCAATTAGCAAAGAAAACCAAGCTCAAAAACAAGCTTAAACACAAAATGTGCTTTAAGACTCCTTAAAGCGCCTTTTTGAGAAATTGTCTTAGAATTGAGTTTTGAGTGGCTAAATGTACATCATTACTCTTTAATCAACATGTTTACTAATTATTATCACATTAGGAACCCTAAATCAATGGGAAATCAAAAATTTCAGAAATATGTGCACTAATTTGTGAATAGTGCCAAATAGTGACTAGTTTAAGTTTTAATCAACTTAAGTCAATTAGTTGGTCAACCAAGACCATAAATATCTTGGTTATAATGAGGGGGCCGGTTTTCTAAGGATGAGTCACCATAGACTTCATCAAATAAGGAAGAAAAGAAGAGATAAGTAAAAGGAGTACTATTTGCTTTATTAAAGTAAAATACCTTATATTAACCTACCTCTCTCCTCTCTTCTTCATTTCTCTTCTTCTTCCACGATTTTCTTCCTCTTCTCTCTGTTCTAAACCGTCTCCAAGCAGCACCCATGGCACCACCACCTTGCTTTGTCAACAACTTACTCATTTTAGCTCCAAATCAAAAACTAAGCACATATATCTCTTAGTTAGACCAAGACCTTGCTTCCTATCTTTTCAAATCCTTCAAAGCTCCATTTTGGTGCCAAGAGGAAACTCCATTGATGGAGGAAAATCAAGTTTGAAGAGCCCATTTGGTTCTCCATTCATTCAAGGTAAGGAAAATGTAAGAAAAACCATGTTTCCACCTCTTCTTCTACATGGCCGAAAATTTACTACTCATGGGGCTTTGTTTTTATGCCTTATTCTAGCTTGTTTTATTCACCAAGGACTAGTGGAGGTCCTCTTTCATTCAATGCCCAAGTCTACTTTGAGACTTCAAAGGTAATCATCCACTTTTATGCCTTAGAACACATTTCTAACCTAGGTTTTCATTCCTTGAGGTTAGTGTATTGTCTAGTACTCATGTGAGTCATTGAATATTGGTTAGAACATTGGCAAAGGAAGTTTAAGTGGTGGCCGATATTCATGCAAGAAGAAGGTCTAAGGAGGAAGATAAAATAAGCTTGAGAAAACAAGGTAAATTACTTACCTAATGGTGGTTTAAGTTTTAAGGAATGAGTTTTAGATGAGTACCAATGTAGCCTAGGGCTTACATTAGGTAATGGGTTGTATAACCTAGGAAGAAGAGTTTAAACAAGCTTGTGAACTTGTGACTAAGGAGCCAATGGGAATAAGTTAGTAATATAAGTTTAAGATGGATTTTAAGAGCATTATAATTACTCTGAGATTGATGGGTGTATTTGCAGGTTGAAAGCTTTTATATGTGGGAAATTCAGTGTTTAAGTTGAAGTCATTTAAGGGCCTAAGAGCCATGTCATTTAAGAGCCTTAGTGCTATGCAATTTAAGATTATTGCAATATATTGAGTTTGCTGTGAATGAGTTGGGTTGGGTGATGAGATATGATGAGAAAGAACTTGATGTGTGTGAGATGGTGGAATGAGGAAAAATAATGTGTTTGGGCATGACAAGATACTAGAGGAGCTATGGCGAAATTTGAGTAGAAAATAAGTGTTTAGGTGATGGTGGTGAATTAATATGACCTAGGATTTACTAGGAGTCATTATGAGGAATTTGAGTGGAAATGAGTGAACTAAGGAGTTCTTGAGGTTAAGGATGACCTAGAGATGTCTAGGAGGGATTAGAGGATCGGTGAGTGTATTAAACACACCAAAATCATGTGATGAGGAATGCTAAGACTTGTGCAAGAATCTGGAGGAAATGATGCATAATGCTTTGAGATGATTTAGGTATGAACTAAGTGTAGAACAATGAGAGTTCGAGAAGTTTGTGAAAGAGGTGGTGATGTTAGTGGTGGAACAATAAGGTTTTAGTTAGATGGTAATGAGTGGACTTAGGTGATGGGAGTGAAGATTGGTGGGGGAATGTTGTAAGTAGTCAAGGAAATGACTAGAAACGTATAAGAGGGTATGATCAGGTGAATGGTGAGTAAGTTGCATAAAAGAAGTGGAAATGTCTAAGGAGGGCGTTGCATGGTTAGGGATAATGAAGAACAATGTCAAGGTATTAAGGTAATGGAAAGAAAGGTATAGGTATGCTTAAGAGTTTAAGAGTGATGAGTAACCAAAGGAAAGAAGGGAAAATTGTGCATGGACATTGAAGATGACCTTGGAAGGTTTAACAAGCAAAGATGGAGTGCAATGATGTTAAGGAGGAGTTATATGGGTAGGAGAGAAACACTTTGGTTAGTTGAAGTTTTAGATAAAATGCACATGTTAGGGAAATAAGGAATTAGTTAACAAGTGTTAGGAATTTCATGCAAGAATTGAGCAAAAGGTTAGGATGATCTTTGGAGGTTATTTTAATGAGTTTGGAGGATGATTAAAGGAGGGTTTAAAGGTCTAAATGATGTTAGAATACGTTAGAAGGCTTTAGGAGAAGTTTGGTGAAGATTTAACAATTTTTGGACATGTTCTGGTGGCGTCCGACCCAGGGGTCCGACCCAAGTTTGGGTCGGACGGCCTCTGTTAGACGCCAGTGAAGGGTTCTGTAATGGTCCGACCCAGTTGGTTGGGTCGGACATGGGTCGGACAGGAGAGTTTTAAAAGATGGAAAAATTTCTGTAATGGTCCGACCGAGTTGGTTGGGTCGGACGTGGGTCGGACAAGAGGAGTTTTTCAAACCCGAGAGTCTCTGGAATGGTCCGACCCAGTTGGTGGGTTGGATGGTGGGTCGGATGACCCTTAAGACTTAAAAAAAAAAAAAGAAACCCTAAGAGAGTTTAGTGGTATTAAGGGTACCCCATTAAGGAGGCAATGATTACTAGAGGTATAAAGACCTAAGGGATTAAGTTAAGTGTAAGCTTAAAAGTTTAAGGTTAAGTTTGTAAGATTAAGTTGTAAAACTTAAGGGGTGTTAGGTGGGGATCATTAAGGGTTAAGTAAGTTGAATTAAGTTAAGTGATTAACAACCTAAAACTGAATGAATGTTTTAGGACTTGGGGATTTGGACTCCGGAAGAGAGTAAGCAACCGAACGACCAACGGTGAATGGTACAGTTCTTCTTGTGACCTGCTTGCTAACGAGGTGTCCCTCGGCTTGTGTGCTATTTGTTTTTGTGTGCTCAGTAAACAAGATAAAGCATGCAACCGGAATATTATGTTTATTGTATTGTTGTGTGATGTTTGAAAACTAACACAACATACCGTAAGAACTTACTAACCAACGTTTAGTTAGAAATTGAGTGAGACTAAGGAACACTCCCTAATATGAGAGTGATATAGACCGAAAGAGGTTAACCAACAAACATGGTCTTGAGACTACTACTAACTGGAACTTGAGTGAGGAAACCCGGGACTGACTCCGGTCATGCATGCTAAGGAAAGGGGGTCGGTATCTATAGCAGATTCGACTTCCGCTTAAGGACTTGTCTTCGGACTTGTAGCCTAGGGCCGGTTGCCGACTCAGCTACGCTGGACTTCCGTCCAGGGTAGGTGGCTTTAAGATGGTGCGGTGGGATCACCTAAATCCCAGGTTTGAAATTAAGCTACAACCATTCCCCTCCAGGAACGGTTTGTATACTAAGAATAAGTTAAGGTTAAGATTAAGGTAAGGTTAAGATAAGTTGCAATCATTCCTCTTTAAAGGATGGTTTGTATTATTAAGACTACGATAAGCTACATCCACTCCTTATTAAAGGGTGGTTATTTCTAAGATTAAGATAAGACTAAGATTGAGGTGAGATAAGGATGGACTAAGATTAAGAGGAAATATAACTTAAGGAGTTAAATAATTAACTCTCTAATTAAGGGAACGCATTTAAGTCGTTCATTGTGTGTGAACCTTGATTTTTCATATTTGAGTTGTTGTTTACTGCACTTTCTATTATGTTGTGCATCTAATCAACCTCCATGCTATCGACAATTAGTCGTCGTAGCCACGTTAGCTTGGAGGCCATGAGAGGATCGTACTAGCATTTGTGCTGACCCCCTTTGGGGGCTGTTTTTACTACACAGGTGAACATCAGGAGGCGGCTGTCGCGAGAGTAAGAAGGGGTACAAGTGCTGCAGGTTAAGTGTGGCCTACGAGTTGTGCATGTACACTCACATGGCAATTGAGTTAGTAAGATGTATAGGATGTGAGGGGATTGTAGGAAGGAAATGTATTTGGTAAAGGTTGTTATGTACTAATGTTCGGTATATTCTGTAGTCAGACCGTGGCAAGGTCCTGGAGTGTAAGGAATTTCGCTGTGACATGTATATGAATATATGCTGTTAAGTTGCGAGACCACATTTGGATTGAGTTGGGGTGTTACAATGTCCGACCCAAGTCCTCTGGGTCGGACCATTCCAGAAACATCAACGAGTGAATTAACAGAGGCTGTCCGACCCACCCTGGGTCGGACCACTGGGTCGGACAACATCATAACTTGTCCAAAACTTGTCAAACTTTATCCAAACTTCTCCTCAAGCCTCCTAATGTGTTCTAACATCATTTGACACATTTAACCCTTCATACAACAACCATAAAACTCATTTTATAACTCCATAAACACTTACAATGTTTCTTACCAAAATTCCTAACACTTATAATGTTTTCTCTTTAGTTCCTCTAAGTGGTGTTTCATAATTATGATAACCACTATGCCAAAAATGTTTCCTTACCATCATAACATCATCTCTCAAACATCTTTTCTTAATAACTAAATCTCCTTTTTCACATCTTACCTAAACATCATTTCCTCGTTGTACATCAACATTCCTAAACCTTAAACAAACTTCTCCATGACTTTAATACATCCTCAAAAACACACATTGAATTCCTATAACTTCAAAGATAATACCTAAATCCTTGTATCACTCTAAATCACCTTAATACATGCTTTCTTCCCTAGTAAAACACTTGTTCACCTTTAACACTTCCTAGTTCACCAAAACTCATTTAAAACACTTTGAACTTCTTATACATTTTCCAAATTTTGCCATAGCTTCTCTTGTATATTCTCACATCCAAACACTTAGGTTTTTACCTTATTTCATTCAAGAACACCTAAGTCCATCAAGAACTTTCTCACACACAACACTTCACCAAATTCACACTACATCACAATATAGTGCATAAACTTAAATTGCTTGGCACTTAGGCCCTTAAATAACATGGCTCTTAGGCCCTTAAATTGCATAAACCTTAAACACTAAATTTCCACATAAATAATGCCTTTGACCTGCAATTACATACAACAACACATATGCCCTTTAATAGTTTCCTTGAGAGCATTTTACTAGGTCATACACCATTGGCTCCATAGGTTTTTTTATCAAGCAAATCAAGCTCATTTTTCCTAACGCATTTAAACTACATTGAGATAGTTTGTTTACCTCTTTTCCTCTCAAACTTCTTTCTTGTTTCCTTAAACCGAAAATCAGCAAGGAGTTTGATCACTTGTCAACTTTCTAATCAATATACATATAAGGGTAATGAGCTTAAGAATTCACACTTATACTCATATACAAACCCTAGTTTAACATAAGTGTTTTAATACACTAAAATGATATTTACCTTTGAATTTGAAAGAGAACTTGAATATGTAACAAGAGAGGTCTCCACCAAGCCCTTGAATGGTTAGAATGAAGCTAGAACAAAGCCAAAGAAAACACCATGAAGAAGGTGATTTCGGTCACTTATGAAAACAAAAGGAAATGAAGTTTTTCTTTGACTTTCCTTACCTTGAAGCAAAGTAGAATAACAAGGCATGAAAAGGTACGCTCAAGCTCCTTCAATGGAGAATATTCATGGCACCAAAATGGAGTTCTTGAAGATTTGAAAAGAGAGAAGTGTAGAGCTTGACCTAACTAAGACAGATATGGTCTTGGAATTTGATTTGGTGTATGGAGCTAGAAGATACAAGCATTCAAAGATGGAGATGGTATGTTTTTGTTGTAGCAAAAACGATTTCAAGAAGGGAGGATGGAGAAGGCTACGGTGGTGAGTGAAGGAAATAAGAGAATGAGGTGAGAGAGTGCTCTTGTTTAGATATTTATGTAATTAAAGTAGAATAGTACTTTACTTTATTTCTTTCTTTCTTTAATTGATTTGTAAATGGTGATGACTCACCCTACAAAAACCGGCCCCCATTTAATAATAAGGGTGTTTTGGTCTTTGTTGACCAATTAACTTACTTATATTGACTTATGTCATAAACTAGCATATTTTAGTTACTATTCACAAAAACATGGCACATACTTGTGAAATTTTTTATTTCTCATTGATTTAGACTTCCTAATGTGATACTAATTAGTACACATGTTAATTAAAGAGTAATGATGGACATTTAGCCATTCAAAACTCATTTACAAGATTATTTTTCAAAAATGTGCTTTAAGACTCCTTAAAGCACATTTTGTGTTTTAACTTGTTTTCAAGCTTGGTTTTCTTTGGTAATTGGTTTAATATGTTCATTAACATATTTATAAGGTGTAGGCATGACCTTTAGGTCTTATACAAATTTATCCCAAGCTTTGAGCACATTTTTGCTCTTATTGACTTTAAGGTATTTTCTTTTGTTTTGTTTGGTTTAACTGTCTACCAAAGTTTCCTAAGGACTTAATTAGCCTTATTAAATCATAATTGAATATTACCAAGTCTTCGTAGTTCCTTTGGGTCCCAACCAAGTTCACTCCAAGCTTAGAGCATGTTTTTGCTCAAGCTGTGTCTTAGTGCTTTATTGTGTTTTACTACGGTTTAAATTGTCGACTGATGTTTCTAAGGCACTTTTTAGCCTTTAAATACCATGTTTTAACATTTAAAAATCATATCAAGGTTTGGGGTATTTCACCAATGGTGGTGGAACCATCTTCGTGATTCAAGGGTGAAAACCTAACTTTTGTGCTTTAAGCCCATCCATTGAATTTGAGTCATTCCAAGGGTTTAAGAGCATTATTAATATTCATTTTGCTTTTTTGGATGATGGGTTGGGGTTTGCCAACCCCATTGCCCAATTTGACCGAAAATGAAGAGAGGAGAAGGAAGGGAGCAAGAGAGGAACTTATGAGAATTTAAGGTAAGAAAACTACCTTAACAACTATATTGACTGTTTTAGAATTTGGTTGGGGATAAATAAAAGATGAAACAAAATCTGGAGCAAAAATTGTGTTTGGTGAAAGTTAGAGTGAATTGTGAACTTGTTGATTGAATTGTGATTTAAGGGCCTTTGAGCCAAGTGATTAAGATATTGCATTATATTATGTATTGATGTGTATTGGAGGAACTTATGTGCTGGTTGGACCCTTTGATGGGTGTGGTTAGTTATGGATGAATTTAGGTGATATATGATGAATTGGGAGATGTTAGAATTGTAGGCAAGTTATGGCAAAATTTTGGTAGGAATTATGGTGCTTTAAGAGATGGCATGAGTGAGGAGTGACCGAGGGTCAACTAGGTGTATGTAGGGATTGATTTTGTTGAAGTAAACACCCATAGAGGGTGAGTGAAAACTTGGAAATGGAAGGATAAAAATCTGTAGCAAAACAGTATTTTAGTGTGTAGAAATTCTAGGAAGAAGTTAGTGTGTGCATAACCTTGGAAATGAATGATGAACTTGAGTATAGTTATTGCAAACGGTCATAAATGATTTGGATCGGTCAAAATGGGTGAGAACAAGAGGTAGGATGTCAAGAGGAGTTTAGAAATGCACTAGTGTGCGTAAGTGCAAAAATGAGGATTGAAGTTTGTAGAAATTGAGCAAGCAATTGGGTAATGTTTTTTAGTAATGATTTGAGAGGGTTCAGAGCATGATTAAGAGTTTTTAAAAGTGGTTAAACATGTTAGGAAGCATGTGGAATGTTAGGGAAGAAATTGGGAGAAGATTAGAGTTGAAACCAAGTCAAAATGAGCATTCTGCCTTCGACCTACACAGAGGGCTGGATCGGTCGGTGGGTCGGTCGGACTGGAATCTCTTTCTAACTTTGACTACCCATGGGACTGGGTCGGTCGGATTTAGAGAAAAAAAAATTTAAAATTAATTAGACATATATGTATATACATGCACATAGATATACATACATATAGATATGTATAAGTGAGGCATTAACGCTAGAGTAAAAAAGGAGTTGTAAACTTAAGAACACTTGAGTAAAACTAAGGATAACGGGATAACGGGGTTAAGTGCGGGAGTATTAGTTTTACATACCATAGTACCTTATATTAATAGAAATGTTTGGAACGTTATCAGTGGAACGAGTGTGAACCAAGGAACGGGAGGTCACACGGTGAAGTTAAACCCCGGTGGAAGTATGATTTTCTCATGCCCCGTATCCTACCTTGGTTACTCTGATTTGTGTGCTTGTTTGACTGTGTGATCACCTTAACACGATAAATGCACGAATCGGATTGTTTGCACCTTGTAGTGCTTGTTTGAATTGCTTAATGTTGGTTTGTATTTTGAATTTAAAGTTTGTATAATTCATGAAATGTGTGACTGTGGATGAATTGCTTGAGTGTGAATGAGCACTGTAGTGCGACCCATAGTTGAGTCTTGGTTGAGTAGTGACTCGTAGAATGATTCAAGTTGCGAATTAATAAAAACGTGGAAACACACTAAAACTCTCGAACCAAGAAACGATAACGTAAACCTATGAACTCACTAGAACATGAGAGAATTGTACGAGAATTAGTAAACTCCCGGAACGGTTAGAGAACTGAATTGATTTAATCCACAAAACAATTAATAGTGGAAGTACATAAGGAACCTCTACTTAGAGGACTCGATAATTGTTCAAACAATGAACCTTGAGAAAAGTAAAGAATGGTAAGGGATCACCAAACCCCTTAGAAAAATAGTCGAACCCCAATGAGAGGATCTGACTAACATAAACAATGTCCCGAACATGAGAGTATTCGATAAGTTGGGTAAAACCCTAAATCTTAGAATACTAGACATTGAGAATTCCCTAAGCTAATAGATGTTATCGAGAGAGATACCTCTAGGCTAATCCTTGAGATTGTGAAATGACTCCGAGAGTGAAGTTTTGGGAATTTGAGTAGTCCGGTAGAGAACCAGACATTTGAGAATTTGAGGAGCTAATTGTATAGCTCCATTTGTATTTGTAAGCCTGGTGGTGGGTCTTGTGTATGACCCTGCCCGAAGGTCGCGACACTACTAGAAAACAGTAGTTTACCTACGGAAATTACATACGGAAAATTTTCCGTAGGTAATTACCAACGGAATACCTACGGATCATAATGTCAACCCTTGGTTAAGGTGTTACCTATGGAATACCGACGGAATTCCAACAACATTTTTGCCTATGGAATATTCCGTAGGTAAATTTGAAGGGAAAACTGCGGGAGGAGTGGCACGCATTGGCGCGTATAATGGCAACAAATTACCTACGGATATTTTCCATAGGAAAATAGGCAGGATCTGAAAAAATGGTTACCGACGGATTACCGTTGAGCAGGCGGGTGATAGTATGAGTTTAAACGTTGTCGTTTAGTTGATATGATTACTGACGGATAATTCCGTCAGTATTTACTAAGCTTAAACGCTGGCGTTTTTAATAATACATGATTACCATCGGAATGGTCCGTCGGTAAATGTTACTTGAAATTTACCTACGGTTTTTTGTCGGTCAGTAATGGCTTCTGTGTATAAGTAACAGGCGAGAGTAAAACACTGTCATTTATGAGATAAATACCGACGGAATATGCCGACGGTAATTACCTACGGAAAATTTCCGTCGGTAATAACGCTCTATATATACACACCAGACGAGACAAATAAACGCTGTCATTTTATAGGATAATACCGACGGAATATGCCGTCGGTAATTACCTACGGACCATTTCTGTCGGTAACTACTCTCTTTATGTACAGCAGCGAGAGTTCTCATTCGTGAAACGTTGCCGTTTTGTCATCATGGGTACCGACGGACGAAATTCGTCGGTAAGATTGCTAAATCTTAAATGCAGCGAGTCCAGCCTTTTCTTCCTCAGCGCCTGCTTTCCTCTTTCTATCTTGCAAAACTTTCATCTCGACTCCATCGTTCTCGCAAAGCCGACAAATTGAAGAACTCCATCTTTCTCTAGAGATTCTGGTCCATTGAGTAGCTGGTTCTTCGCGATGGGTATCCATTGAAGAACTCCCAGTTGTTGCATCTTTCGTTCATACACCAAAGTGAAGAAGGGCTGAAATCGAAGGTGCTTAAACCGGTAATATACTCAGAACTTTTCTTATTCTCTGGCAACTAAAACATTAGATGTTTATTTAATTCTTCTATCACATCTCATACGATAATTAGGGTTCTTGTTTTGTTAGTAGTTAGATAATTAGGGTTCATGGTTATTTTATCTTGACCCCAATTCGAAACAATCTTCTGACCGTCACGGAATCACAATGGGTTTAAGTTCATGGTGTGAGCCTCGATTTTAAACCCTATCCTATGTTGATTAAAGCTGATTAGGATTTAACCGGGTTTTAGGACCACTGATAATCTAAGTTTAATAACTATGCCATATACCACTAATTATTAAAACCTAAGCTAGCTCACTGGAACCTATCATGAGTCGCCACCTAATTTTTACCTAGATCAAATTAGGAAAGGAGATTTCGGGCTCAGAGGCTTGGTATTCAACTTATTTAGGGTTCAAATTACTTTCATTACCCCTCCTAGGTTGTTTTTCCTCTACTTAGTTTAATTACGGCTTACGAGTCGTTTTAACCTAAGTGTGCGAGCTTCTGTTTTTTGTGTTTTTTAGCATTATTTTACAGAAAATTAAAGTGAAAGTTGAAATTACCTAAACTAGGGTTTCGGAGGCAGAATTAGGTCAAATTTTGTTTCCATCCGTGACTACGGACCTAATGTTCGTACCCACGGACCCTAGTTAATCTATGTGGAAAAAAAAGTCGAATTAAACAGAAAACTAAAATTTGAAAAGTCCGGGGCCACGGACAGGATGTCCGTGGGCCCGGATATTGTTTAGAGTCAACCTAAAATTTGAAAAATTTAAAATCTCGCCGCCGTCTGTGGGTGTCCGTGGCCACAGACAACCCGTCCATGGTCCCGGACCACCCACGGACAGGGATTTTATGGTGGTTCCCGATGGTGTTTTCGGCTAAAAAACTATGTACGTGTAGCCTGAAAGGTACACAATACGTTAGTAATTGAAAGATTACAGTTTGAAGTCGAAATATGCACGAAACTTGACAAACAAGTAACAAGGCAGAAGCAAAAGCAATTAGCAATACAGAAGTCGAAAAGGGTTGGTTTGAGCCCAAAATTTATCAGAGAGTTAATAAGATTGTGGAGAGTTAGAAAAGTAGAATTATAACCTGTTTTACCTTCGAATTCAAGATGATTCTTCACGTTGGGATTCTTCGAAGGCTCCGATGATGCCGGTTCCGGATTGAGTTCGACCCGAGCTTCTGGTTGTTGATTGTTGATGATGTTCTTCACGTTTTGGAAGTGGTTTGGTTGATGTTGAAGATTGTTGATGTGTTGGCAGTTTAAAAGTGTGTTTAGGTGGTGATTTTGGGGGGGTTGCTACTAGTTTATTAGTAGAGACCCTCTTCCGGGGGGGTTGAAATTTTGGGTATAACAGATTGCCCCCCGTCAACTAGACTTTGTAATGGAAATGAAAAGGCTGGTTGATGCTTGAGTGATACCCCAAAATTTTGGATCTTAAAAGACCCCACATGCAATTGAAATCCGACAAGTTGTGTCGAGCTATTCAAAGGCACTGACTACCTATGAGTAAAGTGGAAGGATGTCGAGCGATTCTATGGCGTCGACCACCTAAAGGTAAAAATGAAGTGATGTTGGACTATTCTAAGGCGCCAACTACCTATAATGAGATGATGTTAAGCTATTCTAAGGCGTCGACTACCTATGATGGATTAAATGATGTCAAGCTATTCTAAGGCGTTGACTACCTATAATGAATGAAATGATGTCAAGCTATTCTAAGGCGTTGACTATCTATAAGTGATCGAAAATTGGTGTGGGGTCGAGTTTTTCCACTCAAGTGAGTTCGTCTACTCGGGTGAGTTCTTCTACTCGAGTGAGTTCTTCTACTCGGGTGAGTTCTTCTACTCTGGTGAGTTCTTCTACTCTGGTGAGTTCGTCTACTCTAGTGAGTTCTTCTACTCTGGTGAGTTCGTCTACTCTGGTGAGTTCTTCTACTCGGGTGAGTTCTTCTACTCTGGTGAGTTCTTCCACTCTGGTGAGTTCGTCTACTCTGGTGAGTTCTTCTACTAAAGTGAGTTCTTCTACTCTGGTGAGTTCTTCCACTCTAGTGAGTACTTCTACTCTGGTGAGTTCTTCTACTCTGGTGAGTTCTTCTACTCCGGTGAGTTCTTCTACTCTGGTGAGTTCTTCTACTCTGGTGAGTTCTTCTACTCGGGTGTTGGAAGGTGCAAGATTGTTGAAGTGATGGTCTTATGCAAATGATGAAAACTGATTATTGGAGTGCCAAACATGGCAATGATGATAAGATGTATGCAATCAAAATATATGAAAGATACTCGTTCAAAGCAAGAAATTGTTGGAAAAGGTACCAAACATGGCAATGTTGAGGTGTTATGCAAAAGTTGTAAAATGCACTAAAGTGTTTGTTGGAAGCTTGTCCAAAGCAAGGAACTGTTGAAAAAAATGGGCCGAACATGGCAATGCTTGAGAAAAACTCTTCTGAAAAAGGAAAGTGAAATGATCATTTCCTGACTAAGAATTTCATATCAGCAATTTGTTTCTTAGAAAATGAACATGCCGTGGGTGGAAGTGTGTGGTGTTTGTTGTGCTAAAGGCTATTGCTAGTGTTCAGGATTTGTGATAGACCTTGGATTTGGTTGTGATTTTGGATGGTGGTTAGGGTTATGATGGGCCTGGTGTTTTTATGGAGGTAAGGCTAATGACGGGCTTGAGAGTGTGTGTGTGGTGGTAAGGGCTTATGTGTGTCTGTGGTGGGATGATGGTGCTCAAGACATGGCAATTTTTGGAACCAACAATTGCCCTCAGCATCTTTTCCTTAGGACAATCTGAGCTAGAGTTCATGGCAATCGATCGGAGCGATCGATTGCCCCCAGTATTTTCTTTGATTAAACGTGCGAACGAGTCTCGTCCTCACTGGGTCAAGGCTTATGTTTTGATGTGGTGCTTGCAAACCTACACTCAGTGTGTTTGATGTTTGTACTTGTTTCTTGCTTACAGTCACAACTTCTAGACCATTGAATTTGACATTTGATGGAATTACACATTCGATCTGTAACTTTCACGTGATTAGTTAAACAACTATCAAGTCGGAAGTCTTTAAAGCTTATAACGTGGCCAAAGGGGGTGACGAAAGACAATGGGATGATTGAGGAATGTTTAGGATATGTGGAGCTATAAGGGTGACCAAAGCTGCAAGTTGTTCCTTCTCTCGGACTTGCCTTCTTTGTCTTGAAGTCATCTAGCTGCTTCGTGCTGACGTTGTTTTCAAGCTTCTGGACTCGGACTTTTGAATTTGTCCTTTACACCATTTCTCTTTTTGTCATTCAGATTTCTTTGAGGCACTTCGGGTTTGCCTTGTTGTTTTATCCTTTCTTGAATTTTCCTTCGGGGTCTTGTGTTTTCCAGTTTTGAGTTTTTAGAGCTGTTTTGATGTGATCTCTCTGGATCCTGTGTCACTTTGGGACCGTTTACGGATCGCTTTGTCATGCTGATAGCGGCATCGCTTCTTTGGACTGATTAGATTGTTATCTGAGAGTCGGATTCCTCGCTTCTTTGGTCACCAGGTCGGACATTCATCATTGGCTGGGTTATTTTTGTGGAGTTCATGATATCGAAAAGGGATATATGAAAGGCTTAGTGGGGGTGCCTAGGGTTTAATGTCAGGGTTCACAAGCTTTTGGCTATGTGGTGCTGCACCAAGGTGCTTCATCATTCCAGATAGTTGTGTACCCTCTCTTTGTTACTTCTCGTAGGTCTAAGAGTAAATTTACAAATTATCTCCTTCGGTCGGAGTTATGCTGTTTACCTTACCTTTGAATGTGGTCTCACCGGAGTCGTGTAAAAATGACACGCTCTTTCACTCATGGTTTTTTTTCCGCTCAAGACACTCTCGCAAGATTTTCACTCTGAAACTCGATCACACATTTAAATGAAAGATGAAAGATGACGAACTTAAACTCAGATTGCCCCCAATATTGATTTGGGGTTTATGACAAGAATTTATAGGATGTGGATTTGGAACCGCTTTGTCGGTTGTTTGGATGTCTTGGGATAAGTTGTGGTGTTTGGTTAGACATGTTCATCCTTTTAGAAACAAAAGACAAGTCATTTTGTTCAATTACCAGAAAGTGATCATTTCGTGAACATTAATTTTGAAAGATGTTTGTCGATGAGCAAGATGATTTGGTTTAAGATGCAAGATGAACAAACACACATTTTTTTCATTTTTGAGGTTACAAATTGAAAGGACAAAAGACTGAAATGTAAACAACTGAGCCTTATTAAAATGGAAATATCATAAACTCCTTACAAAGTTGAAAAGAAAGAAAAATGCTACTAAACGCTAGCCTACTCAACAAACTGGAGCCCTTGTTCGATGAGATCTTCAATCTTATGCTTCAATGTCCTACAGTCATCAGTATTGTGCCCCGGTAGCTGATGGAATTGGCAAATTGATCGAGACGCTCTTCGGATTGGGTAACCCCGGGAGAAGGCGTGAGAGGCTGTAGTAGGTTTAAATCATGTAGCTTCACGAGCGCTTGACTAAGGGGTCGGCCAATGTCGGTAAATTGTCTTGGTGCAGGGAATCGCCTAGGTCGGGATGAGGCCTTGGTGCTTTGTTTTGAAACGCTGAGTTGGCGCACATTATTTACCTGTCATGAAGCCCAGACTGTTTTGGCTGGCCCGGACTTAAAGTTCTCAGCACCTAAATCTTGAACTTTGGGCTGTCCTAGCTTTAGTTCGCCTTTGTGAATCCTTTCCTCCATGATTCTCACCTGCCCCATCAGCATGTTGAAATTGGGAAAGTACGTGCAGCTTAGCTCGTTGTTGTATTGCTTTAGCATATTGTCCACGATCATTCGAATCTGTTCTGGCTCATCCATCTTCATGGGCATAGCAGCGGCCTTCATCATCTATCGTTTGATGAAGTCGGACATTGATTCATCGTCTCTCTGTCGAGTGCTGGCTAGGTCGGACTTGGTGACTTAGAGATTCTTATCTTACTCGAAATGGTGTAAGAAAGCCTCACAAACCTCCTCATAGGTTTTGGTGTTCATCCTCTGGATCAAGTACCAACGTTGAGGTATTTCATCGAGATAGCGGGCGAAAACCTTGGCCTTTTGCATGTCATTCAACTTGAGGATGGACATTTCCCTATCGAACATTGCTAGATGGACCTGTGGGTCTGAGGAACCCTTGTATAGAGCAAGTGTGGGTTACTTCAACTTTGGAGGGAGATCAACCTCGGGGTGTGACGTCATAGAAGTGTAATCGAAACCAGCCAGCTTGCTAGCCTTTTCCATGTGCTCATCCGTTTCAGACCCTTCTTGAGTTTTGTGCAGTTTGTTTGTGGTCTTGGCGGCTTTCCTTATAATCTTTCGCATCCTGGGCCCCCCACGGAGTTAATTTCGATGTAGTCGTGCTCGTTCCCAGAGTCGGCAATCTTTACCGAATGTTTCCTGATGACCAACCTCAAGAATTGATTTTGCTTTTCAGCTCTTCGTGATGGTGACATACTTAGCCTCCATGTCATTAGTGGCGGACCTATGTTTCTGTTCCATGGCATCAAAGGTGGCAATGTACCTTTGTTCTAAGGCTGCAAACTGGGCCTCCATGCTGACTGGGTTTCCTCGCTCTGCCATACTTGGGATTCGGCTTATCTGTTGGAAAATAAAGTGGATTGAGCCAAAACTCTCGACCGTGAAGAAGTTTTAGGTTAAAACTTCTTTGGCTGTAAGAAAAGCACTTGAGTTTGAATGTTTTAAAGATTGTGGGTAGGCACTTACGCCCGAAATGATTTGGAAGGGAGGCGCCTAGAAATGTTTGAAGAATGTGGCTCTTGGGCCAGAAGATTTTGAGAATTGGGCGCTTGGGCCAGAATGTGTTTGGGCTACAGGTAAAGCACATGGGCCAAAATGATTTTTAAAAGATTCTTGTTGTGAATTGGAATTTGGGCCAAGTAATTCTGATTGGGCCTAAAAGATGATACCTGTGTCTAGGATCTTGGGTCAAAGCCCAAGTGAAAGTCTTCCTAGACAGAATGAGCCTTGAAATGGAAAGGCCTCATGGATTTTCATGAACTGCTTTAGGTGGATTTGTTTTTCATGGGCCTAGAACTAGATTGATAATTAAAATTTTGGCCGAAAGAGAGAAATCACCTAAGTCTACACTTTTGGGCCGAAGCCCAAATGACTCACATATCAAACCAAACATGGCCTCTGGACCGCAAGCAATAAAGCCGTAAATTCAGGTCGGGCTGAGTTGATGTAGGAAAGTTCCTATCAACTTCTAAGCTTGGTAGTGGGCCGATCATACAAGCAAAAAAATCCCACACAAATTCAACATGTCCTCATTAGACGCTTCAACCAATTTGGGTATGGATCGATCCGGAGAGGTGCTTGGGGCGCGGGCCTAGGTTACCACAAAGGAATAGGGCTTGCACGCTATTCTCTTTGGGCTTCCCCACTTTTTTGTAACACCTCAACTCATAAAGCCACACTTATCTCATAAACTCCATTCACTTATATAACTTTGCAGCGGATTTCTTACAACATTTGGTGTTACCGCCGTTAGTCACCCACGTGACCAACTAGGCATACTAAAATCTCCAAGATGTAGCTCGGTCTGATGGACCCGAATATACGAACATTAGTACTTACAAGCCTTAATCATTTACAAAACAATCTTACAATCTCCTTACATCCTATACAACTTACTAACATCTCATACCATTCACTAAACGAGTGTACAGGCATAACTCGTACAACTAAAAAGACAACCTGAAGTAAGTTCTACCCGATCCTACTCTCGGACTGTCGCCTTCTGCCATTCACCTGCGAAACAAAAACAGCCCCCAAAGGTGGTCAGCAAAATTGCTGGTATGATCCTCTCATGGCCCCCAAGCTAATTGTCGATAGCATGGAGGTTGATTAGATGCACAACATGATAGAAAGTGCAATAAACAACAAGCCACATATGAACAATCAAAGTTCAAACATAATGAACGACTTAAAAGCGTTCCCTTAATAAGTGAGTTAATCTCTTAACTCCTTAGGTTATGATTTTCTTATTCTCAGTCCAAGTCTTATCTCATATCTTATCTCAAATTTATCTCAAACAAGACAACCGTCCTTAATCAGATTCGGTTATACTTAGTCCATTGTTTTTTTTGTCGGTCAAAAGTAACCCTAGCCAGCGGCCAAGAACTGCACTGGTTCAATAAACAATAATTCTCAAATTAGTTGGGATTTAGGTAGATCCCACCACACCTTCTTAATGCCTCCTACCTTGGACTGGAAATCCAATGTAGCTGAGCCGACATTCGACCCTAGACGACAAGTCCGAAGACTAGTCCTTAAGCGGAAGTCAGATCCGATCCAGATACCGACCCCCTTTCCTTAACATGCATGGCTGGAGTCAGTCCCAGATTCCTCACTCCCCCCAGTTCCAGTTAGTAGAAAGTCTCAAGTTTATGTTTGTTAGTTAACATCTTTCGGTTACTAAGAAAACAATATTCGGGAGTGTTTCCTTAACCTCACGCAATTCATTACTAAACATTAGTTAGTAAGTTCTCACGGTAAGTTGTGTTAGTTTTTCAAACATCACACAACAATACAATAAACATAATATTCTGGTTCCATGATTTATCTTGTTTAGTGGGCACACAAAAACCAATAGCACACAAGCCGAGGGACACCTGTTAGCAAGCAGGTCACAAGAAAACCATACCGTACACCGTCGGTTGTTCGGTTGCTTACTCTCCTCCGGAGTCCAAATTCTCAACCCTAAAACATTGATCGATTGGGTGGTTAATTACTTTTAATTAACCTAGCTTACTTAATCACTAATGTTTACCCACTAATAATCATTAAGTCCTTATGGTTTAACCTTAACATCAAAAGCCACTTACTTCTCATTATTTCTTAAGCTTGTTTATGCCCCTAATGACCATTATATGTAATTAATTATGTCCTAACAATCTTATAATATCATTACCAAACAAGTCCCAACCTTAAACCCCACTTTTAAACTTTCTGGAGTCTTTTTAGAGTGGTCCGGTTTTGTCCTGAGGTTGTAAGCCCGGACCAACTCTACAGAGACGTTTCTGCCTTGTTTTTCACTTGGTTCAGGTATGTGTACTGGTTATAAACCCGGACCATCCACGGATAATTCTCTCTGCCATGTTTTCAGTGTAATCCGGGTTTGTGTACTTGTTTACAAACTCGGACCAACACTAAATGTGTCCAGAAATTGTAGTTTTTGACCTCTGTTCAACCTCAATCCATATCCAATCTTTTCCTAACCTCTCCACAAGTATTCTAACATGTTTTAACATCATTTTGGCACCTTCAAATCCTCCCAATTCATCCATCAAACTCATTATAAATCCCTTGATCATTTACTCAAGTTGTTACTAATTCTTAACACTTATAACTTAATTCCTTACACTTCCAACATGCAAATTTGTCTAAAACTTCAACTAACCAAAGTGTTTTCCTTCCAACCAATATAACTAGTCATCAAACATCATTATTCATCCATCTTTCCTTTACTAAACCTTCTAAGGTTATCTTGCATCTCCATGCACAAATCTCTCTCCTTTTCATTTGTTACTCATCATTCCTAAACTCTTGAACATACCTATACTTCTTTGCAACCCCTTAGATCCTTAACATTGTTCTTCCTTTACCTTGACCATCCTACACCCTCCTTAGACATTTCTATCTCCTTTACCCAACTCACTCACCATTCTCATGATCATACCCTCTTATACATTCTTAGTCCTTTTCCATGACAATTTACAACATTCTCTTACAATTTTCTCTTCCATCACCCTAGTCCACTCATTACCATTAAAACTATAACCTTATTAATCCACTACTAGCATGTTCACCACTTACACAAGTTTCCCCAAAATTCTCATGGTTATACTCTCAAGCTCATACCTAAATCATCTTAAAGCATTGTACACCATTTACTCCAGATCTTTGCTCAAGTCTTATCCTTCCTCATAACATAATTTTGGTGTTTTTATACACCACCTATCCTCTAATTCCTCCTATACAACTGTAGGTCATTCTAAACCTCAAGAACAACTTTGTTAACTCATTTCCACTCAAATTGCTTTTAATGGTTCCTAGTAAGTCCTAGGTCATATCAATTCACAACCACCACCTAAACACTTTGTTTTCTACTCAAATGTTGTCATAGCTCCTCTAGTATATTATCATGTCCTTATGCATTGTTTATCTCATTCAATCATCTCGCACACATCAAATCCTTTCTCATCATATTTTCTCACCCCCAATCAACTCATTCATATTAAACTCAATATAATGTAGTAATCTTAAATTGCATAGCACTAAGGCTCTTAAATGACATGGCTCTTAGGCCCTTAAATGACTTACACTTAAACACTGAATTTCCCCATATAAAAGCTTTCAACCTGCAAATACACACAACAATGCTCCCATAGCAATATAAGTGTTCTCATAATTCACCTTATACTTATCTTACTAACTCATTTCCCATTGGCTAATTAGTCACAAGTTCACAAGCTTGTTTAAATTCTTTTTTCCTAGGTTAAATAACCCATTGCATAATGTAAGCTTTAAGCTACATTAGTACTTATCTAAAACTCATCCCTTAAAACTTAAACCACCATTAGGTAAGCAATTTACCTTATTTTCCTCAAGCATCTCTTACTTTCCTTCTTATGTTTTCTTGATTGAATTTCGGCAAGGACTTCAATCCTCTTGCCAATGTTCTAATCCACATTCAAATAATCTAATGAGCACTAAGAAATATGCCTAAACTGATAGAACTCGTCCTTAGGTTAAAATATGTGTTTTAAAGCTTAAAAGTGTATGTTTACCTTTGAATTTTGGAATAGCTTTCATAATGAAGCAAGGAAAGACCTCCTCAATTCTTTGGAGAATATAATCAAGCTAGAACAAGGGATAAAACAAGGTCCCATGAAAAGATGAATTTCGGTTATGAAGGGATAGTGATGGAAACTTAGTTTTTCTTACATTTTCATTACCTTGAATGAATGACGAAGATAATGGACATCTCATCTATTTTTTTTCCTCCTCTAATGGCGATTTCCTATGGCTCCAAAATGAATTTTTTCAAATTTTGAAAAGATAGAAGCAAGGCCTTGGTCTAACTAAGAGAAATCTATGCTTAGTTTTGGATTTGGAGCTAAGATGAACATTTTGGACAAATGAAGGTGGTGGTGCCATGGGTGCTGCTTGGACGGCTTTAGAACAGAGAAGAAGAATACAAATCGGTGGGGAAGAAGATAATGAAAAGAGAGGAGAGAGGTAGGCTAAAAGAAGATATTTTGTATAAAAAGACAAATTGTAACTTTTCTCTCTTTACCTCTTCTTTTCCTTAATGTGCTGGCTCCTCATGGTGAGTCACCATTCAAAACTGTCCCCCCCCCCTTTATTAATAAGAGACTTTTGTTCTTTGTTGACCAATTTATTGACTTATATTGACTAAGGCTTAAACTAGGTACTATTTGGCACTATTCACAAATTAGTGCACAAATTTGTGAAAGTTTTGGTTTCCCATTGATTTAGGCTTCCTAATGTGATACTAATTAGTACACATGTTGATTAAGGTGTAATCATGGGCATTTAGCCACTCAAAACTCATTTCTAAGTCAATTTCTCAAAAAAGGTGCTTTAAGGAGTCTTAAAGCACATTTTGTGTTTAAGCTTGTTTTTGAGCTTGGTTTTCTTTGGTAATTGATTTAACATGTCCGTTAGCATTTAATAAGGTCTTATAATGATATTTGGGCGCTAATCAAAGTCACTCCAAGCTTAGAGCACATTTTTGCTTAAATTGCCCTTATGGCGTTTTCTTGTGTTTTCCTTGGTTTAAATTGTCTACCAATGTTTCTAAGACATGTTTGAGCCTTATTACATCATGACTTGATGTTTACTTAGCATACTTAGGCTGGGGGTATTTCAATATTGAAATAACCCATACCTTAGTATGTTGTTCAAACATTAAACTATTGTATAATAAGGCTAAAAAGTGCCCTAGAAACACTAGTGAACAATTTAAACCACATTAAGCACAAATAAATACCTTAAAGTCAATATGGGTGAAAATGTGCTCTAAGCTTGGGATAAGCTTGGTTAAGACCTAATGAGCTTACCAAGTAGACCTTATTTATATGTTAATGAATATATTAAACCAATTACCAAAGAAAACCAAGCTTGAAAACAAGTTAAAACGTAAAATGTGCTTTAAGGAGTCTTAAAGCACATTTTTGAAAAATTGTCTTGTAAACGAGTTTTGAATGGCTAAATGTCCATCATTACTCTTTAATTAACATTTGTACTACTTAGTATCACAGTAGGAAGTCTAAATCAATGAGAAATCAAAAATTTCACAAATATGTGGCTTGTTTTGTGAATAGTAACTAAATTAAGCTAGTTTATAACATAAGTCAATATAAGTAAGTTAATTGGTCAACAAAGACTAAAATACCCCTTATTATATTATGGGGGGCATTTTTACAAGGGATGAGTCACCCCCCTTGTTAATTTGATAAGATAGAAAATTGATAAAGCAAATCACTATTTACTTTCTACTTAAATATCCTAAACTTGCTAAGTTATCTTCATTCTCTTCTTTCCTTCTTCATTTCCCACGCCTCCAACCTCTCTTCTTCCTCCATACACGGTTTTGCTACAGTACCATACTCATCTCCATCTTCCATTGTCTATATCTCCTAGCTCCATTTACCAAATCAAAAACCAACACCACCATTCTCTTAGTCTTGCCAAGCTCTTCAACTTCATCCTTTAAAAACTTCAAGACCACCATTTCGGTGCCATGGAGATCGACCATTGAAGGAGTTTGAGCTTATATTTTTACATCTTATTGTTCTCCTTTGCTTCAAGGTAAGGAAACTCAAAGAAAAATTTTTTCCTCTTGTTTTAATATGTGACCGAAAAACCCATTAATGGTGTCTTTACCTTTCTTGTTCTAGCTTCATTTCAATCTCCAAAGGGCTTGGTGGAGTCTTCTCTTGTCACTTATTCAAACTCTCTTCCAATACCAAGGTAAAACAACTATGTTAATGTTTTAAGACAATGTAAAACATAGGGTTTATAAGTGTGCTTAAGCATGAAGCTTGAATACTTAGTACCTTGCTTGTATATTGATTAGAAACTTGACAAGCAAACCAAAGTCTTGCCGGTTTTTAATCATGGAAGAGCGAGAAGAAAATAAGTGAAAAACTTGTGAAGGAAAAGAGGTAAATATGCTAACCTAATGTAGCTTATAATGCCTTAGGAAAAATGAGCTTAAGTTGTTCATTAAAACTACTTAAGGAGATAATGGTAAATGAGTTAGTAAAATGCTCTCAAGGAGTTTATTAAGGGCATATGTATTGTTGGGTGTATTTGCAGGTCAAAGGCAAATATAATGTGGGAAATTCAGTGTTTATGGTTTATGCAATTTAAGGGCCTAAGAGCATGTTATTTAAGGGCCTAAGTGCCAAGCAATTTAAATTATGCACTATATTGTGATGCAGTGTTATTGGGTGAAATTTGTGTATAGAATGTTCTTGATGGATTTAAGTGTCCTTGGATGTTTAATGGTGAAGACTATGTGTTTTGGTGTAACAAGACGTTAGTAGAACCCATGTCAAAAATTAGGTACTGTATAAGAAGTTCTAGGTGTTTAAATAAGCTTTGGTGAACTAGGAAGTGTTAGAAATGAATAAGTATTTTACTAGAGAAAGAACCATGTCATGAGGTGTTCTAGGATGCAAAAAGGACTTAGGCATTATCTTGGAGGATTAGAAATCAAATGAGTGTTTTGGAATACACCAAAGTCATTTTGAAGTTGTGTTGAGACTTATGCAAACTTTGGTAAACAAGGAGAAGTATAAACTGGCAAAGGATTTCAAGAATGACAAAAGGAGTTTGGTTTGTAAGAAAAGATGCTTGGGAGATGATGTTAGTGTTGAGGAAATATTTTGGCATAATGGTTATTATAGGTATGAAACACCACTTAGAAACCTAAGGAAAAACAATATAAGTGTTGGGGATTTTGGTAAGGATGAGTAAGTGTTTAAGGGTATAGAAGATGAGTTTTCTGGCACGTCCGAACTTCCGTCCGAATTTGGAAGCTTGGACATGCCCTGTTGCGTTTAAATTTTTTTGTTTTAAGTGATGTCCGAACTACCGTCCGACATTTGATGTTCGGACGGGGTGCGAGGACGAGTCTGGCTTCCAAGTCTCGAATGGTGTCCAAACTTGTAAGTCTGGACAGAAGTTCGGACACACCCATATCTTTTCTCTGATTTTGCTTCGACCTGTGTCCAAACTTTAGAAGCTCGGACACACGTTCGGACGCTTGGAATTTTTCCTTTGGTTTTGCTTCGACCAGTGTCCGAACTTTGAAGCTCGGACACATGTTCGGACATTCGTCTGGTTTCACCCTTTGAGTCTCGACCTATGTCCAAACTTTGGAAACTCGGACACAAGTTTGGACATGGTACTGTTTTGACCAAAAAACTTTTTTTAAGGTTAGAAACCGATGTCTAATGATGGTGATTATTTAGTAATGATGTTATAAAGTTGTTTAAGACTTGTTAGGTAGGTTATAATGACAATTAAAACGGTGAAAAGTTATAACAAAGTGTGAAAGTAAAATAAACTAGAAATGTGAAGTAACAAATTA
The DNA here is from genome assembly GCA_023374045.1 of Limonium bicolor. Classification (NCBI taxonomy): domain Eukaryota; kingdom Viridiplantae; phylum Streptophyta; class Magnoliopsida; order Caryophyllales; family Plumbaginaceae; genus Limonium; species Limonium bicolor. Next base: position 122,239,031 of record CM041781.1, on the reverse strand, counting down.
ATAAAGGTCTGGTACGTTAATTAACCGACGATACAAAATGTGTATAGGGTTCTCCAACGGTGGAAAACAATCACAGCAGCGACCAAGGTATGGTTTTTCTTGCGTCTGTTGCCTACCAGTTTACACCGGCTTGTGTATGGTTTGTTTTTCTCTGTGTTTATGACCTTGTAAGACTTAAGTCATGTAATGAGTTTATAGTTGTTAATATTATTGTGTTGTTAAGGTGTGACTCATTTCCCTGTGTGTGTCTAACAAGACTTAACCACTTGTTTGTGATTTGTTTATTGATTTCAATGTTGAAGTTCTAACAAGTGCTAACCGGGGAGTGAGGAGTCTCGTAGTTCCGGCCACGCATGTGAGTATGGGAGTCGATGTCATAACCGGTTCGATTCTCTTTGTATGTTATGGTATTTTTTCTATTTTGGTTTCCAACCTTCCCTTTGGCTTATCCAAGGCTATTTTACTAACTCATGTCGGGCCACAGGGGCATACTATGTTTGTTCAGTGTGCTTGGATCACTATATCCGACACACCTTTGGGATTAAGTTATTCGTTCAATTTAACAGGACGGTAACGAGTTATGTAACGGGCTTAGCATGAGTTTGGCAACATTCTCTAGGCTCTCCATGTGATCTAATTGTGTTGGTTCGCTTCCTAAAAGGATTCGTTCTTGTATGTTATGTGTGATGTTGTTATGCAAAACTCTTTCTATGATATATATGTTGTATGTTTAAAATCAATGCCATGTCATCATGACAAATGGTTGCGCGTATCCCGGTAGCCGATGGGCTGCGCGTTAACCATACCAGCAAAAGGTTGCTGACCCCCTTTGGGGCTCTGTTTATTTGCAGGATGAGGATTGAAGAAGCGGAATGTTATAGATCTAGGCTATGAATACTTTTGGTTATTTGGATGTTGGGCCCGGGATGCGCCTATGCTCCCGTGGCGTTATATTTTGGATTACGTATACATTACAGTGACGGTTTATAGTGACAGCTACAGTGATGGTTTGTAAGTAAATACTCGGTACTGTGGTTTATGTATTTATAGTTATTAGTTCTATGTTTGGGAGTCTGATCATCAGACCGGTACAACTTGTATTTATTCTGCCTTGTTAACCACGTGGGTGGTTAACGGCGTTGTAGCACCGAATCATTTAGTTACTGTTTAGTTGTTTATTTCCGCCGCAATTTCAATTATTGTTTAAGTGCGTAGTAGGGGTGTTACAAAAGTGGTATCAGAGCGAAGTATCGCTCTGATGACTAGAATACCGAGCTTAGGAATATACCGAGTTAGGAAACCTAGCTACAGTTGTTTGAGTGAACAGTTATGGAAAGGTAACCACTAACTGAGTGTGAAATACCTTATAAACGGAGAGGCGTTACAACCGTTGGAACCGATAAGTGTGCAAGCATAATGCTAATAAATGTTCGTGTAAATTCAGATGTCAGGTAGACCAAGTGGTAGAGGCCACGGGCACGGCGTTGGAGATACGGGTGACCAGGGCGAGAATACTACGGCACAGGTTATGGTGAGGCAATGGCAGCCGCCGTAGCCCAGATGGTACCCCAGTTAATAGCTGCGATGCATCAGCAGCAAGGCGGTGCAGACCAACCAGGGCCACAACCGCAACCACAGCCGCGTGAGACCAACTGGGTCAAGGCGTTGGCAGATTTGAGACCCCCGTCGTTTAGTGGGGAGACCGGTCCTAGTAAGCTGGAGGCGTACATCTCCGAGATGGAGACCGCCTTGGAAACCTTGGATGTGCCTTCTGGTGCCAAGGTTCGACTTGCCGCTTACTACTTGAAGGGTTCGGCACAGAGTTGGTGGAAGCTGGTACGAGAGGGCAGAGTGGCTGACCCTACCTTTTAGTGGAGGGAGTACACGGCTCTACTGCAAGCCAAGTACTACCAGATACACGTGCAAGAGGCCAAGCGCCTAGAGCTGGACAATCTGAGACAAGGGGATAAGATGACGGTAGATGAGTACTACTCCGCTTTCATCGGACTTATCCACCTGCTACCAGATCTAGGTTACTCAGACCAGATTTCGGTGAACCGTTTCTACAACGGACTGAGCTACCGCCTACGCTATGGTATGGGGCCAACCAGATATACTACTTTGTAGGTAATGAACTATAATGTGATGTGAATAAGTATGTACAATGTGTGAATGTAATTGTGAGTTTGATTTGTGGGGCATAACTAACACCCTAAATAATAGGAGTGCTATCATGCCGCTGCTATAGTAGAGATCACCGTCCGTCTGAGGGACAAAGAGAATGCGCTCAAGCGCAAGGCCACGAGCGAGGGTCAAAGCACGCAAGGGTACGGGGGAGGAAAGAAGAGAAGCACTACCCCCAGTCCCAGAAAGGACAGCAACAGGGTGGCAAGGGCCAAACCCAGACCACCACTGCTGAGGAGCCACTGCAGCTCACCTATGCATACGCGGCTAAGCCCCTGCGCTCTCAACCCTTCAAGGGTAACTAATTAGTTCTGAATATCGAGTTTAAGTGTGTGATGTTATAATGTGAAGTACATACTGAATGTGTAATGTGTTAGCAGCTAGTGCGGGCTCTAGATCCGATCGCCATAACTACTGCAAGTGGTGTAACGGAGACCAGCCCGGCAAGGAACTGCAAGGGCAAAGATGTGCAATGCCGATTCTGCAAGAAGATGGGCATCGTGACTACGAGTGCTTCCAACCCGAATGGCAGAAACTACAAGCCTATGGGGCAGTGGAAGGGTAAGGCCGTCGTGACTACCGAAAGCCCAAGACGGCTAACCACCCCACAGCTCAGAGGTACATTGATTCCCAGAAGGGGAAGGGGTCGGGATCCGGCAAGGCTGCCCTGAATATGGTGGACCGGTCTGAGGCACCAGGACCCTCTTCTAGACCAGGTACCGCCTAAACCGTTAAATGAAATTAGTGATTGCATAGTGCATTTCATGCATGTGTGTTAGTGAGTCTAGGGTATACCCATGTAAGTAAAGAGTTAAGTATAGTGTAAAGTCACCTAAATTAGTGAGAAGGGAAGAAATGGCGCCGGACCAAAGCAGGCAACGTAGAGCATCCGGCCGCTCTGGCCGGATGAGATTAAAGGCACGTAGAGCATCCGGCCGCTCTAGCCGGATGAGATTAAAGGCACGTAGAGCATCCGGTCGCTCTGCCGGATGAGATTAGAGGCTTGTAGAGCATCCGGCCGCCTTAGCCGGATGAAAATGGGACTTAAGCAAAGCAAAACGTCACTCGACCGGCCGCTTGTGGTCGGTCAAAGATACTAAAGAGGGGGTAGAACTGTACTTAAGCATGTAAAATACAGGCTGGCACCAAAGGGACCAGGCCCAAAAAACTATAAATAAGGTGTACCCCCATGAAATAAGACACAGTTTTTGGTAATCAAACACACATCCGATTCTAATAGAGGCTCTCTTTCTCTCTCTACTCTCACAAAGATTATGGTTCGAGATCAGGTAATGTAGGACCGAATGTCAGATCAAGCCATTTTAGGATAGATACACTGTTACATTGGGATCAAGGTCGGATCCTGTTAGGATAAATGCACTGTTTCATTTGGCGCCGTCTGTGGGAAACGAACAGCAAGAAGCAACCACGAGACCACCTGGAAACAGAGAAGTAATCTGCGATGATTTATAACGAAAGATCTGAATTAATGACGTTTTTTGCAGGATTGGAACACGAAAGATGGCTCCGAGATCAAGGAAAGCATTGAGGAACGCTACTGAAGATAACAACCGCTCCGAGGAAGGAATGAGTTCGGAAATGCCAGAGGCCATCTCCAAAAAAGATCTTGAGACATGCTGAAAGGGTTGGTCAGATCCATTGACGAAAAATCGTAGAGGGAAATGAGACTTTGCAGCAGGAGTTGATGCAAAGGGATGAAGAATATCAAAGAATGGGACGAAATGACGGAGGCAATTGAACAATTGAAAAACAGAGATTCCAGAGGCAGCAATGGGGAAGAAAGCAAGGATAGAAAGCGCAATTCAATTGCGGATGAAGAAGAGATGGAAGAAGATGATCAGATAGATATGAGCTTGTACCCCTTCTCAGAGCGGATAAGGAAGGCAAAACTACTCCCGCCGCATTTTGTCGCTCGACAATTGAGAAATATGACGGGACTGGAGATCCTGCTCAACATATCAAAAAGTTCATGTTCGCCATGAACACTCAGGGGATTAGCTCCCTCGCCCTCAGCAATCTATTCCCCGGAACGCTTTCAAAGAGGGCATTGGGATGGATCTCCACGAGACCGCCACAGTCCATCACGAGCTTCAAGCAATTGACCGAGGATTTCCAGCAATACTTTGCTGCGAGTAAGAGGGTTAAAAAAGAAACAATAGAGTTGATGGACATCAAGCAGCGAAAAGGGGAGACTGTGAAGGAGTACAACGAGCGCTTCCATAAGAAAGTCGCGGAGATCGATGATGTTGATGAAAAAATCTTGATTAAGGCCTTTGGAAACGGCCTAGCTCAGCCCCGACTGGCTGGAAAAATCGCAACGAAGGCGCCAAAAACTCATGGAGAGTTAGCTGAAATGATCCATGATTTTTTGAAATCCGAGATAGCGGAAAACAAGGCCAAGAGCCTAGCGGACAGCTTCAAAGCCGCAGGGGTGCTGGAAAAAACTTCCTTCATTACTTCAGCCGGAACATTGTGTTACAAAGTAATGCCTTTCGGCCTAAAGAATGCAGGGGCCACTTTTCAGCGAATGATTGACAAAGTGTTTTGTCAACAAATTGCCCGGAATGTGGAAGCTTATGTTGATGACATAGTTGTGAAAAGCCCGTCAAAGGAACAACACATGAAGGATTTGGAAGAAACATTTGACACTCTGGATAAATACCAAATCAACCTAAATCCAGAGAAGTGTGTGTTTGGAGTAACCAAATGGATGTTTCTTGGCTTCATTGTTGGGCAGCGAGGTATTGAAGTTGATCCGGAAAAAAGTCAGGCAATCCTCGACCTTTCCCCACCAAGAAATATCAAAGATGTCCAAGCTTTGAACGGAGACTCACAACGTTAAGTAGGTTCTGTTCTAAGCTTCAGGAAAAATTGATAAGTGTCCAAATGAGCATGTTTTATAGGTGTATTTCATATATAATATTAGCATTTTTCTTGCTCATTTCTCCACTTCGGTTAGTTTTCCTCTAGTTATGTTTTATTTATCTCACAAATTTATTGGTTTAACATGAGGAAAACCAAGCTGGGAGTAAGTAGACAAAGAGACGAACGCATAGACGCAAACGGCTCAGAAAACGGGGTCCAAACGAAGAATCTAGAGCGAGTCGAAGTTCGTAGAAGAAAATAGGTGGACACATGCAGAACGCATGCACACACGACGACGTGAGACAATGCATGCAACCGCCTCTTTGTAGGCGGTCTTGAGGCGGACACTAGGCAACCGCCTGGTTGTTGGGCGGTCTTCTACGCGGACGTGAGTAAGAACTCGCGCGCAAGAGACAAGAGGCAACCGCCTCTAGTTTGAGGCGGTACTGCAGGCGGACATGAAATACACAACCGCCTCTACCACAGGCGGACAGCAGGAGGACACCACGCGGACGCGTGTAAAATTCCAGATCTGAGACGCGAACAGTTTTCTTCTTCACGCGCCGTCTGCAACTTACCTTCGCCGACTTCTGCAACTCGTCCACTGTCTCCAACTTGCAGGCGCCCACCTTAATTCACCGCCTGTGTTCAAGCTTTGTCCCCTCAATTAATGAGGAGCAATCAACGAGGCACCTCCCTTATCTTCTTCCACCGCCTCAATCAAATCCTCACGCGTCTGTTATCTCTTATTGCTGCCTTCTTCCTTTCCCTATATAAACCCACGCAACTTCATCCAGAATACATACATCCACCACCCTTACAATCTATCCACGACCACTTCACAAACCTCACACCATCTCATTTCTCTTCTCCCGTCTTCTCCATTTTATTTATTTTACAGTCCACCAAAACCACCTCTAGCCCTACGTATACAAAATAGCAGAGTGAGCCGGAGTGATTACGGATGATTTCTATTACTCTTGTCTCTGTCTATCTATTTAATATGTTAGGCTAGTTTACGTATACTCTGGGAATGGTTATTATGTGTTTGTATTAATTATGCATTATTTTTACTGGTTTTAATTATATATAGTTTGTTACATTTTAAAGGTTATCTCGCACCTTTTTAATAAATGTCATGAGTTTATTAAATTGCTTTCCTAAGTCTATTTTGATCAGACCGGTGATAAATAGATAGGTTAATTAAGACGTAAAACTGGAGGAAACTTGTTATGATTTAATAAGTTAGTATTCAGTTGCAAATGTAATTCCTCAATACTCCTCTGCCGTTCGCAGGCTTTTACTTGAACCTTGATTAGAACCTTGCATTACAGGTGAACGAGTTCTTATGAGGCTATGACTTAGTCCTTAAGATAATTACAGGAACCTTGCCAAATTATTAAACCAGTAGAGATTGCTTAATTATGCAGATTATATTAACCTGACCTAGAGTTCCATTTTATTTATCTACTAACTTAGTTTATTTTATCTTTTCTTTTTATTTATTTTACAAGTCAATTAATCCCCCCTCTTGTGACACGCTTAGGTACTATTATGTATATTAGTCCCACGGTTCGACATCCGGTTGCTTACATTTTCACTATACTACTACTGCGACTGGGATTTGTCTGCAGCCCGACGTTTATTTTGAGTTTTTAATTTCTTTTCTTTTAATTTTACACCAGTTTAACCACTCACTTTATAACGTCTGCAAAATGGCGCCGTTGCCTGGGACTAGTTTATTCTAGTCCCTAAGCCCCGGATTATTCACTTGTTATATTAGAATATTTTGTCTATACTATTTTGTTGTTTATATTAATTATCTTTTATACCTTGTTATATTATTATATGTTTGTTTTCTAATCTGTTGTTTTGTTTCAGTAACTATGTAATCGAAATCGGAAAAAAAAAAAACAACAGGCGTGTCCGCCTGTTTTGGACGCGGACAGACTCGCGGTCGCAGCACTCTTGTCCGCCCCAGTACCAGGCGGTTGTCCAAGCGGACGGCACTCACACCTAAAAAAAAAAAAACGCTACGTTTCTCCACCGACCCACTTATACTATTATTGTGTTTGTTTCTAATCATTTTATTTTCTAATCTTTTTCTGTAGTTTTGTTTTATATACAAAAACATAAAAAAAAATCAGTACAAGGCAAATGGAACAGGTGTTCGAAGAAGAGTTTTGTTACTCTCAGTATTTATACTGCTCTGTATGTGGGGGAACTCATGATTATGAGGATTGTCTCATATTCCAAGAGCAACTCTGGTTAGAAGATCAACCAGACTACCTGGAGACAATCTCTCAACAAGAGCAACACCCCACTACGGATGTAAGTTATTCTCTTCCCTCTACAATCGCCTACCGCCAGTTCCATCCTTCTCTGTGCTCTATCCAGAAAATGAGGATATTTATATCCTCGAAAATGAAGAGAAGGAATTGCCATCACTCCCCTCCCACCATATATCCAAACAGAACGCCACTATCACCTTCGAAGAATTAACTTTCTCTGAAGATGATATCAATCAGCGTTCTTTCTACAAGCCTCACCTACAAGAGGAGGATGTTTACATCCTCCAATTTGAGGAAGAAAAATCAGCACCACCGGGTCTTCTGTTAGAACTACATTCCCGGCATTACCTCCTCAAACATCAGATTTTGTGGAGTATTAATTTTCTTATTTTATATGCCGAGGTAACGTTTTGTTTTGATCCAGGATAACGAAGCAGGCGTCTAGCCAAAGACGTTAAATAAGGGCAGCTTCCCGGGAGGCAACCCGGGTGTACTTTTATTTTATTTTGCTTTTATGCTCTTTTAATTTTCAGGTTCTCTTAAAATTTTATTTTTGCTAACTTTTAACCCCGTTTATAGTGTGGTTGCTTCTAGTGTCTTATGCAGGTGCATCTCCATGTAGACACCGCAACCAAGCTACGCTACTTGAGGCTGAAGCTCAAGTGTGGGGGGAACTCCTATAAACACTAGCAAAAATAAAATCAGGGGAGTATCAGTCTCTTTTAATTATGCTTTTATTTAAAATAAAAATTGCAGAGGAGCGTTTATGTGCTTAAATGTTTAATTGTGATCTTTGTGTTATCTCTCCTATTTTGTCTACTTACCAAAAAGGTCTTCTGAAACCTTCCCTTGTTTTTTCTGGTGAACAATGAGGACATTGTTCAATTTAAGTGTGGGGGAGTGTGTCCTTTTCGGTGACATTTTATGCTAAAATGCTTAATCTCTCTGCTTATCTTGCGTTTGTTCAAATTCGAATATTATGGACCCTTTATATGTGGGTTGTTCTCTTTAAGAATAAATATTGTTATGAATTGTAGGATAAATGGTACAAATTTTAAAATTTTGATTACTTTGAGGAGCATTTTATATGCGGTGTGACCAAATAATCTGCAAATGGTTGGATTTTATTGCTCAGGGTTTCTTTCTGTCTTCTCTCTTAGGGATTGCTAAGGGGTGCTTCTCTGCTGAAAAAAAAAGAGAAAGAAAAGAATAATAAGGGACTCATGAGACATCATTGGTAACCAACAAAAGAGAGTTGAGTGTTCTTAAATACAAAGGCATGATGCCTATATTTTTCTCATCTCTTATGCAAAAGTGAAACAAATGCATGAATCTATTTTTCCTTTTGTTTTCTCCTCAATGCCCATTCTTGAGAGAAGTTGGCCATGGTAAAAGTTCTCAGAGTCACCTAAACAAAAGAAACATTGAAGTACCTTAGATCATACCCCGAAACTCTATATTTTATTTTTACCCTGAGCACACCTATGCCACCAGCAGTTAATTTTTCACACTCCTCGAAAAGTTTTAAGATCATGTTTATCCTACCCTTCATAATAATATTTGTTAGTATTGAGCTTTCCCTACTTACTTGGGTACGTGGTTTTGCTTGAGGACAAGCAAAAAGATAAGTGTGGGGGTGTGATAAGTGTCCAAATGAGCATGTTTTATAGGTGTATTTCATATATAATATTAGCATTTTTCTTGCTCATTTCTCCACTTCGGTTAGTTTTCCTCTAGTTTATGTTTTATTTATCTCACAAATGTATTGGTTTAACATGAGGAAAACCAAGCTGGGAGTAAAGTAGACAAAGAGACGAACGCATAGACGCAAACGGCTCAGAAAACGGGGTCCAAACGAAGAATCTAGAGCGAGTCGAAGTTCGTAGAAGAAAATAGGTGGACACATGCAGAACGCATGCACACACGACGACGTGAGACAATGCATGCAACCGCCTCTTTGTAGGCGGTCTTGGAGGCGGACACTAGGCAACCGCCTGGTTGTTGGGCAGTCTTCTACGCGGACGTGAGTAAGAACTCGCGCGCAAGAGACAAGAGGCAACCGCCTCTAGTTTGAGGCGGTACCGCAGGCGGACATGAAATACATAACCGCCTCTACCACAGGCGGACAGCAGGAGGACACCACGCGGACGCGTGTAAAATTCCAGATCTGAGACGCGAACAGTTTTCTTCTTCGCGCGCCGTCTGCAACTTACCTTCGCCGACTTCTGCAACTCGTCCACTGTCTCCAACTTGCAGGCGCCCACCTTAATTCACGCCTGTGTTCAAGCTTTGTCCCCTCAATTAATGAGGAGCAATCAACGAGGCACCTCCCATATCTTCTTCCACCGCCTCAATCAAATCCTCACGCGTCTGTTATCTCTTTTTTGCTGCCTTCTTCTTTCCCTATATAAACCCACGAACTTCATCCAGAATACATACATCCACCACCCTTACAATCTATCCACGACCACTTCACAAACCTCACACCATCTCATTTCTCTTCTCCCGTCTTCTCCATTTTATTTATTTTACAGTCCACCAAAACCACCTCTAGCCCTACGTATACAAAATAGCAGAGTGAGCCGGAGTGATTACGGATGATTTCTATTACTCTTGTCTCTGTCTATCTATTTAATATGTTAGGCTAGTTTACGTATACTCTGGGAATGGTTATTATGTGTTTGTATTAATTATGCATTATTTTTACTGGTTTTAATTATATATAGTTTGTTACATTTTAAAGGTTATCTCGCACCTTTTTAATAAATGTCATGAGTTTATTAAATTGCTTTCCTAAGTCTATTTTGATCAGACCGGTGATAAATAGATAGGTTAATTAAGACGTAAAACTGGAGGAAACTTGTTATGATTTAATAAGTTAGTATTCAGTTGCAAATGTAATTCCTCAATACTCCTCTGCCGTTCGCAGGCTTTTGCTTGAACCTTGATTAGAACCTTGCATTACAGGTGAACGAGTTCTTATGAGGCTATGACTTAGTCCTTAAGATAATTACAGGAACCTTGCCAAATTATTAAACAGTAGAGATAGCTTAATTATGCAGATTATATTAACCTGACCCAGAGTTCCATTTTATTTATCTACTAACTTAGTTTATTTTATCTTTTCTTTTTATTTATTTTACAAGTCAATTAATCCCCCCTCTTGTGACACGCTTAGGTACTATTATATGTACATTAGTCCCACGGTTCGACATCCGGTTGCTTACATTTTCACTATACTACTGCGACCGGGATTTGTTTGCAGCCCGACGTTTTTTTGAGTTTTTAATTTCTTTTCTTTTAATTTTACACCAGTTTAACCACTCACTTTATAACGTCTGCAAAAATCAATCCCGTTCTTCAATATTCTAAGGAAGAACAGTAAATTCCAGTGGGGACAAGAGTGTATAGAAGCATTTGAGAAGATTAAGGAGATGCTCCGGGATTTACCTAAATTGGGTGTACCTGCTCCGGGCTCCGGGACAGGATCTATACCTTTACTTGTCCGCAACAGATTGGGCGGTTGCAGCTGTCTTAATCATGGAAGAGAAAAGGGAGATACCAGTTTACTATACAGGCAAAATCTTGAGCCCGACAGAAGGACGGTACACTAATATAGAGAAAGTCTTGTTCGCACTAGTAGTGGCATCAAGAAAACTACGACCCTACTTCCAGTCGCACCGAATCTTTGTCAGGACCAATTGGGCGCTTAAGCAAATTGCGAACAACCCGAATGCCTCCGGCCGGATGGTAAGCTGGACAGTAGAGCTTACACAATATGAAATTCACTTCATGCCCAGAACGGCGATTAAAGCTAAGGCCTTAGCAGACTTCATAACAGAAACAAGCTTTGCAAAAGAAAGGAAACAAACTCAGAGTCCATATGTCATCTTGGTTGATGGGGCTCGATGTAAAAGTGGGGCATGAGCTGGAATAGTGGTGCAGGCGCCGGATGGGCAAAGCTTGAATTATGCCTTCCGGCTGGACTTTGACGTCACTAATAATGAAGCCGAGTATGAAGCTCTTATCCATGGTTTGGAAGTAGCCACAGCCCTCGGGGCGACAGGTTTCATAGAATAGATATCTTCTCTATTTATTTTCTTATTTATAAAAATCTGTCTGGGATAACACTTATGAAAGTATAACCTATTTTTAACAGAGTTAGAGGTGTATTCAGACTCTATGTTAGTGACGAGACAAAGTGACATCATCTACGAGGTTAAAGAAGAAAAACTATGGAGGTAATTGCTCAAGGTCCAGGAACTAAAGGCAAATTTCCAAAAATGCGAGCTAAAACATCTTCCACGTGAAGAGAATGTCGAAGCTGATGCCTTGGCCAAATTGGCAAGTATGGCCGAAAGAGTACCCAATGAGATATGGCTGGAAGTCAAAACCACCCCAAGTATAGAAGGAGCTCAGGTATTGGCGGTAGGGGCAAATGATCAAGAAGAATCTTGGATGACCCCGATTATAGATTACATACGGCATGGAAAACTGCCGAAGGAAGAAAAAAGAGGCCAGGATAGTAAAGAGGCGGGCCACATCATTCTTTATTGAGGATAACCAGCTGTATAGATGATCTTTTGCAAGACCTGCTCTGAAGTGTGTCACCATAGCTGAAGGAGCAGAGTTAGTAAGAGAGATACATGATGGGCTATGCGGAAATCACCGGGGGGAAAGGACCACAACTCACAAAATCTTAAGACTCGGATATTTCTGGCCGAAAATGATGGAGCACTGCAAAGAATACATACGAAGATGTCGCAAGTGTCAAGAACATGGAAATAAGATACACACTCCTCCGGCTGAGCAAAAATCTGTTCTATGCCCAATTCCCTTCGCTATGTGGGGATTGGACATCGTGGGCCCATTCCCGGAGGCTTCACCAGGAAGGTTCAAATTCATGTACGTTGCTATCGACTACTTCACAAAGTGGATTAAAGCAATGCCTACTATCTCCATCACAGCTAGGAATTCACAAGAATTCATTTGGAAATATGTGGTATGCAGGTTTGGCATACCAAAAGCCATAGTAACTGATAATGGAACACAGTTCAATTGCGAAGGCTTCCGAGAATTTTGTGAAGAATGGAAGATCGACTTGAGATTTGCATCAGTAGCCCATCCTCAGGCGAATGGGCAGGTTGAGAATGCAAATGGCCAAATAGTAAAGGCGATAAAAAGGAAACTCGATGAGAAAAAAGGAAAGTGGGCAGAATTGCTACCCCAGGTCTTATGGTCGTACCGAACAACAGAAAGAGGACCGACAGGAGAGACGCCTTACAGATTGACGTATGGTTTAGAAGCCGTCATTCCGGCAGAGATTGTGGTGCCGTCCATAAGATGGGAATCATATGATGAAGAGACCAACAATCAGGGGGTACAGGATCACCTTGATCTCCTTGAAGAAACCAGGACAGCGCCGCCGCAGTAAGGATGGCAAAAGATAAATCTAAGGTAGAAAGGTATTTCAACAGGAGGGTGAAAGAACGAAGTTTTGCCCTAGGGGAATTAGTCCTCCGAGAAGTTAAGCAACCCAAGAAGCTGGAGCCCCAATGGGAAGGACCATACATCATACACCAGAAGACAGGACGGGCTTCATACCACTTAAAAATGCTGAGGGATATGAGTTGCCGCATTCTTGGCATGGAGAATGTTTGAAAAAATTCTATGTGTAAAATTTATAACTCATCAATAAAAAGTATTATTTTTTGGAATGTGAAAGAAAAAAAGCAAGCACGGCCAACGAGCCGCAGGCTATCATGCCTTGAAAGTAAGCACCGGCCAACGAGCCGCAGGCTATCATGCCTTGAAAGAAAAAGAAAGCACCGGCCAACGAGCCGCAGGCTATCATGCCTTGAAAGTAAGCACCGGCCAACGAGCCGCATGCTATCATCATGCCTTGAAAGTAAGCACCGGCCAACGAGCTGCAGGCTATCATGCCTTGAAAGTAAGCACCGGCCAACGAGCCGCAGTGTAACACCCCAACTGCTAATCTCATCATTACCTCTTAAACTGTTACATTTACCATTAAGCTCGCAGCGGAATTCTAATACAACAGAGGGTGATACAACGCCGTTAGCCACCCTCGTGGCTAACCAGGCCTGACTCACATACAGTAACGGTCTGATGGACTGGAACAACCGAGTACTTCATACAGCACAATACTCAATTCCTTACTTTACTATACCGAGTCTACAATATACGGATGCCGATAACATACTCGGACTTACACCTCATTCAAACGCATAAGTAATTACAATCTAACTACCCCATGCTCACAGCAGTCCCCGTCCTACTCTCTCGAACGGCGGTCAGCTTCAAGTACCTGCACACTAAAAACGTTCCCCCTAGGGGGTCAGCTTACGCTGCGCATGAAATTCGCATATACCGCGTGCTAACCGCGGTACCCGCGTACGCGCGACTACTTTGGGTCGGATATACATGGAGTTCATTTTAAACAAACAACATGCATCATGACAATACAATATATATGTATATCACACAAGGAATCTACATCCAATCACGGAACACGATTCCTAACTAACATAACAATGTTGTTAGTGGTAACTGGTTACTCTTAGGCATTGAGGGTTATTCCTCACTATGCCTTGTTTACTTATTCAATACCTCACCCGCTCTCTCGGGTTACTTATTCGTATACACACCCATTCTCTTGGGCTACTCATTCTTATACTTACCCATTCTCTCGGGTTACACATTCATATACTCTCCCCTTTCTCTCGGGTTATTTATACTCATTATCTCACCCACACTCTGGGTTACTCATACTCAAGCTCTTGTAGATTCTCGAGACACTACAGGTCTCCTACGTCACGCTTGTTACTCTTATTACATACTTAAGCCAAAACTCATGGCTCTCTAGCATAGTCTTACTTCTTACTTCCCCGGTTTCGACCCTACTCTGGGTCTAGCATGGTGGGAAGGTTCAACTAGCTCACGGAACTCCCTCTTAGTTCCTATCTCTTTTACTTAGGTCCGGCTACTCTCGGACTACTCTCTGTTCCCGTACACTCCTCTCTCGGAGTTATAATAATATCATGTATATTAGTCTAGAAGCATCATTCTCGATGTTTCTAATGACTTTGGGAACTTTACTTAAATTCGGGTAATCTTAGGTTTAAGGGTTACCCTCACAATCATATACTTATACATTAGGATATTTTCTTATACCGGGTAAAATCCTCATATAAGAGGTCGACCATGTCTCAAGGGAGTTACATAGTCCCTTAGGTCTCTTTTACCTTTCTTATAAGTTTACATTATTGGACTAACTTCAATCCTCTCGATGGAGGTCATTTATCTCTCCACTCATATTTATTTCGTGGATTGTTTCAATAAGGTTCCCTAACCGTTATCGGGTATATTCTCAACCCGTACATCTCCTCACATTTTAGGGAGTTTATATGTTTGCGTTATCATTACACTTAAATCGATAGTTTATGTGTGTTTGCATACTACCATTGGTTATGTGACTACCCGTTCAACGGGTTTCTAGTCAACCATTACTCACTAAGAGTCGGTCTATGCACTACGTTAGACCACACCGGCATACAAGTATGTTAGCTCATACAACATAAAACAATGCATGCATAATCAAACAAGGGATTATTTTCATGCTTTAATCTTGATTAAGCCGGCACACAAACACACAAATCAGAGTAACTCGGTTAGCATACGGGGCATGAGAAAATCATACCTTTCACCGGGATTTTACTTTTACCATGTCATCTCACCTTGCTCGAGTCACACACGATCCTCTGATAATGTTTCAAACATTATTGTTAATACTAAACTCATACGGAACATAATTAAATGTTATTCCCGTAGTTACCCCGTTATCCCGTTATCTCGGTTTCACTTTTGTTACTTTAAGCTCTCACTCCTCAAACACTTCTAACACTTTCTAACACTTCTTAGGGCCTTTACATCTCACCAAAAAGGCCTTAACATCTTATAACATCATTAACACTCAAGCCCCCATCATTTAAACCCTTTAAAACACTCTCTGTAGGTTTCTGGGGGTGGTCCGGGACTTGGTCCTTACCCTAAGTCCCGGACCAATTGCAAACATAACTCTCGGGTGAAAATTACACATGGTCCGGGACCTTGTCCTGGAGTATAGTCCCGGACCAACAAAGCACTTGCACTGTCGGCCTTAATTTAGGTGTGGTCCGGGACTTTGTCCAAGGACCAAGTCCCGGACCCTGCTAAAACCTGCTCCAAACTTGATTTTTCCACTCCAAATCAATCCTTAAACCACCCTTAATCTTTCCATAAACTTTCCACAAGTTTTCCGCATGTTTAATCACCTTAAAGCATGCTCTAAAACTCTTCAAATCATAGGCTCAAACCTTACTCAAACTCTTGCTCAAATTCACACATTTTGCATTCTCCCTTTTGCACTAATGCACACTTGTGCATTTTCTAACCTCTCTTGACACTTGCATTATTGTTCTCTCTTCATTTAACCATTCCAAAACTTCCAAGATAATGCACACCCCATACCAAGTTCCAAGACTCACTCTTAAAGCCTAAAATCTTCTTTGTTTTCTAAAAACTCCTAAGGCACTTACACAACCTCTTTTGCTACACAGATTTTTGCACATCTCACCACAATCATCCTCTCATATTCTTGGGTGATCATTTACCCAATTCAAACTCCAACAACACCTAGCTAACCCTAGGTTATTCTCCACACAAAACATCACTTAAACCACTTAGGTTTCCACATAAATTTTGCCATAACTTGGCTACTTCTCCAACATTGCCCAAAACTCATACCACCATTTAAATCATCCTAAAACTAGCCAAACCACAAGGGTTCTATCAGCACTCAATATCTCCTCATTAATCAAGCAAAAATCATTACACCATATAGCATAATTCATCAAATACATAGCTCCTAAACAAGCATTAACTCACAAATGTTTTCTCACTTGCATTATTTCTAAGCAAGCACATTATCACCACAACTCAAGTGGGGTTCATTCATTTAATTAACCCTTCCCAAATGCTAAAACATAGGATATACATTAGGGTTGGTTTCTTACCTTAATTTCTCTTAAGTTTCTTTTAGACATTCTTCTCCTCTTCTCTTCATCCAAAATCGGTCATGGCCAATCACTAGCCCAATTCTCTAGACCAATATACCAATGGATATAAGGAGTACTCATTAGTTCTCCTAACTATGAAAATAACTCATGAATTCAAGAGGAGGGTTCAAGGCATTAAATTTGAACATTACCTTTGGAAACCCTAGAATTGATTTGCCAAGAATCAAAGGAGGAGCTCCAACCCACCATTGGAGACTTGGAGAGTAGCTCAAAACAAAGAGAAACAAGGCATTAAAACATGCCAAAATCGGCCAACACAAGGAAGTGAAGAAAATGTATTTTACTTTTGGATATTTTTACCTTGGATGGAAGAGGAGATGTCTAGCTCCAAGAACATGTGATTTCCTTCTCAAATGGAGTATACCCATGAATATGAACTTCTTCCTTTTCGAATTTTGGAAAGAGAGGGAGATAGGCCTTGGTGAGAGGAGCAAGAATCTAGGCTCGGTTTTTAATTCGGAGCTTTAATGAAGCTTGTACTTGGAGAAGAAGTAAGGAAGCCATGGGAGCTCCTTTGTAGCAGCTCAAATCGTCAAAGGAAGAAAGAACCAGAAGAGAGGAACGAGAGGATGTGCTCACGGTGGGGAAAGGAGAATGAGAAGAGAGAGAAGAGGAAAGGTGAGTATATGTGTACCTTTTCCACTTTTACTATTTACTTTATGCTTTTTGACATACTATATTAATTAACTAGTTATGTGTGAGAGGGGAGTCACAAGACTCATAAAAAAAAATCGGCCCCCCACCATATTAGTAAGCTGGAGCGTTTTTCGGTTCTGACAGAAAACACTCGTTATTTTACCCGGTTTGGCACTATTCACTCACCGGGCCCGTTTTTCGGATTTTTCTCGTTTCTTTATTTTTAATGGCTATTAAGCTTCAATTAATACTTAATTATAGTTATATAATCAACTATAATTTTTACGGGTCCATTTGACCACTTAAAGTCACGTTTTCGGGTTTCCTCGAAAAACGTGCTTTAAAACTCCGTTATCGTTTTAATCCATTATTTGGATTCGTTTTCTTCGGGAATCATTCCCGTATACTTATTAGGCCTAACTAAGCCTTAGGAATCCATCTCGGACCCTCTCGAGATCATATATCTCATATACTCATTTAACGCGCATTTTAGCGTTTTTCGCTTTTCAAGCGTTTTCTCTTTTCTTTTGGTTTTATTTCCTTTACCAATACTCTTTAGGCACCATTAGGCATTTTATAATCATCTTAGAGTAATTTAATCGCCATTTTTACATCCGGGGTCTTAAACGCAGGCTATCATGCCTTGAAAGTAAGCACCGGCCAACGAGCCACAGGCTATCATGCCTTGAAAGTAAGCACCGGCCAACGAGCCGCAGGCCATCATGCCTTGAAAGAAAAGAAAGCACCGGCCAACGAGCCACATGCTATCATGCCTTGAAAGAAAAAGAAAGCACCGGCCAACGAGCCGCAGGCTATCATGCCTTGAAAGAAAAAGAAAGCACCGGCCAACGAGCCGCAGGCTATCATGCCTTGAAAGAAAAAAAAGCACCGGCCAACGAGCCGTAGGCTATCATGCCTTGAAAGTAAGCATCGCCCAACGAGCCGCAGGCTATCATGCCTTGAAAGTAAGCAGCACCGGCTAACGAGCCACAGGCCATCATGCCTTGAAAGAAAAAGAAAGCACCGGCCAACGAGCCGCAGGCTATCATGCCTTGAAAGAAAAAGAAAGCACCGGCCAACGAGCCGCAGGCTATCATGCCTTGAAAGAAAAAGAAAGCACCGGCCAACGAGCCGCAGGCTATCATGCCTTGAAAGAAAAAGAAAGCACCGGCCAGCGAGCCGCAGGCTGTCATGCCTTAAAAAAAAAAAAGAGAAAGCGCCGGCCAACGAGCCGCAGGCTATCACGCCTTGAAAAAACAGCACCGGCCAGCGAGCCGCAGGCTGTCATGACCTTTTTTTTTTATTATCAAAACAAAACTGACCAACAAGCTGCAGGAAGATCCAGCTTAAAACCATAGATAACCATGCTCCAAAAGGAAAAAAGGGGGCTCGCCGGAACAAAAATCCAAAGCTGCAAACCGCGCCGACATAACTTGCATAAGATAACTATACACGCATCATTTAAAAGAAAGGTAGAAGACAGGAGAAAGAAATATCGCGACAATAGAAAACTCGGCTCAAAAAGAGTTGCTCCGGCAGACAAATAACAAGAGATGATAAAATATAGCTTATATTTCTCCCAAAATTATGGGGTAGAGACAATTACAACATATGATCATTCGGCAGAAACAGAAAATACAAGTTGTAACAAGAACTTCTCTAGAAATAAAAACCTCTATTCTACTCTATTCTACTGCCTTTGCAGTTTCTTTGTCAGCAGCTTCTTCTCCGGCGGTTAATAATCTATCGCCGCTACCTACTACACTCCCGGAAGACTTAGACCTCCTGGTAAGATGCTGCATCCCTCCGGCGGACGGCAGGATGTTGCTTCCGGCTGGAAGGAATGAGGCTTCACCAGCACCAAAGCATGTCTCTCCGGGACTGCGGCAGAATCTCTCAAGTTCCATGAAGAAGTTGGATTTCTGGGCGACAGCCTTGAATTCCAACTTATTATATAGGTCTTCATCCAGCAACTCTCCTTTCTCGAGAGAGTGATCCGAGACGATCTGCTGGCAGATGTCAACTAACCGGCGGCATTGAGAAGCAAAGGACTCCTTTAAATGAGCGTTGATGGTGCCTTGCTTCTGCATCTCCTCCTGAGACTGGCCCGAGAATGACTAGAGCCTGGTCACTTGAGATTCAAGAGTCAGGACTTGGGCACGGTACTTGTCACGTTCAGAATTGGCGGATGACAGCTCCTCCTTAGCACGGGCTATCCGTCCACTCAACTGGGTGACGTGCTTCAATAAATTGGCAGCACTCATGCCTAGCCGGAACAAAAAGAATAAGAAGAAGAAAGGGCCAAAAAGAGAGGAAAAAAGTTGAAGGCCTGAAAGCTTACCATGACCTAATGGCTCGGTATTCTCCGCTTGAGACCGGGACTTGGCTTCCTCCAGCTCTCTCACTTTCTCCTCCAGCCTCGCTTTCTCTTCCATAAGGGCGGTTTTATCCGCAACGAGAGCTTTCTTCTCTTCTTCCAAAAGAGAACAATCCCGGAGCAGAGACTGCTTCTCTTGATCAAAGGAAGACCTTGACTGCTCTTCCAGCGTGGCCTTTTCTTCCAGTAGGCGGTCGTGCTCTTGCATAAGCTTTTCTTTTTCCTTAACAAGAGCTTCATTCTCCCGTTGAAGAGTCTGCTTCTCCAGCACAAGCTCTTCAGCCTCCTGCTTGAAAGATTTCCCCTCCTGGTGGAAAAAGACTTTCTCTGCCTGAAGGTTGTTTACTTCACTCCGAAGATTGTTTTCTTCGTTCCGGTGCATGGAGCGAACCTGATCCAACATAATGTCCAGGTCAAACAAAGATCAAATTAGCTGGCCCTTATTCAAGGAAAAACGAGAGGCGATTTCATACCTCTATCAATGTATTATCAGCCTCCTTGATCCGGCCTCTCAGAGAGAAGTTCTCTTCCCGGAGTTTTTCAGCTGCGCCTCATACTCATCGCGCTGACGCTCGCACTCACGCCGGGACAACTGCAGGTCTTTGTTAATCGCCTCAGTCCTCTCCTTTGCCTTGCGGTCGATCTCATATTCGACCTGGTCAATATAAGCATCATGAGAAGAGCGGGACAGCTTCAGCTCCTCTTCAACTCTATTGGCTCGGCTTTCCTCATAGCGAAGCCTGGATTGGAGGCTGCCAAAGTGAACCTCAGCACTTTAGGCCATGGACATCACCTAAAAAAACAATACAATACATAAGTTCAGGAAACCCAAAAATGAAACGAAAGAAGAAGAATACAAGTGACGAGAATGTCAACCTGAAAGATTCCTCCCCACATCATGTCGAACGCCTCTTTTGCTGGGATAGAATGCCGCATGATGGCATCGCCCCCCCATCCCCGATCCGCAGCCTCTTCTTGGTGGCAGTGAAGGTCGCCGGAGGAGCAAAGATCCCGTCTGGATGACCGGATCTCTTAATTGCCTCCTTCCAAATAGAGGAATACTTAGCGGCATCGCAGGTTATCAAAGGAAGAGGGTGCCCGCGATGGTAAAACCACCCTTCCTTTTGGGAGGGACCAGTGTAAGACTCCTGAGCAGGAGGGGGAGGGGAAGAAGAGGAAGAAGCTATGTGGCCTTCTCCCTGCTCACCCTGGGGCTCAGGACCTCCGGCATAGGGCCCTCCGGCGTAGAGGAGGCCATGTAATCCTCCCTTTGCTTACTTCGAAGCTCAGGGTTCTCCGGCACTTGCCGATACTCCATTGCTATTTCCCTTGCCGCATCCACAGCCGCAGCAACGTCAATAGAGAATGATCCTGAAGCTTCACGGTCGCCGGAGGTTTGTCCTTCTTCTAAACCCCCTGGCTCTGCGGCCTTTGGCTTTGACGTGGTTTTCTTTTTTAGTCTTTTCTTGGCAGGAGCAGCAGGAGCTGCCGCAATAATAAAAAGCAGTTAGGACCAAAAGGGTGAAGCTGGAAATAGAAAAGTACTAAAAACTAAGAAAAATAAAAGAATGGGGGAAAGCGGCGAGGCAGCCGAAACCTTCTTTAGCCGGAGGACTGACGTGAAGGTCTGTGGCCCCCAAGGTATTTTCCTGAACAGGATCTGAGGAAAAGTAACTCGTCAAGTCAGGAAATTGCTCGCAAATGGGAGTCGGATGACCGGACTCCCGCCCCGGGCAAGAACCAAAGTCTAAACCCGAACCAGGGGTGAGTGGAAGATAGACACGGCGCCCAGACTTGGGGCTCACGTGCCATGTACCTGACAATCCGGCGTCAGCATGTACAGGAGATTCAAGCCGCTTCTTTTTCTTCAAGTTACCGGCTTGGTCATCTCCAACTTCTCGTCTGGAACGCTTTGCCGGAGCAGCGTTCTCCAAAAGCTGCTCGGCTGCATCGGTGGCCGCATCCAGCGTGTCATAGTAGTTAATTTTTTCGCCCCCATTCTTAAAGGTGACGAAGTTCCAGTTATGGAAGGGACCGATTTTGTCCCCCTTCTGGAAAAAGTCTGCGACAATACATCCAAACAATAAGGAGACCGAAAGAAACGACAGAATTCATACTAAACAAAAAAAAACTTACTGTGGTATGTCTTCAGAGAAGACAAGCGTTCTTTTGTAAAAAACGCCTCGACGGTCGGCAGTTTCTTGTTTACTGCCCTCAGAACCTTCGAAATAGGCATTTCAGCCGGAGGAGTTTCGGGCTGATCAACTGACCTTTTCCGGCCTCAGCAGTGTATGGGATGCCCAACACTCGGCCGGACGGAGGAACGATGACGAACCACCGCGACCCCCACTCGTGAGCCTTTTTATAGTCGAAAAGGGAGTACCCACTCTTCGCAATGAGGGTTAGGCTGTCAGGATCCTTCCTAACCGTGAAGAATCGGACGAAGTCGGTACCCTCCGGCCGAATTTTGATATCGTCACAAAGGGAAACAAAAGCCTGAAGGTGTGAGATGGCTTTCGGGTGAAGATGAGCGAGGGTGCAGCAGTGACGGAGAAGGAACCCTAGCACGAAAGGGTGTGGGGGAATAGTCAAGCCGGATCGGAAGAAATCGGCGTAGACAACGTACCCGCAACCGAAATCGTCGCTAGAGTGAGAATCAGAGGATGGCAAAAAAATTTGTGTCCCAAGTGGGGCTTCGACACCCCCGAGACAATCACAGAGGGAAGAGTAATTGAGAGAAGAAGGAGAGGGTTGACGCCCAGAACGGAAGGGTCTTACTGGCTTCAGGAGCGAAGGGCGAAAGCCGTTAGGAGACTGAGAGCCTTGTATCGCTCCGATGGCGGGCGGAAATTTGGCAGCAAGTTTGCTCTGTTTGGCGGAAGAGGAAGACATCGTCAAAGCTTGGCGAAAATTGAAGAGTGACGGCAAAGAAAGACGGGCAAGCACACAGCGGTAGGAAGGCAAGGGAAGAAGAGAGTCGAAGAAACGGGCCAGTAGAGGAAAGAGGAAAGAACTCGAAGAGTTGGGCTTTAAGAGAAGTTTTTTCCCGCTCAAATAAAAATATATATATATGTGCGAACAAAAGCTTGTCTTTTTTTTACAGGGGAAGAGAAAGGGCCGCACGCTTCCTAAAGGCGCTACCGACGTCTAGTCGAAAGGAAGGCCCTGCATATTCTACATCGGTAACGGGCGGAAAATTCGAAAAGAGGAATACACCAAGACACGAGCTACGCACGTGGTCAATAAGAAGTTCCTTTTCTCTGCATAGGAAGAAAAAGAACTTGTGGGACTGAGATAAGGAGACAACAAGGCTTGAGTAAGCCAAAGAGAGGGCCCCAGAGCTGGCCGCAGCCAAAGAGAGGGCCCCAGAGCTGGCCGCAGGCAGTCGCGAAATTTTTTCACCAAAACACAAGACACAGAAGTTCTATTTTCTTCACCGAAATTCAGAAAGATAGAACTTGTGGGACTGATGAGAAGGGAAGAAATGGCGCTGGACCAAAGCAGGCAACGTAGAGCATCCGGCCGCTCTGGCCGGATGAGATTAAAGGCACGTAGAGCATCCGGCCGCTCTGGCCGGATGAGATTAGAGGCTTGTAGGGCATCCGACCGCCTTAGCCGGATGAAAATGGGACTTAAGCAAAGCAAAACGTCACTCGACCGGCCGCTTGTGGTCGGTCAAAGATACTAAAGAGGGGGTAGAACTGTACTTAAGCATGTAAAATACAGGCTGGCACCAAAGGGACCAGGCCCAAAAAACTATAAATAAGGGTGTACCCCCATGAAATAAGACACGGTTTTTAGGCAATCAAACACACATCCGATTCTAATAAAGGCTCTCTTTCTCTTTCTACTCTCACAAAGATTCTGGGTTTGAGATCAGGTAATGTAGGACCGAATGTCAGATCAGGCCATTTTAGGATAGATACACTGTTACATTGGGATCAAGGTCGGATCCTGTTAGGATAAATGCACTGTTTCAATGTTACAACAATTATGAAATATTAATGTTATTAATGAAACTAGTAAAAGTGATGATTAATAAGGTTATAAGATAATGTGGAGTTTAAATAGACTTTGGAAGTTTAGTAATGTATTATATCATGTTGCATACCCTTAGGATTATAATCCTAGTATGGGTCTGTGTTGAAGAACACAACTAAATGAGGTTAATTACCTTACGTAAAATGATAAGATATATCATTTAATAAATGAGTTTTATAATTCTTACATACATATATATATGTATTTATATAAAGACATATGAAGTGAATGGGTTATATGATATGGTTGGAAACCATATAATATTACATAAGAGATGTTATGAGATGGGAAGATGAATTATAACACATTATATATAAGTTCTTATGTTAAAGTATAACCTATTAAATGGTGAGTGAATTATATAATACAAGAGTTATAATATGAATTATATAAATTTACGTACTTGGATAAACTAACCAAGTCAACACAATTGGCCAAGTCAACCCAATTGACCAAAGAGGTCAAGTGATCAACTCATAACTTGAATGGAGGAATAAAGATTTACAAGACAATGATATAACTAACATATAGTAACAAACTATATGGAAGTGTGTATTATATACAAATAACAAACCTATGAATAAATGAGATGGGTTACTTGGATTGGATCCTAAGTTGTAAATGGATTTGACATGTTAATTACAATATAGTTAGAGGGCGATTTAGCTAATCCTAAACTGTTTAAAATCCAAATGATAAACGTGGAACAATCACGGGGTAACTACTAGGGGGATTAGTGACTAGTCGGGGTTCCGAATTAGTCCGTATTACAGAGAGCAGATATGTAGTTTGTATTCCAGAATTGAGTGCAATAGAGGATGTACGCTATAGGATGAGCTACGAGGAGTACCGGACGAGCGTGAATCTTCATGTTGGCGTTTCGTCGGTGTACGGTATGTTAATTGTGTGGTCTGAATGTCCTAAGGATTTTCCTGAGGTCCAGATGTTGTGTATTTAATTGTTAAGAGCGATATCTATGATTTATGTATATGATCTTGTATACAGTATTGCTCGACACCATTGTGTTTTATTTTACGCGAACGTCTTATGACTGGAAGTTTATACATCTAAACTCAAACAAGACTAGGTGACATTTAGGTATTACGAGAATCAAACTGATGGTCAACTGTTATAGTCGTAACTCAAGGATTGGATATTGTATCACTGACTAAAGGGCTAACTTACAAAGAGAGGAATCCAGCTAGTTTCGACTATCTGGTTGCGCATCGTGATCACTACGAGGGACTACTATCAAGAGTAACTCAAGGGAATCCATTATCCACATTCGATGATGGCAGAGGGCACTACTGTTGGTGCAAGCTTCGACTGAGTTGGTCGTCTTCAAGGCAAATAAAATATCCAGGGCCACAGGGTCAGCTGGCAACGGTTCCATTGGAACCCAGGGGACTACTGTCCATTAATAAGTTATTAAGGGTTGTCCTAACATGACACCCGAGGTGGAAATTAATTGGAAGGTTTAAATGGTTGGTTAAAAGGATAAGGGCCATGACGCCAATTGACAAGTACAGTTAATTAATACTCGTATCTTGTTTGATTACAGGTGATTGATTGATTATTGGTTGCTAATCATGGGTTATTGGTTACTGTTTGTGTGAAAATATTGTTAGTTTTACTATTATGTGTTTGTTTAACATTTACAGTTATTACTATGATTGTAAACCGGTACAGCATGTAATGAATCTAATACCAAGATGGCTAAACGACTTAAGGGATCCAGATGATTTAAGACTACATTTAGCATACCACCATTGTAACACCCCAACCACCGTCCAATCTCCTCGTACGTCCAGATTCACGTAGCGGATACATACTTACACAACGGTGGGTGATACATTGCCGTTAGCCACCCACGTGACCAACAAGGCTTACTACTACATTCAGCATCGGTCTGATAGACCGGAATATCTGAGTGCTACACAAATACAATCCTTACTACCATTACAACTGGGTAATACAACTTCTCATTCAATACAATACTCCATTACAATGCCATACAATATAATATATCATACCGAGTTTACTAAGTTCCAAATACAAATGAAACACTTCTTCCAAGTTCCTACATACACATTATGTAACACCCCATCCAAAGCCTATCGTGGTTATCGCAATCTGAACACTTAATCGAAAACGTCGCAGCGGAAATATACAACACCTGGACCTTGCCACGGTCTGATCGTTAGAATATACCGGCTTATATACTTACAATACTTATCCAAAAACACTTATCCAACTTAAACATCAACATTCGTAATACCACAACCAACCGAGTGCTAGTATCTTAAACATAATCCCAAACTTACATCAGTTTAATATAAACAGTCGGGAGCACAGGCGCAACCCGAACTCAAAATAAAAGTCCCAACCTAAGTCTAACCGCTCCTACTCTCGTAGTGCGTCCTCATGGGCCTCTTACCTGCAAGTGTAAAAATATCCCCCGAGGGGGTCAGCACGAATGCTGGTACACCCTCTCATGGACCCCAAGCTAACGGGGCTACGACGACTAATTGTCGATAGCATGGAAATTGATTACATACACAAGCATAATATGAAGTGCAATAACAATAACCACAGATGAACATGTATAGTTCACAAACAATGAACGACTCAAGCGTTCTCTTATCAAGTGGGTTAGTAACCCCCTCCTTAGTCCTCATTTCCTTAATCTCAGTTCCTTACCTTACCTTAATCTTAATCTCAGTCTCAATCTTAATCTCAGTATACAAACCTTTCCTGGAAGGGATTGGTTGTAGCTTAATTCGAATCTGGGATTTAGGTGATCCCACCGCACCATCTTAATGCCACCTACTCTGGACGGAAGTCCAGCATAGCTGAGCCGGCAACCGGCCCTAGGCTACAAGTCCGAAGACAAGTCCTTAAGCGGAGGGCGGATCTGATTCAGATACCGTCCCCCTTTTTCCTTAGCATGCATGACCGGAGATCGGTCCCGGGTTTCCTCACTCAAGTTCCAGTTAGTAGACATCTTAAACACCATGTGCTAGCTAAGCCTTAACGGGCATTAACCAACAACCATCACACTTAACTCTCATTCTTAACTCAGTAAGTACTAAACTTGGTTAGTAACAATCTCAAGTCTCGCGGGTTAGTGTAAATATAACACAATCACAACGAGAACAATATAACCGGTTGCATGCTTTATCTTGTTTTAGTCATACAATTAAACAGATAGCACACAAGCCGAGGGACACCTCGTTAGCAAGCAGGTCACAAGAAGGATTGTACCGTTCACTGTCGATCGTTGTTTGACTAATCTTCTTCGGGGTCCCAACTCACAAACCTAAAACATTCATTCATTTTTAGGTTATTAGTTATTTGCACCTTACTTAACTCACTTAGTCCCTAAGGACTCCCATTCAATAACCTCTCAAGTCTTTATCACTTAGCTTACAATCTTAACTTTAAACATTAAAGCTTAAACTTAATCTTAACTTATTTCCTTAAGTTCTTAGGGTCCTAATCATTACTACACGACTAATGGCATACCCTAATACCAATTAACACCCTCAGAAATTGAAATTTCTTTTTTTTTGTTTTTAGGCTCGACCGGACTTACCGACCGGACTTGCCAAGTCCGGTCCATTCCAGTAACCTTTACCGTTTGAAAATTCTACCCCGACCGGACTTACAAGTCCGGTCCTATGTCCGGTCGATTCCAGAGACTTATTACCGTACAAAATTTTAAGCCCGACCGGACTTGACAAGTCCGGTCCCATGTCCGGTCTATTCCAGAAACTAATTCCCTCACAAAACACAAGCCCGACCGGACTTGTAAGTCCGGTCCCCAAGTCCGGTCGATTCCAGAAACATTTTCCGGTAGTGTAACAGAGCCCGACCGACCTTGCAAGTCCGGTCCTAAGGTCGGTCGGCTCCAGAAACTTGTTTCTAAATTCTTTTTCAACTCCAAACTTCTCCTCATATATTCTAATATGTTATAACCTCATTTGGGCACCTCAAATACACCTTTAGCCCTCCTTAAAATACCTTAAATCATCCACCAAGATCCACCTTAGTCATTATGCATTTTCCTTGTAATAATGCTAACACTTGTAATGTTTTCCTCTAGGTTTCTAGGTGGTGGTTCATACCTAATGTAACCACTATGCCAAATGTTTTCCTCACCACTATAACATCATCTCCCAAGCATCTCTCACTATCTAAAACTCTTTTAAGCATTTACTTAAAGTTCCTTAACAAGTTTAACTTCCATCATCATCACATTATTTCCTTCCTAGTTGTGCACCAACATTTGCCTAAGTCCTAAATACTCAAATACATTCTCTTGATTCCTAAATCTTCCATGGTGATACCTAAGTCATTATAAATCATTAAAACACCTCAACTTCACCCTTTTTCATCAAGACAACCTATAGAACATTCCTAGTACTTCCTTAGTCATTGAATTCCCTTAGGATATCTCAAACACTTAAACTCTCCTTTAAATTTTGCCATGGGTTCTCTAGTATATAGTACCTCCTAACACATGGTTTTTCTCTATCAAACAACCAATACCACACAAATTCTCATCACAATAGCTTAACACCCAATTTACACCAAAACCACACCACATCATCATATAGTGCTTAAACTTAATGTGCTTGGCACTTAGGCCCTTAAACAACAATAATCTTAACCACTGAATTTCCACATATATTTGCCTTCGACCTGCGAATACACTCAACAAGGCTCCCATTAAAATAAAATGCTTCTTGTACTTCACCTTTATATTCTTAAACTATCTTTTTTCTCATTTGCTCCTTAGTCACAAGTTCACAAGAATAGTCATTGTTTTTCCTAGGTTTAATAGCACCTTCCCAATATAAACTCTACACTAAACTCATCATATACCCACATCTCATTCCCTTAAACAACAAAACACCTTAAGGTAAGTAATTTACCTTGTTCTCTCACAAGCTTAAAAGCTTTTCTCCTTAGGTTTTCTTTGTTCAATCTCGGTCACCAATGTGATTCTCCTTGCCAATGTTCTAACCAATATCCAATGACTCCAATGAGTACTAGATAACACATTAACCCTAAGGAACAAACCCTAGGTTTAAAAATATGTTTTAAGGTATTAATGTGATTGTTTTACCTTGGTTTCTCAAGACAAACTTGAATGTGAAGCAAGAAGGACCTCCTCTCTCCTTTGAAGAGTAGAAACAAGCTAGAACAAGGCATAAACATGGAGTCCCATGAGTATATATTTTCGGTCATGTGAAGAAAATGGTGGAAACCTAGATTTTCTTACACTTTCTTTACCTTAAGAGAATGGAGATGCCAATGGAGTCTCCAAACTTGAATTTCCTCCTCTAATGGTGGTTTGACTTGGCACCAAAATGAAGCTCTTGGAGTTTTGAAAAGATAGAAAGGAGGAGCTTGAGCTAACTAAGGAGAGTATGTATTTTGTTTTGGATTTGGAGCTAAAATGAGCAAGATGTGGCCAAGGGAAGATGGAGCTTTCATGGAGGTGAGCTCTACGTGAATGGAGAAGAGGAAGAGAGCAAGGAAACCGTGTGAACAAGGGAGAATGAAGAAGTGAGGAGAGAGGTAAGTAAATGTGATATTTATCTTAAAAGGTGAATAGTGTTTTTACTTTATAACTTACTTATTTTTGCTTTCTCTTTACTTAGCTAGATAAGTGTGGTGAGTCACACTTAAAAAAAACCGGCCCCCTTTAATGAATGAGGGTAGTTTAGTCTTTGTTGACCAAATGTCTCACTTACATAGACTTATGTTATAAACTAGCTTAATTAATTCACTATTCATCAAAAACAAGGCACATTGTTGTGAAATTTTTGATTTCCCATTGATATAGACCTCCAAATGTGATACTATATAGTACACATATTAATTAAAGAGTAATGATGGACATTTAGCCATTCAAAACACATTTACAAGACAATTTTTCAAAAACGTGCTTTAAGACTCCTTAAAGCACATTTTGTGTTTTAACTAGTTTTCGAGCTTGGTTTTCTTTGGTAATTGACTTAAAATGACCATTAGGATATTACTAAGGTCTTAGAACAATATTTGGGTACTCTCCCATGTCTCTCCAAGCTTAGAGCACGTTTTTGCTTAAACTGCTCTTTTTGGTGTTTCCTTATATTTTCTTTGATTAGAAATGTTTCTTAATGTTTCTAAGGCATTATTTAGCCTCCTTATATCTTAGTTTATCATTTAAACACCATATCTAAGTTTGGGGTATTTCACATTAAGAGTCTACATCTACCCATTCATCACAAACTACATACTTTCAATACTTAGGGTGTACTTCTACATCCAGGCTCCAGCCCTATACAATTCACTACTATCTACATTTCACTCCTAGCTATCCAAATCTAGCTGTCGGTCTCTTACTGTGTTCATATCCGCTTCGGGTACCTGCACACTAAAAATGGTGCCCCAAGGGGCTCAGCTTACGCTGAATATGATAACCGCATACCCCGCGTACTAGCGAGGGTACGCCGACCACTTGGTCGAATACATGCAATTCATTTTATTCATACATACATGCATACATGCTTTCATACATAATACTACAATACTTTACGCAAGGAGTACAAACATACAATTCAATACATACAAGGTAAACCATACAAGTCAACCAATACATACTTACTGTTACCCACAATATGCATACTCAATACATACACAATACATACACAATATCCAATCCTTGTTAGCTCCATTTGTCCACCCGGGTTAATCGGATGGAGATTACTCTTTTACTCAGGGTCAATGACTTACACCAGCCAAGACCATTACTCACACATACCATACTTACTTTACTTACTTACTTACACAAGTCAAGTCATCGGGACCTCCGGCCCGGGGACTACTATGTCCCACCACCGGGATTTACTTGGTTCACTAATCCAGTATGCTACGCATTTAAGGGGTTTGGGCTGTGGACAAGTTTAAGAACCAGGAATCAGATCCAACCTCTTGTGTCTCCTCATCCTCACGCGTGGCCGACGCTATATCGGACTTCTACTCATTACAATTTACTCAATACTTACGTTAGGAGTTAGGTAGTTAGGAATTAGTAGAAGTCATTCACATTCAATCCACATACACAATTACATTGCTCATATATTCATCCATACGAAATACAATACAATACACAAGTACTCTACAAGGTACAAATACACTTCATCTTCATTCTTATTATTCATGAATTATACAAACTAGTGTTCAAGTCAGTGAATATCAAGAACAACATAAATCAAGCACAAGTAAGTGCAATATAGTCCGATTCATGCATTTATCTTATTTAGGTGATCAAATAAGCACACAAATTGGGGTAACCAGGTTAGGATACAGGGCATGAAGAAATCATACCTTTCACCGATGACTTAGACTCACCGACTCCTCTTTGGTGTTCGACTAATCAAATCCTATCACATACATACAGTTGGGTGGTTAATAATCTATAATTAACCTTACTTATTACTTTTCAAAAGTTTCCCAGTTTATACTTACTAACTCATTGTTACTTAAATACATTTACTTATGTTACTTACTTAAAATTATGTCCTAAGCTTGTTCATGGCCTTAATGACCTTTAAACATCATTAATTAAGTCTTAACTACCTTATACTATCATTACCCGACAAGCCCCTTGCTTAGAACAACTTTAAAATGATTTTTGGGCAAGTTTTAGGGTGGGATAGGTTTGTGTCCGGGGATACAAACCCGGACCAATGCATTTGGTCAGCCTCGGGTACATTTTGTGTGTGGTCTGAGTTTAGGGCATGGTTTACAAACCCGGACCATTCATTGGTAGTTCTCTTGGGTGAAATTTTGGGGTAGTCCGGGTTTAGGTTCTGGTTTGCAAACCCGGACCACTCCTTCTACAATGCAATCTGCCGAGTTTTTTACTGGTCCGGGTTTGTGTACTTGTTTACAATCCCAGACCTGTTGCAGTAATGAAAAATAAGTTTGTTTTTGAACTTGTTTCAACTCCAAACTTCTACCAACTTCTTCCCCAATATTCCTACATATAATCTAGGGTGTTTTGACCTTAATTAAGCAATCAAAACTAGCCTAATCCATCTCCATACCAATCTGTTACAATACACCATTCACTGTCAAATTTTCTCCCCTGTTACAGTTTTCTTCTTCCACAAGTGCTACAAATTTTTCCATTAACCTTTACCATTCAATACTCCTTGTACTAATTCTACTCCTAGAATCCTCAATACATTACCTCAATCCTAGGTCCATCCCATTACCTAGCTCTTCCCCAAATCTGTTTCAAGGTGTTAAACCACTCACCTTAAGTTTTCCAAATACACCTAGTTATTACTTAGGTAGTTTCCTCCTCTTACACAACCAAGTTCTTTTATTTCCATACAAATTTGGGCAGAGGTTCCCCTATATTTTAACATTGCCCACATACGTATTAGCTCACAATTACTCATTCATACAACCTGTTTATTCAAGATATTAATACTCACATTGCAACTTCACTACTACACAATAATTTCTTGCACATACATATCCATTACCTAAAGTTTTTCCCAAGCTTTCAAACATCATTTAAAACCTTCAAAACTGTTACATTACCTTTCCTCATTATACTACAACATACCTATTACTCATTCCCATAAACACTACTCATTTCCAATACTCAAAACAGTTACACTACACCATACAAATCTAGCACAAGGTAAGGCATTTACCTTGTGATTTTAGTTTCTCTTTCTTTCCTTCCCTTCTCTTCCTTTCTTCTTTCTTTTCCTTCCTTTCCTTCTTGTTCTCGGTTTCAAAAGGAGTCCACACTCCAATGCAACAGCCCATACCAATACACAAAAATTCTAACTCAGCATTCATTCTTAATTAACCCTAGAATTTAGATGTGTTTAGGGTTTAGAGAGAGCATTACCTTCCAACCAATGAGTGAGGTCCTTGGTTAGCAAGAGAGTGAGATTCCTAGCCCTTGAGAGAAGCCAAAATCGGGTGGAATACAAGGAACAAGACAAGGGTGCAACATGAATATTGGTTTTGCCATCAAGGGCTAGAATGAGATGAGTTTTCAAGATTATTTTTACCTTAAAACATCAAGAAGAAGGAGGAGCTTCCAATGGTGGTCTCAAACCTTCAAATGGAGAATACCCAAGGAGATGAAAATGGGTGTTTTCTATTTTTGAAAGGAGAAAGATGATCTCCTTTGCAAGGGGAATTCAATGGTGTAATTTTTGTTGCATTTGGAGAAGGGTTGATCCTTCAGCAAGAGGAGAGAAGAGGAGGGCTGTGTGAGGGTTGTAAAATCACCATGGCTGTCGTGAGAGGGAAGAAGAGAAATTAGAAAAGAAGGAGGGAGTGCAGTATGTGAGAGAGAGGGGGAGTAGAGGTGAGAGAATATCCCTCCTCATTTTCTACTATATTTTTGATTTTTTCTTTTTGGTTTATTTATTAGTTAGTTGTGTGAGTGTGTGAGGGAGGGGTTAATTAACTCATTAAAACCGGCCCCCTATATTACTACTAGTTGGAGCGTTTTTAATCTTTTACAGAAAATGCTCGTTAATTTACCCGGTTTAGGTACTATTCACTAACCGGGCCCGTTTTCCGGAATTTTCCCGTTTCTTAAATTTTATTGGTTATTAAGCTTCCGTTAATGCTTAATTATTGTTATTTAATGCATTTTAATTTTTACGGGTTCGTTTGACCACTTAAAGTCACGTTTCTGGGTTTTCTCGAAAAACGTGCACTAAAGTTCTATTAGCATTTTAATACATTATTTGGATTTGTTTTCTTCAGGAGTTGTTCCCATATATTATTTAGGCATTATTAAGCCTTAAGAATCCATATAATATGCTAACTGAGGTCTCGTACCTCTTATGGTTATTTAACGCTTATTTAGCGTTTTTGGCTTTTTAAGCGTTTCTTACTTTCTTTTGGCTTTATTTTTCCTCACCTATATTAATTAGGCGTTATTAGGCCCTTAATACATATTATAATTATTTTAATACCTATAGTTAAGTTCAGGGTATTTCAATCTACCCCCCTTAAGAACTTTGTCCTCAAAGTTGCTCAAGGTTATAGGATTACTATACTTACTCATTCCTACATGTCTAATACCAAAATCATACATTCCTCCTCCTTATGAATCCCAAATCCGTTAGTCAAGGTTCCTACATACCATACCATACCAATGTACAATAATTACTCCAATCCGCATTACTACCAACCATCCGGTTCCTCATTACAAAATTTATACATACATACAGTGTAAAGCTATCCCCAAAGCAATGCAATACACATTACAATCTCGCAGGCACTCAGGTCATCTAGACACAGGACTCCTCTATGTCCTGCTGCCCTTGGAATAATATAGCATGCTACATTACTATCTTCTCCGGTATAAGCTTCTAACAAATCCTCATTCTCCAATCTAAGGGAAATTCTTTCACGACTACTAATTAGAAATTTTCTAAGACACACAACTCCAAATTCCAATTTATATTCATTACTTCTATCCTATGTGTGATTCTTGTGCCACTTGTGGGGAGCTTCAAGAATCATTCGACCCTAATGTGATCAGCATCAGTGTTGAACTATCTTTTCACCCCAATTTGTGTTCGGTTTCCCTTGATCTGATCAGGATCAAGTTCGACTTCCCACATCAGTTTCAAACAAACAGATAGTTCAATTATTTGCCTTTTATAACTTTTTACTCTTCCCAATCATAATTAGAAATTCATACAACTCCAAGGGATGGAATTTAGTCCATCAATCATCCTCACTCTACTTCCCAAATACTTTACTCCGAGATTCAATACCTAAGTGCTCATTTCATCAACCTTCCCTACTTTCATCCATTACTCTCCAACATCTCAAATAATCTAACTAAGAATTGCAATACTTATGAAATTCAGTCATCCTCAATTTACTTCCAATTATTTACCTATGAATACCTTACTCATGGACTTCCTTCATCAACTACTCTCAATAATTCCGTACTACTTCTTTAAGGCTACAATACTTGTGGAACTACATCCACTACTCATTCTCAATTCCTCACTACAATCACCTAGGGAACTCAATTCCCTCTAGGTTGTACATCGGTTTTATACCGACTCATGCTATGGTATTTGCATCTCTCGTAACTAATTACCACAATTACACTATGAATGAATACATATGTTTATTTAACATAAGTACCAATCATCAATTCAATTCTCATTTGTGCTGTGCACATCATAGTTTATGTGTTTTATTCATGAAACTTACATTAAGCAGTTTTCGCTCTACCCCCATAAAAGGGATTACGCCCACGTAATCTACCATATGCTATTATTGAACATTGGTTCATTCGATTTGGGCACTCTGAGGCATTTTAGCTTCTCTACGGTCTATTACTCAATGTATTCTGGTCAAAGGGTCTTAACCGTACTAATGGTTCAGTCCCTACACCAAGAATTCCTGCTAGAGTATATTTAACTCATAATCAATTCGGTTCTAGCCTATCAGGCTTCAAGGCATTAATAGCCATTCACTTATATTTACTAGGTAAATTAACTTCTTAGCTAGGGCCCACTAGCTTTTGCTGCGTGACCCTGATAATCTAGTGCTTAATCCGCTCTTTGGTTATTCTTGATGTGCTACTCATCGCCTTTGTCCCTCTATTGTGGAAATAAGGTTTATTAAACAAGTGTGGTAATCTTTTACCGTGCTTGAACTCGATGGGTTTAGATTTATAACCAGGTCTCTGGCAATCCATTATACATACTATTCGTACTCCCACGATTATTCACTAAGTTCCTCCGACTTATTGTCGGGCGAGGTTAAGTCACTACTTAGTTGTAGTGCTTCCTCTGTTGTCACTAGCTTCTGAATTATACCAGTTCTTTGGTTCCGTACAAGTGTTCTTTACTTGTATGACTTTGCATTTTCTATGCGTCGGCCTTAGTGACTTTCTTCAGTCTCCTTTCACCTTTTATTCCACTGGAATTCACATCTTGTGATTGTTGGTGTGCTTTACACTCCTCGTGCTTCTTTGGCCTTAGGCCGCACGGTTGTTTCTAAGCTTTGCTTAACTGGCTTATGCCATGTTCGTTAATGAAAAGAAGGGTCTACTACGATTTATATTTCCCATATTCCTAGCTATCCCATTAGGTCATTACTGCGCAAGTGCAATACCAAAACACTCAGTCATACAGAGTGTAGGGGCGTAAACGCTTGGCAGTAAATCACTTATGTGATAGGAATGAATATTTCTTCCTGTCATCTCATACTTACTACTCCGTGTTATTGTCTAACTACTTCCTTATAGCGGTCGCTTGTTGCGCACCGTATTCTTACTCGTTATACAACATTGTTTTTACAGTCTCTGTTACTGTGGTAGCCTATCCTTACTTATTGCCATTGTCGTTGGCACCATTTCCTTATGGTGAGAATACACTAAGGGTTTCCTACGTTTATGTGTATAACGGTTGTCGTAGCATACCGTAACGTTATCATCTTCCCAATGTGGAGATGTTTTATTTCGATTTAGGTTTCATGCGAAGGTTAGCTTACCTCACATTAGTTCATCATTTCGGTTACAACTTACCAAGTATCTTGGTCGCCAATGGATGAAGTAATTTATCGGGTTACAACCTCTCTTGAATGTTGGTCATTCGTGGTGTCCAATGTGCACTCACATTGATTGTTTTGGACAACTATTGTCTCTTCAGTGCTGAGCATTGGTTTTAGGCTCTAGTTATGCAGTTTTACTTCTGTATATACATCACCGGAACATCCCAAGACACTTCAAGGGTTTTTTGGTCCCATTCTCCAATTGGAGAGTATTCTATCACTGCTAAGTGAAAGTTCCTGTTGCCACCCTGAAGTCTCATGACACGGTTTACTATGTTGGTCTCAGCTTATATACTTCCGCCATTCATTCAATGGTTCACCATATATTTGGTTGCATATGGAGTATACTTACTCCTTCGAGCCTCTATGCTCTTTAAGCGTTGAGCTTTTACAGTCCAAAGCCTCTTGTAGGCGTAGTGATTTGAAAATCTCATTTTCTTGTTCGATTGTCTCTTGGCGATAATTATATGCGCAAGATTTGTTGTCATAGTAGATGGAGCCTTTTCTAAGGGTTCACATCTTCACCGCCTTGGTGATCCTTGATTAACGAGGGGTATCTTCCCGTGACTTTCTCATAGTGTCCATGTGTGGACGAGGCCATTCTTGGTATTATCACGACTCATATGCCTCTATGTTACCATCTCTACAGAAGGCATGAAAAGAGATTAAAAGTTTCGTCAACTGTATATAGACTAATGCTCTAGTGACAGTGATATTGGGATAGCTATTACTCCACGCCACTAAGGGTGTTGAGCTCAAATCGGGTGGTTCAGTTGTCGATCTGTTTGTCGTATAAAGCATTATCTTTTGCAAGTCTTGTTATTAAATGGTGTGGGTTTTGCAACCTTTTGAGTTCACATAACGTAGTTGGTTTATAGCTCTTAAGCCAAATTGCTACGAGCTATGCTCTTTGCAAGCTGCTTATACATATTTCCACTCCTTGTATACCTCATAGGTTGGAGGTATTGCTGAGCTCCATGGTAAGTCATGACATCACGCTTCCGTTCATAGGAGGCCCTTTAGGCAATCTGGTGCTAATCAGTGACTTTTAGTAATTTAGGGCATTTCCTGTTAAGTGAAATCCCTTCGGTATCTTAACCGAATGTCTGTTCTAGCTCCCGTGCTCTTATCATAACGCTTTGTTTGACTATTGTTAACTCAGACACCCTTCAAGGATCGCTCCTGGGTGTTGTTAGGTTACACTGTTACATCCGGCTAATGTTCATGATATGTTGTGTCTACTATACCGCCTTGTGGTATTATATTTGAGCTATTCCCTTTAGGGTTATAGCATCTCCCGTTCTTGGGTAGACTGTTTGTACTTCCTCCTAGCGTTTTAGACTTGATTAAAATCCTCTCCAATGATGGATTATACTTCGTGGCAATCTCATAGTTGCTCTTGGGATTTCCGTCCCATCTGTTGAGCATTGTTGTGTTCACATTAGGCCTTTGCCTTACTGTGTTCAAGCTGGGTATCGTTTCCAGCTGTCAGGTAATTGCTTGAACTATTTGAGACATATCCAATGTCTATACTTGCTAATCTGTGCACTTTGCACTTCCTAATCCTCATTCCTTATCTTCAGATGGATTCTTGAGTTCTTTTATGCCAACTACTTGGCTGAGTTTCTTCTCCTTGATCGTCTGAGGTGTCCTTGAATTCACTCACGGTCCGTAGAACGGAGTTGACTACTTCCCGTGTTTCATACACTACATGTATACATACGTGGGGTAACTTGTTGATACATTACCACTTACCTGACTATCTGTCAGTCCCACAAGCTCCTTCGGAGTGTGGTCGTCCCACATCCCGTAGTTGGGTACACTCATAGTGCTCGTCACACGCCTAGGTGAACTATTCTATTGTCAACTCCTCTTGTATCATCCTATGATACTCACCGTAATTCTGTTGGTTTGATTTTAAAATCCAAGGTTTAAAAGAAAGGTTGTGGTTTT
Organism: Limonium bicolor; assembly: GCA_023374045.1. Taxonomy (NCBI): domain Eukaryota; kingdom Viridiplantae; phylum Streptophyta; class Magnoliopsida; order Caryophyllales; family Plumbaginaceae; genus Limonium; species Limonium bicolor. Next base: position 122,200,905 of record CM041781.1, on the reverse strand, counting down.
GAAAGAAAAATTGGGTTTTATAGAAAACAGAAATCTTTATGGCATCTCCATGCCGGTTGGTTCTGACTGAGTCTAGCATCTTGCTGACTGGTATGTTCTAAATACAGTGGTCAGGCCGTTAGGCCTTTCCAAGTTTTCATTCTTTAGTTTTAGGATGTTTATTCCTATAGTTGCTTCATTGTTGTCACGGTACATTACTATGTACCTGTGGTGTGTTAAAAATCCTCCTGAATGCTCCTATTATTACTGCACTTGCCGTGGCAAGTGCGTGGTACTGGTGGTTTTTGGGTAAACCTATACCGGTCACGATATGGTTTCCACTGGTATTTGATAGTCTTGTTGACTCTTCCTTTGATCATATTGATCATTTACTTAGGTTAATTAATCCTCTGAGTAACTTCTCAGTAAGTTTGACGTGGCTGTCATTGATCGGGGTACTTCTCCAATCCTTGGAGATCCCTAATTATTTGTTCTGTGTTTTGCCTTGTTGCTTGTTCCCACACATTTGTTGCAGTTACTGAGCCTTCAGCTTGTTTAGGCACTACTTCTGTAGTCCTGCCGGATTATCCCATGAATGTTCTCGTAGCTGTGTAAGCATACTGGTCAGGTATTGTAACCTCCTTGGCGTTGTAGTTTTGGAGTTAGCCACTCCCCACTATGTCCTAAGTCAGCTACCATACCGTTAGTGGTGTTGTTTAGCTATTACTGTCTCGTAGACTTGTGTCTCGGGTTTTATTACTGTTCCTCTTTCCGCTCCGTCGCACGCTTAGTGCTTCTTTTCCTGCTGCTGATTGGTTAGCTAGGTTCTGCGATTGCTAGGCATGTCGCCCCATGCTGTTGTAAGTTGTATCCTCCTTATGGTTGGAGTGTTCATTCAACCGCTATTAAGTGTGGGTATTGTTGTTCAACCGGGATTCACCTCCGGGATTTCCAGTTCTTGGAATCTTTTATATGTCGGTTCTTGTTTACCGTACGGTGGTTTCACAACTGCCAGATCGGGTTTTCCCAAGTATGAGAGGACTTTCCTTCTCTCTGGCGTTCTTTCCCAAGTTATACAATGGGGTTTACGGAGGGCGGGTCTGATATTGTAGGTATCCGGTACTCACCGGGAGTTCCTAACTAGCATATCTCTAATGCTATCACTCATCCCTTAGCCCTAAACTTCTAATTCCTAACTCGGTATTTCCTAAACTCGGTATTTCCAGTCATCAGAGCAATACTTCGCTCTGATACCACTTTTTGTAACACCCCTACCGCTATTACTGCCATTACCGTCCAATCTCCTCGTATGTCCAGATTCATGCAGCGGATACATACTTACACAACGGTGGGTGATACATTGTCGTTAGCTACCCACGTGACCAACAAGGCTTACTACTAAATACAGCATCGGTCTGATGGACCGGAATATCCGAGTGCTACACAAATACAATCCTTACTACCATTACAACCGGGTACTACAACTTCTCATTCAATACAATACTCCATTACAATGCTATACAATACAATATATCAAACCGAGTTTACTAAGTTCCAAATACAAATGCAACACTTCTTCCAAGTTCCTACATACTCATTAAGAGTCTACATCTACCCATTCCTCACAAACTACATACTTTCAATACTTAGGGTGTACTTCTACATCCAGGCTACAAGCCCTATACAATTCACTACTATCTACATTTCACTCCTAGCTATCCAAATCTAGCTGTCGGTCTCTTACTGTGTTCATATCCGCTTCGGGTACCTGCACACTAAAAAGGGTGCCCCAAGGGGCACAGCTTACGCTGAATATGATAACCGCATACCCCGTGTACTAGCGAGGGTACGCCGACCACTTGGTCGAATACATGCAATTCATTTTATTCATACATACATGCGTACATGTTTTCATACAAAATACTACAATACTTTACGCAAGGAGTACATACATACACTTCAATACATACAAGGTAAACCATACAAGTCAACCAATACATACTTACCGTTACATACAATACGCATACTCAATACATACACAATACATACACAATATCCAATCCTTGTTAGCTCCATTAGTCCACCCGGGTTAATCGGGTGGAGATTACTCTTTTACTCGGGGTCAATGACTTATACCAGCCATGACCATTACTTATACATACCATACTTACTTTACTTACTTACTTACTCAAGTCAAGTCGTCGGGACCTCCGGCCCGGGGACTACTCTGTCCCACCACCGGGATTTACTTTTTTCACTAATCCAGGATGCTACCCATTTACGGGGTTTAGGCCGTGGACAAGTTTAAGAACCAGAAATCGGATCCAACCTCTAGTGTCTCCCCATCCTCACGCGTGGCCGAAGCTATATCAGACTTCTACTCATTCCAATTTACTTAATACTTACATTAGGAGTAAGGTAGTTAGGAATTAGTAGAAGTCATTCACATTCAAGCCACATACATAATTACATTGCTCATATATACATCCATACGAAATACAATACAATACACAAGTACACTACAAGGTACAAATACACTTCATCATCATCCTTATATTTCATGAATTATACAAACTAGTGTTCAAGACAATGAATATCAAGAACAACATAAATCAAGCACAAGTAAGTGCAATATATTCCGATTCATGCATTTATCTTATTTAGGTGATCAAATAAGCACACAAATCGGGGTAACCAGGTTAGGATACAGGGCATGAAGAAATCATACCTTTCACCGATGACTTAGACTCACCGACTCCTCTTCGGTGTTCGACTAATCAAATCCTATCATATACATACAGTTGGGTGGTTAATAATCTATAATTAACCTTACTTATTACTTTTCTAAATTTCCCAGTTTATACTTACTAACTCATTGTTACTTAAATACATTTACTTATGTTACTTACTTAAAATTATTTCCTAAGCTTGTTCATGGCCTTAATGACCTTTAAACATCATTAATTAAGTCTTAACTACCTTATTATACTACCCTACAATCCCTAGCTTAGAACAGCTTTAAAATGATTTCTGGGCAAGTTTTAGGGTGGTCCGGGTTTGTGTCCGGGGATACAAACCCGGAACAACGCATTTAGTCAGCCTCGGGTACATTTTGTGTGTGGTCCGGGTTTAGGGCATGGTTTACAAACCCGGACCATGCATTTGTAGTTCTCTCGGGTGAAATTTTGGGGTGGTCCGGGTTTAGGTCCTGGTTTGCAAACCCGTACCACTCCTTCTACAATGCAATCTGCCGAGTTTTTTGACTGGTCTAGGTTTGTGTACTTGTTTACAAACCCGGACCAGTTGCAGTAATGAAAAATAAGTTTGTTTTTGAACTTGTTTCAACTCCAAACTTCTACCAACTTCTTCCCCAATATTCCTACATATAATCTAGGGTGTTTTGACCTTAATTAAGCAATCAAAACTAGCCTAATACATCTCCATACACATCTGTTACAATACACCATTCACTGTCAAATTTTCTCCCCGGTTACAGTTTTCTTCTTCCACAAGTGCTACAGATTTTTCCTTTAACCTTTACCATTCAATACTCCCCCTATTAATGCTACTCCTAGCATCCTCAATGCATTACATCAATCCTAGTTCCATCCCATTACCTAGCTCTTCCCCAAATCTGTTTCAAGGTGTTAAACCACTCACCTTAAGTTCTCCAAATACACCTAGTTATTACTTAGGTAGTTTCCTCCTCTTACACAACTAAGTCCTTCTATTTCCATACAAATTTGGGCAGAGGTTCCCCTATATTTTAACATTGCCCACATACATATTAGCTCACAATTAGTCATTCATACAACCTGTGTATTCAAGATATTAATACTCACATTCCAACTTCACTACTACACAATAATTTCCTGCACATACATATCCATTACCCAAAGTTTTTCCCAAGCTTTAAAACATCATTTAAAACCTAAAAAACTTACATTGCCTTTCCTCATTATACTACAAGATACCTATTACTCATTCCCATAAACACTACTCATTTCCAATACTCAAAACTGTTACACTACACCATACAAACCTAGCTCAAGGTAAGGCATTTACCTTGTGATTTTAGTTTCTCTTTCTTTCCTTCCCTTCCCTTCTGTTATACCCAAAATTTTGACCCCCCTGGTTAGGGTCTGCAAGGTTTGTGTCGTGAGGGATATTTGATCGGGTAATGAGGGATTCCGGCTCGATCGGTGTGTTCCAGGGCCTGAGGAGCAGTTTCGTCATTGTCAGGGGCGTTTTCGTAATTTTTAAGGCTTCTGAGTTCTCCTATAGGCTTTCTCTCTCCTCCAGAGGGTGCCCAAATCAGCTCGGAATGCTTTGATATTTTAACCCATGATAGAGGATGACATTTTAAGCATAATGGCGTTGGAATTTTGATTTTTCGAATTTCCAATAATTTTCTAGCAATTTCTGACTGAATCTGACGAGAAATTCAATTTAAAAATGCTCCAGCATTTAAAAAATTCGTTTCCACCTCAGAAAATTCATAATATCCATTCTTGACATGTGGTTAAAATTTCATAGCAAAATTCCTTTGGGAAGTTGCTTAGTTAAAATATCGAAAAATTACTTTTACTAGATTCTCTTATCTTTAAGGAAGTCTATATAAGGGGATAGGTTTTTGGATAAAAGCAGAACCTCACATGCTGAAGAACCCTAGAGAGTCAGAAAACACGGCCTCCTCTCTCTCTCACGTTTTCCAACACCCGGCCACCCAAATCATACTGAAAATCCCCCGAAATCACCATCTAAACACGTTTTCCAATCCCCAAAGCACCAATAATCATCAAAACCTCACAAAAACACTCAAAACGTGAAGCACAGAAGAACAACCAACAACCAGAAGCTTGGGTCGAAATCCTCTCGGGTCTGCCATCAACGGAGCACGCGACGTCCCGGTGTGAAGAAACGTTGTGAATCCGAAGGTAAAACAGGTAGAAACTCCACTTCCCTGATTCACCACGGTATTATCTGTCTTGCCTCAAAATTTGGGCTCAAACTAACCTTCGTAGGCTTCTGTATTGCTGTTTATTTAAGCCTCTGTCAGATAACTTGTTTGCTAAGTTTCGTGCTTAATTCGAATTCAAATTGAAAACTTTCAACACTAACGTCTTGTACATCTTTCAGGCTACACACCCATAAAATTTGAGCTCAAAACACCCTCGGGAACCTTCTGAAAACCCCTGTCCGTGGGTGGTCCGTGACCTCGGACCTATGGTCCGGGACCTCGGACGCGTTGTCCGAGACCACGGACACCCACGGACGGCGGCGGGATTTTAAAAATTCAAAATTTAGGTTTTTCTAATAATGTCCGGGCCCACGGACATCCTGTCCGTGGCCCCGGACCTTGCGAATTTTTGTTTTCCTTTAATTTCGACTTTTCTGTGTATTTAGGTTAACTGGGGTCCGTGGTTCGGACATTAGGTCCGTGGCTACGGACGGAAATGAAATTTGACCTAATTCTGCCTCCGAAACCCTAGTTTAGGTAGCTTTCAATTTCACTTTGTTTTCTGTCAAAAAATGATAAAACACAAAAAAAAAACGCGCACTTAGGTTAAAACGACTTTGTAGTAAGCCGTAAATAAACTGAGTAGAGGAAAAACGACCTAGGAAGGGTAATGAAAGTAATTGAACCCTAATAAGTCGAATATCAAGCCCCCGAACCCGAACTCTCCTTTCCTAATTTAATCTAGGTCAAAATTAGGTGGCGACTCATAATAGGTTCCAGTGAGCTAGCTTAGGTTTTAATAATTATTGTTATGTGACATAGTTATTAATCTTAGGTTATAAGTGGACCTAAAACCCGTTTAGATCCTAATCAACTTTATTCAACATAGGATAGGGTTTAAAATCGAGGCTCACAGACTGGCGACTCTGCTGGGGACAAACTTCTTAATTTTAACTTGTTTGATTTTAAGAGAGAGGGCTTAACTTGAAAATGTTTATTTATGGCTTCTACTATGTTGTTTGTTTACTTTTGTGCGCACTTTAATTTTTGCACCCTTGCATCATATGAGAGCGAGGGTCCATGCAAGCCAATTTCACCCCGGGACCCGTTTGAGGGTCCCCTGTCAGGGACTCACACCTTTTAGGTGATGTGAATAAGCGAGGGAAAAGAGGAGGGTGTCGTCTAACCACACCCCCTTAATACCTGGGCCTTAGCCCCAAGCGTTTTCCTGGCAGTACCCTTACCAAGCCCAATGTTTGGTCATTCAAAGACCCGACCGTAGACGCACACTTAACAGTGATGTGAAAAAGTGGGGAAGCCCAAAGAGAATAGCGTGCAAGCCCTATTCCTTTGTGGTAACCTGGGCCCAAGCCCCAAGCACCTCTCCGGATCGATCCATTCCCAAGTTGATTTAACCGTCAAGTGAGGACATGTTGAATTTGTGTGGGCCTTGTTTGCTTGTATGATCGGCCCACTACCCCGCCTAGAGATTGATAGGAACTTCTCCTACATCAACCTAGCCCAACACGAATTGGCAACTCTATTTGTTTGCGGCCCAGAGGCCCTGTTTGGTTTAACATGTGAGTCGTTCGGGCTTCGGCCCAAAAGCCTAGACTTAGGTGATTTCTCTTCTGGCCCAATTTGAATTATCCAATTAGTTCTAGGCCCATAAAAAGAAATCCACCTGAACTTGAAATAGCTCACAAATCCTGCAAGTAAAATCTTTGTCAGCTTAGCAACCATCTTCTCTGACCCAAAGAAAGTTAGGCCCATTTGTGATCTAGGGATCATTCCAGCTCATATGCTTTTCTTGCGGCCCAAACAAGTTTTTACCTAGAACTTCTTCACGGCCCAGAATTTTAGCTCAGTCCACTGTTATTTTCCAACAGATAAACCCGAATCCAAAGTATGGCAGAAGGAGGAAACCCAGTCAGCATGGAGGCCCAGTTTGCAGCCTTAGATCAAAGGTACATGGCTGCCTTGGACGCCATGGAACAGAAACATAGGTCCGCCACTAATGACATGGAGGCTAAGTATGTCACCATCATCGAAGAGTTGAAAAGCAAAATCAATTCCCTTGAGATTGGTCATCAGGAAAACATTTCAGGAAAGATAGCCGACTCTGGGAACGGGCGCGACTACATCGAAGTTAACTCCGTTGAGGCCCAGGATGCACAAGGATTTGTAGGGCAAGTCGTCCCGGACTACCAACTAGCCGCAGAATTCAAGAAGGCTCTGAAAAGGATCGAGCGCATGGAAAAGGCTAGCAAGCCGGTTGGCCTCGATTACCTTTCCATGACATCGTATCCCGAGGTTGATCTTCCGCCAAAGCTGAAGATGCCCACACTCGCTTTGTACAAGGGTTCCTCAGATCCACAGATTCATTTGGCTATGTTCGACCGGGAAATGTCCATCTTGGGGCTCAACGACATGCAAAAAGCCAAAGTTTTTGCTCGCTATCTAGACGAGACTCCTCAGCGTTGGTATCTCACTCAGAAGATGAATACCAAGACCTACGAGGAGGTTTGCGAGGCTTTCCTAAATCATTTCGAGTATGCTAAGAACCTCGAGGTCACCAGAATTGATCTTGCAGGAACCCGACAGAAAGACGGCGAGTCCATGTCTGACTTCATCAAGCGTTGGAGGAGAAAGGCCGCGCCATGCCTACCAAATGGACGAGCAAGAGCAAATCCGCATGATAATTGAGAACATGCGGAAACAACACAACCATGAGCTAAAATTTATGTACTTTCCAAGTTTTGACATGTTGATGGGACAAGTCGGTGTTCTAGAGGAAAGGATTCATAAGGAAGGGTTGGAGCTCGAGCGCTCAAGAGACTCCGGCAGTAGCTCCAAATTATCTAAGCCAGGACCAGAAAAGGCTTGTCTTCAGCCAGTAGCTTGCGCTCAAAGCAGTTTCCCAGAAGTGAATATGGTTCAACAACCTAGAGCCCCATCAAAACTTTAGGACGGTACCCTTACCACGCCGACACTCATCGCAAAGGGAATTCACCAACATTGGCCGAGCACCAAGTCAGGCGTTTGAAGAGCTTCAGAAGAGAAACTTGCTACAGCCCTTGGCCCCTCGACCGGAACCACTCATTTGGGAAGGCATCTTAATCAATTCTGCCACTACCATCAGTTGCCTGGCCATTATGCTGACAATTGCCGAGCATTGAAGCACAAGATTCAAGACCTCCTCGAGCAAGGAGTCCAATTCTTCTAAGTATGCAATCGTTTTGTTGCACCTTCTGGTTGCTTATCTTCTTAGGTAGTTTTCAGTCACCACCGATTGTAATCTTTACGTTTCCTCATGATTCTTAAATAAAATCATAGTTCCATTTTCACAATTCTTGTATGAGCCATTTTCGTTCATCGAAAAAGAAAAAGCAAAATTGTTTTTAAGGAAAAGAATCACAGAGTAATCATTCCTCGGCTATGGAACATAACGACTTGTCTTTTATTTCTAAAGGGTGAGCATGCGTTGCTAAGCACTACAACCTATCCCAAAGCATCCAAAAAACCCACGAAGCGGTTCAAAATCCATATCTCCAAATTATTGTCATAAACCCCATATCAATACTGGGGGCAATCTGAGTTTAAAGACCAATAATGATTATTTCTTTCGTTTAATTGTGTGAACAAGTCTCTGAGTGACCATTTCACGAGAGTGCCTCGAGTGGAAAAACCATGAGTGAACGAGCGTGCCGTTTTTGCACGGCTCAGGTGAGACCACATTCAAAGGTAGGGTAAACGGCATAACTCCGACCGAAGGAGATAATTTGTAAATTTACGCTTAGACCTGTGAAAAGTAACAAAGAATGGATACACAACTATCAGGAATGACGAAGCACCTAGGTACAACACCACATAGCCAAAAGCTTGTGAACCCTGACGTTAAACCCTAGGCACCCCCGCTGAGCCTTTCATATATCCCCTTTTGATATTATGAACTCCACAAAATAACCCGGCCAATGATGAATGTTCGACCCGGTGACCAAAGGAAGCGAGGAGCCCGACTCTCAGATAACATTCTCATCAGTCCAGAGAAGCAATGCCGCTATCAGCATGGCGAAGCGATCCGCAAATGGTCCCAGAGGGACACAGGATCAAATGAGCTAACATCAAAAACAGCTCTCAAAGTTCAAAACCGGGAAACACAAGAACCCCGAAGGAAAAGTCAAGAAAGGATAAAACAAAAAGGCAATCCCGAAGTGCCTCGAAGAAATCCAAATGACAAAAAGAGAATGGTGTAAAGGACAACTTCAAAAGTCCAAGTCCAGAAGCTCGAAAACAACATCGACATGAAGCAGCTAGACGACTTCAAGACAAGGAAGATGAATCTGAGAGAAGACACAAGTTGCAGCTTTGGTCACCCATTTAAGCTCCACATACCTCAAATATCCCTCCATGATCCTGTTGTCATTCATCACACCCTATGGCCATGTTATAAGCTTTAAAGACTTCCGACTTGATAGTTGTGTGTCTAATCACGTGAAAGTAACAGATCGAATGCGTAAATTCATCAAATATCGAATTCAATGGTCTAGAAGTTGTGACCGTGGGTGAGGAACGAGTGCAAACACCAAACACGCCGAGTGTAGGTTAGGAAGCACCACGTAAAAACATAAGCCTTGACCCTGTGAGGACGAGACTCGTTCGCACGTTTAATAAAAGGAAATACTGGGGGCAATCGATCGTTCCGATCGATTGCCATGAACTCTAGCTCAGATTGTCTTAAGGGAAAATACTGGGGGCAATTGTTGGTTCCAACAATTGCTATGACAACGCCAATTGGAACCCAAAGCTCAAACATCACCACCACCATTCCACCACAGGCCCACATAAGCCCTTACCTCCACAACACCACTACACAGGCCCACAAAAGCCCTTACCTGCACATCAAACTACACAGGCCCACATAAGCCCTTACCTTTACATCATACACCATACCCCACCGATGGCATGTTCATCTCCTAGGAGATAAATTGCAAGTCCGAAATCTATGGTCAGGAAATGATAATTTCACTTTCCTTTTCAGTAAACAAAATTTTCTTCAAACACTGCCACGTTTGGCACCTTTTCCAACAAATTCCTGTTCTGAACGAGTATCTTTCATATATTTTGATTGCATACATCTTATCATCATTGCCATGTTTGGCACTCCAGTGATCAGTTTTACCATTTGCACGAGACCATTATCCTCCTAACTTATTTTTAGTTCGAGACCCAAAATCGGTGAAAGGCCCTGCAGATTCCTCATTCAGTACGAGACCTAGCATCTTCATTCAGTACGAGGCCTAGAATCAGTGTGAGATCCAGCCATTCAGTACGAGACTTCAGTGTGAGACCACCATCTTCATCAGTGCGAGGCCCATCATTTTCTTCAGTGCGAGACCATGCATCTTCATCAGTGCGAGACCATCATATTCGTTAGTGCGAGACCCATCATCTTCAGTGCAAGACCCATCATCTTCTTCTGTGCGAGACCGAGCGTCATCATCCAGTGCGAGACCAGTACGAGACCTAGTATCATCTTCAGTGCGAGATAGAGCGTGATCTAAGTTGGCGGGGCAGAGGCAATAAGTCCCCATCTTCATGTCAACTTCTGGGAGAAACAACTAGTGGGCAGTGGCAATAAGTCCCCTTGGTAATCTAGAAGTTATCCCAGCACCCCAGTTGGTGGGCAGAGGCAATAAGTCCCCATAGTATACCAACCAGGAGCATTGGAACGGGTTTCGGTCCCCAGAAGCATCCGAGCATCATCAAAATCACCGGCATTATCATCAGCATCAGCATCATTTGCATCATTAGCATTTCAGCATTCTTGCATTTGCATGCCATCCAGTTTTTACATCCTAGGTAGTCAACGCCTTAGAATAGCTTGACATCATTTTCATCATTTCAGGTAGTCAACGCCTTAGAATAGCTTGACATCATTTTCATCATTTCAGGTAGTCAACGCCTTAGAATAGCTTGACATCATTTTCATCATTTCAGGTAGTCAACGCCTTAGAATAGCTTGACATCATTTTCATCATTTTAGGTAGTCAGCGCCTTAGAATAGCTCGACAATGCTTTGTATTTTAGGTAGTCAGCACCTTAGAATAGCTTGACATCATTTTCATCATTTTAGGTAGTCAGCGCCTTAGAATAGCTCGACAATGCTTTGTAGCTTAGGTAGTCAGCGCCTTAGAATAGCTCGACAATGCTTTGTAGCTTAGGTAGTCAGCGCCTTAGAATAGCTCGACAATGCTTTGTAGCTTAGGTAGTCAGCGCCTTAGAATAGCTCGACAATGCTTTGTAGCTTTGGTAGTTAGCGCCTCCGAGTAGCTGGGCATCGTTAACCCGGTTTCATACAACGTGGAGGATTCTGTGGGGTCCAAAATTTTGGGGCACCACTCAAGCATCAACCAGACTTTTCACATTCGTTACAAAGTCCAGTTGACGGGGGGCAATCTGTTATACCCAAAATTTTGACCCCCCTGGTTAGGGTCTGCAAGGTTTTGGTGTCGTGAGGGATATTTGATCGGGTAATGAGGGATTCCGGCTCGATCGGTGTGTTCCAGGGCCTGAGGAGCAGTTTCGTCATTGTCAGGGGCGTTTTCGTAATTTTTAAGGCTTCTGAGTTCTCCTATAGGCTTTCTCTCTCCTCCAGAGGGTGCCCAAATCAGCTCGGAATGCTTTGATATTTTAACCCATGATAGAGGATGACATTTTAAGCATAATGGCGTTGGAATTTTGATTTTTCGAATTTCCAATAATTTTCTAGCAATTTCTGACTGAATCTGACGAGAAATTCAATTTAAAAATGCTCCAGCATTTAAAAAATTCGTTTCCACCTCAGAAAATTCATAATATCCATTCTTGACATGTGGTTAAAATTTCATAGCAAAATTCCTTTGGGAAGTTGCTTAGTTAAAATATCGAAAAATCTTACTTTTACTAGATTCTCTTTATCTTTAAGGAAGTCTATATAAGGGGATAGGTTTTTGGATAAAAGCAGAACCTCACATGCTGAAGAACCCTAGAGAGTCAGAAAACACGGCCTCCTCTCTCTCTCTCACGTTTTCCAACACCCTCCACCCAAATCATACTGAAAATCCCCCGAAATCACCATCTAAACACGTTTTCCAATCCCCAAAGCACCAATAATCATCAAAACCTCACAAAAACACCTCTAAAACGTGAAGAACAGCAAGAACAACCAACAACCAGAAGCTTGGGTCGAAATCCTCTCGGGTCTGCCATCAACGGAGCACTCGACGAGTCCCGGTGTGAAGAAACGTTGTGAATCCGAAGGTAAAACAGGTAGAAACTCCACTTCCCTGATTCACCACGGTATTATCTGTCTTGCCTCAAATTTGGGCTCAAACTAACCTTCGTAGGCTTCTGTATTGCTGTTTATTTAAGCCTCTGTCAGATAACTTGTTTGCTAAGTTTCGTGCTTAATTCGAATTCAAATTGAAAACTTTCAATCACTAACGTCTTGTACATCTTTCAGGCTACACACCCATAAAATTTGAGCTCAAAACACCCTCGGGAACCTTCTGAAAACCCCTGTCCGTGGGTGGTCCGTGACCTCGGACCTATGGTCCGGGACCTCGGACGCGTTGTCCGAGACCACGGACACCCACGGACGGCGGCGGGATTTTAAAAATTCAAAATTTAGGTTTTTCTAATAATGTCCGGGCCCACGGACATCCTGTCCGTGGCCCCGGACTTGCGAATTTTTGTTTTCCTTTAATTTCGACTTTTCTGTATTTAGGTTAACTGGGGTCCGTGGTTCGGACATTAGGTCCGTGGCTACGGACGGAATGAAATTTGACCTAATTCTGCCTCCGAAACCCTAGTTTAGGTAGCTTTCAATTTCACTTTGTTTTTCTGTCAAAAAATGATAAAACACAAAAAAACAGAAGCGCGCACTTAGGTTAAAAACGACTTTGTAGTAAGCCGTAAATAAACTGAGTAGAGGAAAAACGACCTAGGAAGGGTAATGAAAGTAATTGAACCCTAAATAAGTCGAATATCAAGCCCCCGAACCCGAGCTCTCCTTTCCTAATTTAATCTAGGTCAAAATTAGGTGGCGACTCATAATAGGTTCCAGTGAGCTAGCTTAGGTTTTAATAATTATTGTTATGTGACATAGTTATTAATCTTAGGTTATAAGTGGACCTAAAACCCGTTTAATCCTAATCAACTTTATTCAACATAGGATAGGGTTTTAAAATCGAGGCTCACACCTTCTCTTCCTTTCTTCTTTCTTTTCCTTCCTTTCCTTCTTGTTCTCGGTTTCAAAAGGAGTCCACACTCCAATACTACAGCCCATACCAATACACAAAAATTCTAACTTAGCATTCATTCTTAACTAACCCTAGAATTTAGATGTGTTTAGGGTTTAGAGAGAGCATTACCTTCTAACCAATGAATGAGGTCCTTGGTTAGCAAGAGAGTGAGATTCCTAGCCCATGGGAAAGCCAAAATCGCCTGGAATACAAGGAACACAAGCGTTCAACATGAATTTTCGTTTTGCCATCAAGGGCTAGAAATAGATGAGTTTTCAAGATTATTTTTACCTTAAAACATCAAGAAGAAGGAGGAGCTTCAAATGGTGGTCTCAAACCTTCAAATGAAGAATACCCTTGGAGATGAAAATGGGTGTTTTCGATTTTTGAAAGGAGGAAGATGATCTCCTTTGCAAGGGGAATTCAATGGTGTAATTTTTGTTGCATTTGGAGAAGGATTGAGCCTTCAACAAGAGGAGAGAAGATGAGGGCTGTGTGAGGGTTGTAAAATCGCCATGGCTGTCGCGAGAGGGAAGAAGAGAAATTAGAGAAGAAGGAGGGTGTGCAGTATGTGAGAGAGAGGGGGAGTAGAGGTGAGAGAATATCCCCCCTCACTTTTCTACTTTATTTTTGCTTTTTTCATTTTGATTTATTTATTAGTTATTTGTGTGAGTGTGTGAGGGAGGGGTTAATTAACTCATTAAAACCGGCCCCCTATATTACTACTAGTTGGAGCGTTTTTTAATCTTTTACAGAAAACGCTCGTTAATTTACCCGGTTTAGGTACTATTCACTAACCGGGCCTGTTTTCCAGAATTTTCCCGTTTCTTTAATTTTATTGGTTATTAAGCTTCCGTTAATGCTTAATTATTTTTATTTAATGAATTGTAATTTTTACAGGTTCGTTTGACCACTTAAAGTCGCGTTTTCGGGTTTTCTCGAAAAACATGCACTAAAGCTTTATTAGCGTTTTAATACATTATTAGGATCCGTTTTCTTCGGGAGTTGTTCCCATATATTATTTAGGAATTATTAAGCCTTAACAATCCATATAATACGCTAACCGAGGTCTCGTACCTCTTATGGTTATTTAACGCTTATTTAGCGTTTTTCGCTTTTTAAGCGTTTCTTACTTTCTTTTGGATTTATTTTTTCTCACCAATATTAATTAGGCGTTATTAGGCCCTTAACACATATTAGAATTATTTTAATCGCTATAGTTAATTTCGGGGTATTTCAAGCATATAGTTTGCTGAGCCCTTCAATGGATTTTTTTGTATTTGGGTTAGTTGCTCATTTGTTTAGTTTGGATTTGGATTGTAAGTTTAAGATTGTTCAGTATCTCGTCATCACAGTGGTGGAGAGTTAAAGTTGTTGGATGGATTAAGGTTTCCTTGTTACTCACATGGGTGAGTGACGGCGTGTAACACCAAATGATAGTTAGTTTTATTTTCCGCTGCGAATTACATTTTGTTATGCTACGACTTGCGATTATATTACCGGATTTGGATTAGGGGTGTTACGAAAAGTGGTATCAGAGCGAAGTACCGCTCTGATGACAAGATATTAGGATTAAGACAGTGAGCTTAGGATTATGGGAATACGGGAAACGTTGGTGAGGTACGAGACATCGTTGTCTTAGTGAATTTACGTCTTTCCAATGCTTAATGCATGCAAGCGTTAGCCTTAATGGCATTCCAATATCCACTGATTACAATATGGTAAATTACCGACAATGATACGACACACTGTATTACAGTTGTCGAGTAGAGGTAGAGGCCATGAGAGGCAAGGCACGTCAGGGGATAATGGAGGTCCTACAATCCCGAATAGCATCGAGATGGCAATAGCCGCTCTAGCTTGTTGAGAGCAAATCCCGTGAAACAACGGTGGTACCCCACCCGCCTATAAGAGGCAAGGAGTAGTGAAAGGCGCCAAGTAGACGGAAGATCCCTCCTAATCGGGAAGACCGAAGTGATTGCTATAATTGTTGTAACATCAAGATAAATGGAAGAGGCTATGATACAATGAATTACCAAGGATCGGGGGTCCCGATAGTTACGCATTATCTAGAGGCGTTACTTATACGCTGTTAAAACTATACATTAAACCCTCATTCAAAGGATGATAGAAAATTCATAGAAGAAATGGGTCGGCTGTAATAAGACATCGAAACCCTGCCGAACTAACCAGAGGAAAGCACGGACAAGTGCACCTAAAGATCGAATGATGCAAAAACGAGTCTAAGACGATGAAAAAGCATACCATGCGGAACCAATAATCGCTTAGAAGTCTCTCCCAGAAAGGGATAGATCCTAGTAGATACAATTTCAAAGGTTCAGTAAGACCTGACCTACAATCGTGATAACCTTATGAGCTTGAGAAGCAAAATCACCAAGATTGCTATAGCGCATCTCCTAATGAAGGAAGGTCGTCCCAAATATAACCAAGTGCTCCATCTGCTGGACCCGAAGCACCATGAGGTAGCTACGCGGGGCAGACCCCAGCTGGTACAATTAGAAGGGGAAAGGAGTTACCCAAGGGCAGAGTGCCCTGAACTTTGCGGGAACCTTAGGCGCTGGATTCTTCTTCTACCATGATGAACGTGTAAAACAATACTCAAAAAATAGCCAAACTTAAATAAACTAGAATGAAATACCCCTAACATTTAAATAATTAAATATCAGTAAATAAATATTATTTAGGGGATTATTAAACCCTAAGAAAGTACATAAACACTTAGGCGTTAAAACGTACCTAAACTCTTTAAGGTCAAAAACGAGCGTTAAGCTGGACCTTAAGCTAACCAAGTTATATATGCTATAAACCTCATATGAAGATATCAAGGATCATTTATGACCTTTAGAACACAGGAACTCATCTAAAACTGAGTAAAAATACAAAATGCTCGGGAGTTCCCTTAACGGCCTGAAAGTCCCGAAAGTCCCGGAAATACTTTATAGGATGAAGTAGCATTACACTTCATTCCAAATGCACCATAACCCTTATTAAACATTTAAGATGAAGTCCTAATGGTTGATTTTCAATTAAACGCAAAGCGCTTGGAGGTTCCCGATGAGGGCCCCATAACCCCCGGGAATGCCCCGGAGAAGTGTCGAGGTGGCACGAATTCTTATATAATTCATTCTTAGAGTTCCTAACATCATTAATCATCATTCTAAAGATAACCCTCGAGCTACTTTTTCAAAATTCAACGAAATCCTTGGGAAATTTCTTAACGCTCCTATTTTCCCCCGGGAGTGTCCCGGTAGCCCGGAAATTGTGTCTTGAGTTGATATAACCCCATATAACTCAATGTAACACCTTAACATATTACTATTGACTATAAAATATGTTTATAAACACTTTGACTCATAGAGACTACTTATTTTCCAGAAAATCCTTAAAGCACAAAAACGCACCTTCGGGTGTCGTAAAAGCGCGTTCTACGCAATTACCTTGAAGTGTTTGAGGAGCCACGAGTTGATAATCTTAAAAGGGGATGCATTGAATATCTAAATCAATTAAAGACAGTGCTAAAATCATAGCATAACAGGGGTGGAATTATGATAAAAAAGGTACCATAAATCAGCATTTTTCCTTAGAAACTTTCACCTTTTACCTTAGTATAAATGTACCAATTAATTGTTGTGACTTATAAAATGTTATAATATGGTCTTAATACAATATAGTGTGAAACCAATCAAATTAAAAATCAGTCCTATATAGGCACAAATGTGGGCACCATTTTGGGTGATTTTAGTATGGTTTTTGCCTTTAAATTGTCTAGTAGACATGGTGACTCATCCTTACATATACCATGTGATATCATGTCAAATAATTCAGTCAAATGAGACCCCCATTACCGATTTCCTGCAAGGATATGAGAAGGAATCAATCTTTGAAAAGTAAGGAAATAAATACAAGGCTAGAATCTACTTTATTCCATGTGCAAGTAAATAAACAAAACAACCATGTTACTAGCCTTGTGGCTGCTGTTTTCATGTGGAGAAAAGATGGTATGATTGCTACATAATTAGTCAAATAAAACAGCCACCTAACTAAGCATGTGTCTATGTCTAATATTGATAAAAATCAATTGTCTACCTACATGTATATTACCGAAAATCAATCAAGGAAATGAGGTTTGTTTTCCTTATAAAAATTAAACTAAGATACCTACCTACCTTGGCATGTTCTAATGTCTTCAATTATCAAGAATCAAGTTCCTACAGCAGCTCCTATTACCGTAAACAAACAAGGGAATGTGACAAGTTAGTATTGATAATTAGCTTAGAAAAATCAAAAGAAATACCTCACCGAAATTCCTAGCACTCTTGTATTTGTCTTCTTGTTACAAGTTGTCAAACAAAGCCACTATCCTTCCTTGTCTCAGACGAAAGCCTAGTCAATAATGGGCAATTTATGGAGCCAAACAATCAATGAATAAACAAAGGAAAAGTCAAGTCAAATTTGACATTGTTTCAACAAAAGAGAAATTCTTTCATTCCTTTCCTTAAGGCCTTACGTGAGCCAATCCTTCCTTTGTCCAACCATACTGATTGGTAAGGCTCTCTTTCCCTCTCTTTTCTTCTTCATTTGCTAGTTTATTCCTTAGAGCTTCAAAGCTCCATTAATGGTGTTCTAAGTTCTAACACCATTTCTATGTAATTTTCCTAGCTAAATCTACAAAGTCTTGAAGCAAGAATCATCGTAGCAACACTACAACTTTTCGCCAAGCTTAGTTACTCCAAGGAGTTGTCTTGATTCAACCACAACACAAGGAACAACAAGATTAAGTTAAGGTATATTTTCATGTTTGAAAATCCCAAATAGATACCTAAGCTATTACCGAAAATTTAGAGCTTCTAAATCTATATTCTCTTCATTATTTCATGAAGGAAATTTGGATCTCCAACCATTCCAAGGTGTACCGAAAATACCTTGTTAAATACCTAAGGTAAACTCTTGAAAAACTACTCCAAATCTTATTTATAAATCCTTGTTAGAAGTCTAACAAATGGATCTCCTACATATGTACAAGGAGGCCGAAAGTTCTTCAAGGAGAAATCAAGTACAAGAATTATCTTGATTTAAAGAGTAAGTTTCTATAATTAAGGTTTATTAAGTTTAACTTTGATTTAAGCTTCCAACTTTAGTATAAAAATTATGTATAAGCCTTAGTAATATTAAGGCCGAAAATATTGGGTTATAATATCAAGAAAAATAATTTATTACATATAAGGTAAGATTATTACCATAAGGTATAAATCTGTGTCACAAAAATTGATTAGGATACATATATGTTCAAACCGAATTGTCTAGGGATAAAATGTTCTATTTTGAGTTTATAATCATTCTAAGTCATTTGAATAATTTTTAGAAGTGTCATATGGCTTATATACATTTATATGTATTTATTATAAGGTATAAACCATGTGTTGAAACTATATAGTAAGTTATAATTGGAGCCGAGGACAAAATGTGTTATTTGGTGATTTTTGAAATATATAAGTGTATTAACTTATATTATAAATTTTTGTAGTATTAAAAATAGCTACAATTATTTAAATGGCTAGTTATAAAGTTATGCGGCTAAAATGTAAATTTTGAAAAGTATAGTGTACAAATAGTAATTGCCGAGTGCTAAGGGGTTAATTTCGTGTACTTATGATATAATATAAGGTAGGAATTAATATTATGAATTTTGGTGAATTTAAATAAGTGTTTAAGTGTTAAAATAACATTTTATAAAGTTTTGGGGCTATTTTGTAATTTAAGAAAAATTTGGAGGAAAACCGAATTACTTATGATTTTAGGTGTATATTAAAGTATTAATTATGAAATTAAGTCTTGGTCAAAGTTTTGACCAAAAACTTTGGGTTAAAATGATTTATGACATAAAATATTAAGTTTATAAAAGTTTAAGGGTGAATATGTAATTTATGAAAGTATAAGTGTAAAACCGAATTTAATTTGGGGCGAATACATAATTTTCAAAAGTATAAGGATCATTTCAGTGTTTTAGAAAATTAAATATTAAAACTATAGTTTATAAGTTAATATGTAACTTATATAAAGTTTTGGGGTTAAATTATAAATATAAGAAAATTATATGTTATGACCGAAAGCATATGTGGTCATTTGGTAATTTATAAAAATTAGTATAACCATTTTTGTAATTACCGAAATTTAAGTGGTTAATGAGTAAATTATAAAAGTTACGTGTTCAAAATATAATTACCGAATTTATAAGGTTGGTTTTGTAATTTAATAAAGAAAGGAATTTAAACTAAGAAATATAATGTATTATGGTATATTATGGAGTATAATGTAAAGTTTATGAAATAAAGGTGGTTATAATAAAAATAACCAAATGATATTAATATATGGACTAAGTGAAAATAATCATGGCTGAAATACCCCAAACCTTGATATGTGGTTTAAATATCAAACTATGGTATGTAAAGGCTAAAAAGTGCCTTAGAAACATCAGTGAACAATTTAAACCATAGTAAAATGCAATAAAGCACTAAGATACAATTTGAGCAAAAACATGCTTTAAGCTTGGAGTGAACTTGGTTAGGACCCAAAGAACCTACCAAGACTAAATAATAGTCAATTATGATTTAACAATGCAAATTAAGTCCTTAGGAAACTTTGGTAGACAGTTAAACCAAATAAAACACAAGAAAATACCTTAAAGTCAATAAGAGCAAAATGTGCTCTAAGCTTGGGATAAATTTGTATAAGACCTAATGGTCATACCTATACCTTATAAATATGTTAATGAACATATTAAATCAATTACTAAGGAAAACCAAGCTTGAAAACAAGTTAAAACACAAAATGTGCTTTAAGGAGTCTTAAAGCACATTTTTGAAAAATTGTCTTGTAAATGAGTTTTGAATGCCTAGATGTCCATCATTACTCTTTAATTAACATGTGTACTATATAGTATCACATTTGGAAGTCTATATCAATGAGAAATCAAAAATTTCACTTCTATGTGCCTTGTTTTTATGAATAGTGACTTTTATAAGCTAGTTTGTAACATATGTTATTATAAGTGAGACAATTGACAAATAAAGACTAAAATACCCCTAAGTACTATTGGGGGCCGGTTTTCTTAAGTGTGGTGACTCACCACTCTCTTGTTAATATGTTAAGTAAATAAAGATGACTAATGGTTACTATTTGCTTTAAAGGCATAAATATCTTCAAAAGGCAAAACTTATCTCATTCTCTTCTTTCCCTCCTCATTTCACATGGTTCCATGCTCTCTTCAACCTCTCTTCTTCATTCTCTTCTACGGTTTGCAATAGTACACACCACCATCTCCATCTTTGACCTCTTGTAAAGTCTAGCTCACTTAACCAAATAAAAAACAAACACCACCATTCTCTTCCTCTCATCAAGCTCTTCATTCCTATCTTCTCAAAATTTCAAGCCCCATTTCGGTGCCATGGAGTTCCACCATTGAAGGAGCTTGAGCTTATATTTCTACATATTATTACTCTTCTTTGCTTCTAGGTAAGAAATCTCAAAGAAAAATCATGTTTCCTCCATGTTTTTACCTTGACCGAAAATGCCCATTAATGGTGCTCTTTGTGTGACTTTGTTCTAGCTTCATTCCAACCTTTCATGGACTAGGTGGAGTCCTCTCTTGATAGATATTCAAACTCTCTTCAAAGACCAAGGTAAAACAATTACATTAGTGTTTTTGAAACAATGTAAACCTAGGGTTTACAATGAGTTTAAGCTTGGAGCTTGTATACTCATTTCAATGTTTGTACATTGTTTAGTGGTTGACAAGGAATCAAATACCTAGCCGATTTAAACAAGGAAACAAGAAAGAAGTTGTGAGGGAAAAGAGGTAAATGTGCTAACCTAAGGTGGTTTAAAGTCTTAGGAAAAATGAGCTTGTATTGCTTATGAAAATGATCTAAGGAGCCAATGGGAAGTGACTTAGAAGAATGCTCTTAAGGGTTTAGTAAAAGGCATATGTGTTGTCGAGTGTATTTGCAGGTCAAAGGCAATTATATTGTGGAAATTCAGTGTTTATGATTATGCATTTTAAGGGCCTAAGAGCCATGCAATTTAAATTATGCACTATATTGTGATGTAGTGCTATATGTGTGAAGTTTGTGTATAAGAAAGTGTTTGATGGATTTTTAGTGTTCTGGGTTGTTTGTTGGTGAAAACAATATGTTTTGGTTTAGTAATGTTCTAGGAGAACCTATGTCAAAATTTAGGTAACAAACAAGAAGTTCTAAGGGTTTAAAATGAGTTTGATAAGTTAAGAAATGTTTAGAATGGTTAAGAGTTGTCCTAGTGAAAGAAACAAGCATTAAGGTGTTCAAAGATGTAAAAAGGGCCTAGGAAATGTTCTAGAGGATTTTATAATGCAAAGGAATGTTTTGGGATACACCAAAGTCATTTAGACTTGTGTTGAGATTTATGCAAACTTTGGTGAACAAGGAGGAAGGGTAAACTTGAAAAAAGATTTCAAGAATGACATAAGGTGTTAGTTATGGGAATAGATGCTTGAGAGATGATGTTGTAGTGGTGAGGAAACATTATTGGCATAGTGGTTATCATAGGTATGGAACACCACTTAGAAACCTAAGGAGAATATCATAAGTGTTAGGAATTTCGGTATGAAATGAGTAAGTGTTTAAGGAAATAGAAAATGAGTTTTATTGATGTTGTATGAGGGTGTGATTGTACCAAATGATGTTAGGAAACATTATGAGGCTTTAGGAGAAGTTTGGTGAAATTGGTTAAGTGTTTAAAGGCTTAGAAAATGAGTGTTTTGCCTTGTCCGAACATCCGTCCGGACATGGACGTTCGGACAGGCCTGTTGCGTAGAAACTTTCAGAGTCTCGACTTGTGTCCGACCTTGGGAAGTCCGGACACAAGTTCGGACGTACCTGCTTCTTCATTTAATTTTCCTCGACCCATGTCCGAACTTCCGAAGTCCGGACACAAGTTCAGACAGGCGTCTGTATTTAGTTTTGAGTCTCGACTTGTGTCCGAACTTGGGAAGTCAAGACACAAGTTCGGAAAGGCCACTGTATGGACCAAAAAACTTTGTTTTAAGGTGGGAGAAGTTGCCTAAAAATGGTGATTACTAAGTAATGATGTTATAAGAATGTTAAGGACATGTTAAGTGAGTTATAATGACAATTTAGTGGGGGAAAGGTTGTATTAAAATGTAAAAGTAAAACAAGTTAAAAAGTGAAGTTATGTAACTAAGTTAACGGGGAAAAGTTATAAGCATTAGACTTTAAATAATCATGTTACCCTGATGTTAATAAAAATACATGTAATGTTGTCAATTGTTCGAGAATTGCTCGAGGAACATAAGTGGACATGGTAAAGTGGACTCCGGTGACAGGTATGGTTTTCTTGCAACCTGTGTCCTACCGGATTACACCGGCTTGTATGCCAATGTGTTTTTCTGTATGTTTGCCACGTTGTAAGATTAAACATGTAATGAGTTTACAGTAATTCATTTATGTGGCGTGTTCAACTCCGATACCATCTAACCTCGGAAGTGTTAACCTTAGTTAACTGAGTCTAGGATCACATGAGAGTTTGGTATTCGGATTAAATGACCCGAACCTTGGGACGTTCTAACCACGGCTATGCGTGTGTTAATTGTGTGATATGTGTATGTGAATGTAGGGATCTCCCTTGTGTGTTTAACCCAGTTGTAATACTGTATGGTGTGTAGATGTGATAGACTCCATAGTGGGGTTCTAACTAATATCTAAAAGTAAGTATGTACTAACAGTGGTGAGGAATCCGGTTTGGCCGGTCGCGCGTTTTTGGGAGTGGGTATCCTTCTTAGCCTTACCCTTCTCTCTGTTATGGTTTTCCTCTCACGGGTTATGATCTCCCATTAGCTTATTCCAAAGCTTAGCTATTCTGACTTATGATCGGTTTAGGGGGAACATGTGTTTGTGTGGTGTGTTCGGGCCACCAAACCCGAACCATCTTAACTTAAGTTACTCGTCCGACTATTAGGACGGTAATGAGTGTTGTTGTTGTTGTATAACGAGCTTATCATGAGGGTGACATCATTCTCTAGGCTCACCAGTGAATTAACAATGTTTGGGTCGGTTCCTAAGAGGACCGTTCCCGTTATGTTATGTGATGTTGTTGTAATGCAATTTCTATTGCGATGTTATTATGTGCACGTCGAAACGTGAAAAGTGTTGTTATGTTCTACTATGTGATGCATGTTATACGTTGGAAAATGTGGAGTGTGTGGATCATGGATATGAATCCCAGTTGTGATAAGAGGCGTTAAGGATAACCTAATTAATGGGTAAGTGTCGTCTATTAAAGAAGTAGCTCCATTAGAGGAGAAACACTCTAGGGTTAAAGAATACCATGAGTGACCTATCAAGTATGGATATGTTATCTGTTTGTTGAGCCCATTGAGGCGAAATGTTATGTGTTGTGTGTTTATAGTTACATGCATGATTTAAATATAATCAACCGCATGCTAAGACGACAAATAGTTGTGCGTGGCCCGTTAGCATGTGGGCTGCGGGATTACCATACCAGCAAAGGTGCTGAGCCCCTTGGGGGCCACCCTTTCTCTTCTTTTCCTATTTCAGGTACAGAGAGCTGGAAGCCGTTCGAGAGTAGAACGGGGTAGACTTTGTACATGGGTAATCTTTTAAGTTGTACATGTACAGTAGGTGTAGTAAGACCGAGATTGTTATCGGCATCAGTTTGTGAATACTCGGTACAGTTGGAAGGTGTATGTTGTTTTTATTGTTAATGGAAGGGTCAGTAATGTGTAGTCGCTCGGGGATCTAGTCCATCAGACCGGTACAATGTATATGTAATAGCCTTGTTAGCCACGTGGGTGGTTAACGGCGTGTAACACCAACGAGTTAAGTAATGTGATGAAGTATATTTTCTGCTGCAGATTGTTATTAAATGTGTTGTTGTTGGATGGGGTGTTACAATGGCTTTATGGATAATGAAATAAAGTTATACAGTACAATGGAAACTCATTATCACATGTAGATATTACATAAAATAACGAACTGTTTAACTACCTCGAAACCACTGTAAAATAACAGGGGTAAATAAAGAACATACCGGGTTAGTATACTACGAGTATTAGCTCTGTAGTGACAGTACTGTAATACTTAGTGAATAGTTGTATTAACAATACCCGGTATTGCATGTATATATAACAGCGTACGGGAAGGAATTACTAAACGTGAATTTGTCAAGCTAGCAAGTTACACGGCGAACGGTATGTTAATTGTGTGGTCTGAATGTCCTAAGGATTTTCCTTAGGTCCAGACGTTGTGTGTTTAATTGTTAAGAGTGATATCTGTAATTTATGTATATGATATTGTATACTGTATTGCTCAACACTGTTGCGTTCTATTTTTACGCGAACGTCTTATGACTGGAAGTTTATACATCTAAACTGGAACAAGACTAACTGACCTTTAGGTATTATTGAACCTAACTGATGGTCAACTGTTATAGTCTTAACTCAAGGATTGGATATTGTATCACTGACAAAAGGGCTAACTTATAAAGAGAGGAATCCAATCTATTTCGACTTTCTGGTTGTGCATCGTGATCACTAAGAGGGAGTTTTATGGGGAGTCACTCAAGGGAATCCATTGTCCACATTCGACGATAGCGGAGGGCACTACCGTTGGTGCACAGGTTCGACCGGATCGGTCATTTAATTATCCAGGGCCATAGGGTCAGCTGGTAACGGTTCCTTTGGAACCCAGGGGACATACTGTCCATTGATGAGTTATTAAGGGTTGTCCTAACATGACGCCTGAGGTGGAATTTATTTGGAAAAGGTTAAGTGGTTGGTTTAAAGGATAAGGGCCAGGTGGCCAACTAACAAGTACAGTTAGTTAATACGCGTATCTTGTTGATTACTGTTATGGATTATAGGTGTTTGAATATTGGTTGCTGTTTATTATTATGTGATGAGATTTGCAGGTGAACTGTTATGTGTTTGTTTGACATTTACAGTTATTACTGTTATTATTGTAAACTAGTATATAATATAAAGAACCTAATATCAAGATGGCTAAACGACTTAAGGAATCTAGATGACTTACAACTACATTTAGCGTACCAGCATTTCGATTGCTGAGCCCTTCAATGGGCAAAACATTTCAGGTTACTGAGGAGACACAAGCCGGAGAGCAAGGAAACAGGATAGCTGATATGTTTCAATAAACACTTGTAGTATTATTATTATGTACCGTTTTTTGGAGATTGTTGTATTTCATTTAGTTGCTTAGTTTGGATTTGGTTTGTAATATTAAGAGTGCTCAGTATCTTGTTCATCACAGCATGAGAAATTGAAGTTGTTGGAAGGAGTAAGGATACCTTGTTACTCACATGGGTGAGTAACGGCGTGTAACACCAAGGATAGATAGTTTTATTTTCCACTGCGAACGTTATTTATTATGCTACGACTTGCGACGTTATTACAGGTTTAGGACTAGGGGTGTTACAAAAAGAGGTATCAGAGCGTAGTTACGCTCTGATGAAAAGATACTGAATCAAGAACAGTGAGCATAGGAATTTTGGGATATGGGAAACGTGTGTGAGGATTCGTGACCTAAAAAGAAAATTCTAGGAATATCTTTATTGCTAGTAGCTAGCTTTCTTACATATTAATGATTGTGTATGTAAAAACGGTGTAGCAACCGAGTAGAAATAATAGTATACTATCTTATAGATGTCGACAAGAGGAAAACCACGTGGAGGCAGCAGTGGACGCGTTGGCACGACACCGGCAGATGTCCCAGAGATACCAGGCAGAGGAGAGGCCATGGCAGCCTTCGCGCAGCAGCTAGGAGCTCAGGTTGCGGGAGCCATACCCCACCCGCCGCAGCCCAGAGAAACCAACTGGTTGAAGAGCGTTGCAGACGATAGAGTACCGACTTACTCAGGGGAACCAGACCCCACCGCACTGGAGAAATTCATTGTAGAGCACCAGAAGGTGTTCAAGGAAGTTAGAGTTCCAGAAGACCAGAAGGTCGACATCGCCGCATACAACCTGAAGGACACAGCTGACATTTGGTAGCGGTTTGTCGAGGGCCACCATAGAGCCACACCGGACTTCGGATGGACAGCGTTTGTGGAGGTGTTGCGGGAGAAATACTACCCCGAACACTTGAAACAAAGTAAGAGACAAGAATTCGAGACCCTAATCCAGGGGAGCCAGACGGTTGACCAGTACTACACACGGTTCATTAGTCTGCTAGATTACATACTAGGGGTCGACTACTCCGACACCGTGAAGATTCAAAAGTTTAGGGGAGGTTTGCAATTTTGCATCCAGGGCACCATGGGAGCAATACGTTTCACCACTATACAGGAATGCTACGACGCTGCATCAGCAACCGAGTTAATGCTTCAGTCCAGGGAGGAAGCCCAGGGGAAGAAGAGGAAGAATCCTGAAGGAGAAGATGGGGGAGCAACCTCTGGCGGTTACAACATGAAGGGAAAGTAAGAAACCTTTGATTGAGAATGAGTTGCCATTATAACCTACGCTTAGTCTTGGTCACTAACCCTAAAACCTGCAGTAGGAAATTATTTGATAAAAAGAAGGGGCGGAAGGACTTCCACGGTCAGAAGACTAAGGAGCAGGTCCCTCGTCTGACCGGCCCAGCTATAGACGCTAAGCCACTTAGATCGGCACCACCTAAGGGTAAGGATACCCACCTCTCACTTAACCAAAACATTTATTAGCTATACCTTTATTAACCATTTTGTATAAAATACAAGCAATAAGCCAACCCAACGCCACTACTACTGTAAGCGCTGTGGAAATGATCACCCAGGAGTATACTTCACAGGCAGGATGGTGGAGTGCCGCTACTGCAAAAAGGAAGGCCACCAGGAGTATGAATGCTTCTCTAACCCAGCAAGCAAAGTGTATAAGGGATCTAGAAGTTCACAGAGGACACCAGCTACAGAGGCGGGTGGACCCAGAGAAGGTCAGGCGCCGCAGAATAACACCTACACTAGAGGAGCGGAAGGACAGCCATCCTCATCCACGAGTTAGAAGGGGAAGGAGATAGTTCCACGAAGAAACACCCTGTATTCAGTGAGAGCTTCAGGCGCTGAGGCTAGGGCTCAGCGCGAGACCGGTAAGACTAGAACTTAAAACAAAAGCATGATGCATGAATGTGTGTTTACAGTTATCAGTCGATGAGACTTGTATGTGTTTAGTGTGAATTAAAAATTTAGAGAGACCTAAATTAGGAAACCTCTCACCTAATAGGGTACTTCGACATTTGTTTTCCCATAACAATGAGAGCGAGATCACCTGAGCCTATGAGCGAAGGTCGGGATTATCTAGAGAAAGAATGCCAAGTACTTCGACCCGGCATGATCCTACTCAAGCAATATTTAACTCTAGATGAACAAATAACAATTGTAAAAGAGTATAGAACCTTGGGAATAAGTCATGGGGGATTTTATATTCCAGGATATGGGAGTGGATCAAAACTTAAATTGTATATAATGTGTATGGGTAAGGATTGGGATCCACAAACTAGGTTATACCAAGAGGTTAGAAAGATAGATGGAGCACGAATTCCTAGGATACCCGATAGTTTTCAAACTTTGGTGATAGAAGCGGTCAAGATTGCACAACAATTAGAAACAAACCCGGTACCAGACTTGAAGGCAGATATTTGCAATGTAAACTTCTATGAGAAAGGGGGAAAACTTGGATTACACCTAGACCGAGATGAGACATCTGAGTCAATTACCAAAGGGATACCTGTTGTATCATTCTCCATTGGAGAAGATGCTGAGTTTTTATAAGTTGACCAAAAGAAGATGGACAAGGCGAGCAAAATTATTTTGAAGTCAGGAGATGTATTAATATTTGGGGGAGAATCTAGATTGGTATACCATGGGATTAAGAGCATTAAGTTGAATACAGCCCCATCAATCTTAGTAAATACTACCCATTTAAAACCTGGACGGTTAAATTTGACGTTTAGGCAGTATTGATGTAATTATAGAGTTGTATGTAAGAACCATTGGATTAATGAATGGCATTTTAATTCCTTTGAGACATACACCCCAACCTCACTATCATTGAAATACCCCAAACTAAGAAAATATTGATTAAATATCTAATCTCATTAATTAAGGCCTAAACATGCCTTAAAAGTCAACTGAGAACAATAGTGGTCAACACAAAGCAAGATGTTGCACCCTTTGACTGTTTAGGATAAATAAATTCCCAAATGAACTTATTAGGACCTAAAAATTTGTCCTAAGCTTATTAACACATTACTAAACATATTAAAATTGTTGGACAACACTCCAACACAAATAACAAGCATTTACATGCTTCAAAGTCA
The DNA here is from genome assembly GCA_023374045.1 of Limonium bicolor. NCBI lineage: Eukaryota > Viridiplantae > Streptophyta > Magnoliopsida > Caryophyllales > Plumbaginaceae > Limonium > Limonium bicolor. Next base: position 122,172,280 of record CM041781.1, on the reverse strand, counting down.
AGAAGGGCAAAAATGTGCTCTAAGAAACCTTAAAGGTCTAATGACCTCTAAATGATATAAAATTAGATACCATGATCAAATATCATGTAAGGAACACAAAAAAACCGTTTTCAAAGAAAACCAAGCTCAGAAACTCCTTGAGACACAAAATGTGCACTAAAACTCCTTAAAGCACATTTTTGTGTAATTGCCTTCTAAATTGGTTTTAAATGGGCTAAAAGGTTATAATTACCTTTAAATATGATAATATATCACATTATATCATATTAGGAATTTAATTCCAAGAATTTACAAATTTTTACAAATTTAATATTAAAATATTAATAAAACCCTAAAATGGGGCCCGTTTGGGTCAACATTGACTAAGTTGGTCAATGTTGACCATTGACCACGAATTGGACATCATAAAATCGGTTCAATAAGTCTCTTAACAGACCATGAGACAATTCCCATGTGACAATTAAATATACCACCTTACTTTTGCATAAAATAAGGAAAAGCAAACTTTAACATATTAAAACACAAAAGTAGCTTACCACTTGCTTACCCATGTGAGCCAGCCAATTTGGAGCCTCATTTCCCCTCATTATTCGGTGGCTCCAAGCAGTACAAGACAAGGCATGGTGACTCACCTTACACTTATTGATTAAAGTAACATTATTACTTCATTTTTGAATCAATTTGGTACCAATTATTCACCCATCTTTCTCCATCATGGCCTGCTGCCTCATGCTGTTGTCTCCACTGATTAAGCTCCAATAATCAACACCAATCAGTCATTGGTGAGTCATCAAAACAATAATGACATAAAATATGCAAAAAATGACTTTAAGGACAATTTAGGTCATTCTCCTTCATTACTCCACTCCAGCCGAGATTGCTCTTACCTTGAGCTCTCTTTGGCTCCTCCTTGACCGTAGGTAAGTGTCCAAGCTCCATTGGAGAGAGCTCATGCTCTAGGTAAGCTTCTAAGGCATAAAAATGCCCATTTTCTTCATTTTTCTTTCCTTTTTCCATTGATCTAGACTCCAACCTTTTCTATACATATATGTAGAGTGTTTTGGAGGTTAAAGGAAGAATCATTTTTGGCCATAACAAGATCTATGGAGTAAAGCTCAAGTCTTGACCATTTAAGGTAAAAATGTGCTCTAAGCACATATCTCTTCTTCCTTGAAAATTTCGGTTGTAAACCTTGGTTCCCTAGCCTTAATTTCTTCCCCTTTTCATGTGGATTCAGTTGGTATACCAAGATCTACAAGGAGTAGCTAGATCCAAGCCAAAAACACCATTTTTAGCATCTTAAACAAGGTAAAACTTAGCTATCTTCCAAGCTAGTTACCCACGGTTTGTACCTTGTTATTAGGAGTGCTTTGATACTCTTTTTCTACTGGAAAAATAGGGCCGAAGTAGATCTCTAGCAAGCTTGAAGATCTAAGGTAAAAATTCATGATTTTCATGACTTAAATTACTTCTCATGGTTAGCTCATGTTTGGAGTTAAATCATGTCTTGTTTTCTACATGAAGACAAGTAGATCAAGCTGTGGGGAAATTATCCTTAAGGTGGCGAGACCAAACAAGGTCTTAACCTTGCTAAATCAAGGTATAAATTACTCAAAACCTTAATTTGATACATTAATACAAGTTTAAGCTTATGAACATTAATTATCGTGAGTGAAGAAGTATAATAAGGTCATGTTTGACCTTAAAATGATTAAGGAATGGTTTAATAATTTTTATAACTAATTAAACAAGCATAATTGTCAAATTTAAGACATTATGTGGAAGTTTGGTAATTAAATGAAGAATATGTGGTGAGGCGGAGATTTATAAGCATTTTTGGGACATTTAGTGTAATTTATTTTGTGAGCAAATGTTGTAATAAGCCATGTACTTTAGGCCATTTATTTTAGCATTTACAAGCTTTATTTAAGTTTAGGTGATATATAATTATTACCGAAAAGAATGGGGGGTCTTAGATGTAATTAAATTAAATTTGGGGGCTGGCGTTAAAAAATAAGGCCGAAAATTAGAGTTTAAAAGATTTAAAATAAAATTTTCTAAGATTTTTATAAAGTTTTGGGGTTTTGTTAAATGGTGATTTCTAGAAAGTTGGGTTTGCAAACCGTAATTATTAGAAATTAGTGGTCAAGGAAATATTAAGGAGGTCAACCTTGACCATATGATAGGTTTTGACCAAATTAGATAAGTTAAATAACTTATTAAGGTTAATAATAAGATAAGTATCTTATGGTAATATTTTTATAACATATGTGGTGAATATGTTATTACCGAAAATAAAGGGTGTATAATGGTATTATAAAACACCCATGGGCTATTAGGAATTTTTAGGAATTTATTGGGTTGATTTTGGAATTAAAATAAACTATATATGTATAATATATAGTTATTATGTCATTATGACACTTTGGGGAAATATAGATGGTGGAATGGTAAATACAAAAGTGTATGGGTTAATAAGGATATTTATAACCTTTGGTGAAATTTGGAGATTTTTAGAATTATATAAGAGTATTTACTAAGATATATGTATAAATATAGTTTTAATGATATGGTAAAACTATATGTTATAAATAGGGCCAAATGGCAATTATAGAATAGCACAAGGGCTGTTCGGAATTTAAAAATAACCATAGGTTATACTCTTTCATAAGTTAGAAATGTTATATTAAATGGTATATGTAACATGGTAAAAAGAAATGGGTGATTTTGTAAATAAAGGAAACTATGGTTTATGGAAAAGAATAAGGTTTAATATATATGCCTATGCGGCAATATAAAATAGTTTTGTATAAAAACTATAGGTTATGAATTAAAGGAAATAAAAAATATCATATCAAATGATATTAGTATATGGTATAACATTACATAATGTTTTATGGTTAAAATAGAATTTAAATAAAGTTAAGGGCTGTACCGAAAATATAAAGGTTGGAAAATGAATTATAGACTATGGTCTATAAGGTTATATATGTCATAACAATTATATGGTATTAAGGTGGTTTAATGGAATTAATACAAATAAGGTATTCACATTAAATAATGTGACAAACTATAAATAAATGAGATTTATAAACTAAGGTGTTTATTGATTAAACCTTAGAAGTTGTAAATATACAACATAAATGTTACATAATATTAGGATAATAATCTTAATATAAGTTGTATAATAGAATACAACTAATGGGAATAACCATCTAATAAATGATGATAAAATGTAACATATAATGTGAGAGTTAAATAAACTCATGAAACATACCTACGTGGTAAATATATATACATACACAAGAATAATGTATATAAGGTGGGTATATGTTATGGTTGGAAACCATATAACATAATGGTGGTGGTTGTTTTAAAAAAAATAGTTACGAACTATAAGTTAAGAGTTTGGATGCAGATATTATTTGCTAAAGATAAATGGATTATATAATACATTGTATTATAATGGATGGTGGGAGAATGATACAATATGAAAAAGAATATAATATAACATAATCATGCATGCATACATGCAACTATGGGTTACGTACCTAAACTAGATGGTGGATAAGACTAAAAAGAAATACAACGAATTAAACTTAACAGTTGAAATATTATGACGTACGAGAGTTTTAAGTAACAAAGCCGACTGTTTTAGAGAAACCCGTAAAAATAAAAATAACTGTAGAAAACAGGGGTGAGCTGTCGGGTTACTTGTTATTCGGACATACCGGATGTAGTTAGTCATGGAGACTGACTTATAGTTTTATTACTATTTAGAGTATACTTCTGACAAGACGCTTGACGAGCTAGTGGACTACACGGAGCGTAGGATCTTGCTGATTCATACTCCACCGTAATACGATCAGGATGAACGGTATGTAAAGGGTTTGATCCGAGTTGTCCTAAGGTTGCTCCTTGGGCTCGGATTTGGTTGATATAACTTGTGTGTAATGTGTGTGGTTACATGTATGTGATTAAGTGTTACTGCATTATTTATTTATGCACGAGCGTCCTATGGGACTAACACTACGTCGACTATAGATCGACTTATATAAGCATACATATGCGTTGTGATGACATGACGGTTACTTGATATAATACCATGATATTAATATTAAGTATATGGTAACCTAAGTAAAACACTTAGGGATGAGTCATGACATTGTCGGTCTCTAGAGCATGAATCTCGAACATGAATATAACCTAGATTACTTCTAGGTATGCGTGAGACCCATTGGGCAGCTAATTAATAATTATTCTCCGTAAGACTAAGAGCAGATCTTAAACATTATGAGGGTAAGCGATCTAACCTTGTGAATGAGTTGTGTACCACACTATTTATTACCATCCTTGTATTAATCTGTGTGTGATATGATAATAGGTTCTGCACCCCAGCGCCACTTTCACTGCAAGCGCTGTGGTAAAGACCACCCGGGTGTCGACTGCACCGGGCAAGCGGTGGACTGCCACCATTGTGGAAAGAAGGGCCATAGGTCGTTCGAGTGCTTTGCTAATCTAGAGAGCCGAGCGTACCGCCCACAGAAGGGGACTCAGAGTGCACCTACTGGAGGAGGTGGAGCTCGAGGTGGCCAGAGGGGGCCGGCGCCCCAAGCCCAGAGGGGGCAGCAGCATCAGCAGCCACAGCAGCAGAACCAGAACCAGAGGAACCCGCCGGGCAACCGTATGCTGAATGCAGCGGGAGCTTCAGGCGCTGGCACTAGTACCCAGCACGGTGAAGGTTAGCATTTGAAACCTTAACCATTGTATGAAAGCATGACTAAGTGTTAAACACTTTACCTTAGCATGAATGTGTGTTTAAATTACCGCTTTAGATGAACAACTTACCTAGGAAACCTTTTACCTCTTAGGAGACTTCGATATCGCTATCCCACACTTACAAGACAGAGGTCACCTAGACCCGTGGAAGAAAGACAGGAGTACCCTAGTGAGTTGTGTCATGTGGTCAGACCGGGCATGATACTTCTCAGAGAGTTCCTAACCCTAGATGAGCAAATCGCCATAATAAATGAGTGTAGAGCTTTGGGTAAGGGCATAGGAGGATTTTATACCCCTATATTTAATAGTGGTTCTAGGATGAAACTGCACATGATGTGCTTAGGAAGAGATTGGGATCCACAAGCTAGGGTTTATCGAGAGGTGAGGATGGTAGGTGACGTATCTATACCTAGCATACTTGAGAGTTTCCTAACTTTGGTGAGAAACACAATGGATATTGCTCAAGACTGTGAGACTTATCCATTACCCAACATGACACCTGACGTTTGCATCATCAACTACTACGAGCAGGGAGGAAAACTTGGGATGCACCAAGACCGTGATGAGACGACCGATTCCATCACCAGAGGAATACCGGTTGTGTCATTCTCCATTGGCGATGATGCTGAGTTCATCTATGGAGACCAGAAGAGGATGGATCTAGCAAGCAAGATCATCCTCAAGTCTGGGGATGTGTTGGTATTTGGTGGAGAGTCGAGGCTTGTGTATCATGGTATTAAGAGCATTAAGCTCAATACCGCACCACCAGCTCTAGTGAATGATACCCACATCCGACCTGGCCGTTTAAATTTGACTTTCCGACAGTACTGATGTAATAGCAGTAGCTAAGTGTGTAACCTTGTATAATACAGTTGGATGAATGAAATAAGAGTTTTATGCCTCAAGTATATGTGTTCAGTTTTGTTGATGATACGATAATTCATAACTTCAAGCTATGGAAATGGAAAGGAGGGTACCATCTACATCTTAAATATGGCGCAAGCCAAGGAGTCCGGTAATGTCATCACAGGTATGACAATTACAAACAACAGTAAATTGGTAATTTATTGGGACTCGATGCTAATACGAGAGGTGATCTCAGGTACCTTTCCTATTGATGGTGTTAGTGCTTCCGTATTGTTCGACTCAGGGGCTTCGCATTCTTTTATTTCCTCGGCGTTTGCTAAGAAGCTGGGGGCCACCCCCGAACAGCTTTCAGACTTTTCAGTCACCCTTCCTTCGAAGGAGAAAGTAGGTTGCACCAGACAGTATACAGGGTTAGAGATCAGCATTATGACTGAGACCTTTCCCATCGATCTGATCGAGTTCAGAAACTTGGGTTTTGACATCATAGTGGGCATGGATTGGCTACAGAAGCATAGGGGCCGCCTTCATTGTGCAGAGCATCGACTACTACTGAAGGGCCGAGCGGCGGCAGGACAGTGTCATACCGCAGTGTGAGGAGAGAGCCGATTGTCAAGATCGTGTCAGCATTGTCCCTGATGAAGGATGTTAGGAAGGGCCGACAAGCCTTCCTCTGTTATGTACAGGACACGAGACAGAGCGACGTGACGGACGTAGACATTCCAGTCGTGGTAGATTTTCCCAACTTATTTCCTGACGAGCTGCCAGGCATGCCGCCTGTGCGCGAGGTTGAGTTCGCCGTCGACGTGTTGCCAGGTACGGGCCCCATTGCTAAGGCACCTTACCGTATGGCACCGGCTGAGATGAGGGAGCTGAAGCTACAGCTGGAGGACCTCCTCGACAAGGGATTCATTCGACCTAGTGTTTCTCCTTGGGGTGCTCCAGTGCTGTTTGTCAAGAAAAAGGACGGCAGTATGCGACTCTGCATCGACTACCGCGAGCTTAATACGGTTACAGTCAAGAATAAGTACCCATTACCACGGATAGATGATTTATTTGATCAGCTGAGAGGGGCCAGTGTGTTCTCGAAGATAGATCTCAGATCTGGCTACCATCAGATTAGGATTGCAGAGGGTGACATTGAGAAGACAGCTTTCAGGACACGGTATGGACACTACGAGTTCACCGTTATTCCATTCGGATTGACGAATGCGCCAGCCATATTCATGGGTTTGATGAACCGTCTTTTAGAGAGCATCTTGATAGTTTAGTTGTAGTCTTCATCGACGATATTCTGATCTATTCAAAGACCAAGGAAGATCGTGAGTTACATTTGAGACAGGTGTTGGATATTATAAGAGAGAACCAGCTGTATGCCAAACTCTCTAAGTGTGAGTTCTGGTTGGACAGCGTGTCATTTCCAGGACACATTATATCAGCTAGCGGCATATCTGTAGACCGTGCTAAGATTGAGGCAATGAAGAGTTGGCCAAGGCCGAAGACAGTCACAGACGTCCGTAGCTTTCTGGGTTGGCCGGGTTATATCGAAGGTTCGTGAAGGACTTCTCCAAGGAGGCTAAACCAATGACAAATCTAATGAAGAAGGAGTCCCAGTTCTTATGGTCTGCAGAGTGTGAGCAGTCCTTTCAGACGCTGAAGGATCTCCTGACATCGGCGCCCGTTCTTACTATCCCTGAGGGCACCGATGGGTTCGAGGTATATTGTGATGCCTCTGGAACCGGTCTAGGCTGTGTGCTTATGCAGCACGGGAAGGTAGTTGCTTACGCATCCCGACAGCTGAAAAAGCATGAGGTGAATTACCCCACACATGACCTTGAGTTAGGCGCAGTAGTCTTCGCTTTGAAGATCTGGCGACATTATTTGTATGGTGTGACAGTCACTATCTACTCTGATCACAAGAGTCTACAACATCTCTTCTCTCAGAAAGAGCTGAACATGCGACAGAGAAGATGGGTTGAGTTCTTGAAGGACTACGACATAGACCTGAGGTACAAAGAGGGCAAAGCAAATGTAGTTGCCGACGCCCTGAGCCGCAGAGCTCATTCATTGTTTACGCTAGTAGCGAGCAGCAGTATGATTGATGAGGTACGAGCTGCTCAGGAGAGTGATCAGTATTTGGAGAGCATCAAACAGAAAATGTCAGAGGGTTGTTTTGAGAGACAGAAGTATGATTTCGAACTGTGTAATGATGGCTTGTTACGACTGAATGGCCGATTATGTGTTCCGGAATCCTCTCCTGATCTGAAGGAGAAGATACTCCAGGTGGCTCATTGCTCGTCCTTATCCGTCCACCCTGGTTCGTCGAAGATGTATAAGGATTGAAGGTTCATTTCTGGTGGAGCGGGATGAAGAAGGATGTAGCTGAGTACGTGGCTAGATGCTTGACCTGTCAGAAGGTTAAGTTTGAGCATAGGAGACCCGGGGGTTTAGTGCAGTCTATGCCTATTCCTTGCTGGAAGTTCGAGGACATCTCGATGGATTTCGTTGTCGGTCTCCACCGACTAAGGTAGGACTGAACACGATTTGGGTCATTGTGGACCGTCTGACGAAGGTGGCGAAATTTGTTGCTATGAAGGATACCTGGAAGGTCCTGAAGTTAGCGGACTTGTTCCAGAAGGAGGTGATCCGGCACCATGGTGTGCCAAAGACTATTGTTTCTGATAGGGACCCTCGATTTTTGTCCAGATTCTGGGGACAGGTCAGGAAGCCTTGGGTATGAAGTTGAAGCTTAGTACGACGTTCCATCCACAGACCGACGGCAGAGCGAGAGGACCATCCAGACACTGGAGGACATGCTGAGAGCATGTGCCTTAGATTTTCAGGGGAGCTGGTTAGAGCGTCTACACTTGATAGAGTTCGCCTACAACAACAGCTACCACTCCTCGATACAGATGCCACCATTTCAGGCACTTTATGGTAGCCGCGTAGGACTCCTTTATGCTGGGATGAGGCCAGCGAGACTACGCTTCTAGGACTAGAGTACCTAGAGCAGATTAGGAGGAGGATGTTCTACAGATTCGCAAGAACATGAGGGCAGCTCAGGACCGGCAGAAATCATATGCAGACACCAGAAGGAGGGACGTGAGTTCACTACCGATGATATGGTATTCCTTAGAGTGTCACCCATGAATGGGATATTCGGTTTGGGCAGAAGGGCAAGTTGAGCCCGAAGTATGTTGGACCTTATGCAATTAGGGGAGCGGTGGGCCCGTTAGCCTACAGACTGGATTTACCAGCAGAGCTCGGGAGGGTGCACGACGTCTTTCACGTTTCATATTTGAAGAGGTATGTGCCCCATCCATCGCACGTTATGCAGCCAGAGACTTTAGAGTTGGACCCCGCTCTACGATATGAGGAAGTACCACTCCGCATTCTCGATACGAAGACGAGGCAGACTAGGAACAAGACCGTTAGCATGGTCAAGGTTCTCTAGTCGAACCATGAGGTGGAGGAGGCTACATGGGAGTTAGAGGACTCCATGAGAGCGAAGTACCCAGCACTCTTCGAGTAGTAGCTGTGATACTTGTACGGGTTCGTGGTCAAACCCTTTTTAAGGGTGGTAGACACCACTTGGCTTGCACTGGCTTGCGCACATGTTGTGCATTAGGTCTTGTTATTTGGGTATGTTTAGTAGTATGCTGCATCATACGTGTTTGTTTGGATGATTGTATGTTTGATACATCTTATGTATGTGCCTTAGTGCACCTGGTGAATATATTTATAGTACCGCTGAGTACTTTTGGTTGATGAGTTGGATGTGCACCTTGTTTAGTGCTCTGATATGAATGAGTTTATACCATGAGTTTGGTTATTTGATATATGCTGTATGTATAGACTAGGTCTGAACCTAGTGGGAGTTACTCCCTAGCAATGGACTGTTTGGTTACTTAGTGGAACTTGATTCCTTAGGTGAACTGTAGAGGATTAAGGACTTAGGGACGAAGCCTTTTAAGGGGGGTAGACTGAAATACCCCTAACCTTTAAAATATAATTAAATGATCTACTAATGATCTAATATGGTTAATAAACATCTAAATATTATTGGGGAACAATCTAAAAGATCTCAACAAGGCAAAACACGTCTTAAGATCGGTAAAGCCAAAAATGTGCATTAAGACACCATAAAGATTGTATGACCTCAAATAGGATCCAAAGTGGATTCCTAAGTATTATAATGAAGTAAGGAACACAAAAAACTATTATCAAAGAAGACTAAGCTCAGAACCTTGCAACACAAAAATGTGCACTAAAACACCTAAGCAAAGTGTTTTGTGAGATTGCCTTCTAAATTGGTTTTCAATGGGCTTAAAGGTTATAATGACCTTTAAATATGATAATATATCACATTATATCATATTAGGAATTTAATTCCAGAAATTTACGAATTTTTACAAATTTAATATTAAAATATTAATAAAACCCTAAAGTGGGGCCCATTTAAGTCAATATTGACCAAGTATGGTCAATGGTCAATTAATTGACCCATTTGACCATGGAAGTCAGTAGGAAAGGAGGAGAGGAGACAGCTCACAATCATTATTAGACAATTAGCTACCTAATACCAAATTTGCAATAGTAAACTTACCTTTTTCAATTATTTCAACTTCTTCCAATCATTCCCTTCCTCCTTGTCCGATTCCAGCCTTCCCAACCGAGCTCCCTCCCTTCCTAGAAGCTCTCAAGCCTTGTTCTTGAGCATGGAAGGCAGATCTAACCTAAGCTCTTAAGGTAAGGTTTTAAGGTCATTTTTAGCTCTTTTTCTTCATCTCTTCACTACCTACACTTAGATTTCATGGCTCATCAGTTCCTATGGCTCATTCTCAGGTTCTAAGGTTAGAACAACATCCAAACTCGGTTGAGGCAAGTCTAGGGGCCAATGTTGCTCAAAATTGCATTTTAAGGTAAAAACATACCTTAAGCCTCTCCACTCTACATCTGGTTTTCTCTTTGGATTTTTATGAGTTTATACACTCATAATCTTCATATTTACATGTTCATTCAGCTGGTTAGCCATTTGGAGCAAGGGTGGCCGAGATCCAAGAGAAATACCCTTTTAAGGCATTTTGCCAAGGTAAAATCAATTACCATAGCAGCTTGTTGTTGTCTAGCTATTTCCTATGTTGATATGGTGAATTTAACACCATTAGGTGTGCTTGGTACAGGCCGAAAACCATTGGAACCCTCCTTGCATTTTTAAGGTGATTTTCCCTTAAATCTTACATTAATTGTTCCTTATGGTTAAGCTCAAGCTGGAGTATAACCATATCTTATTTTGGTGTATTAAACATGTCTAAATAGTGTGGTGAATTTACCTTCAAGTGGCCGAGCTGTTACAAGCTTAAACCAAGGTATAAACACCTTAAACTTATGATTTTTATGATTTCTTAGCATATATATATATATATATTGCCGAGAGTGGAGAAATTTATATGGGTTATATTGACCTAAAAATGAAAAAAAAAAATGACTAAGATAAATTAAGCTAGTCATTAAGAGATTTAATTAACATAATGGTCAAATTATGACATTATGTGGAAAATAATTAAATTGAAGTGAGGCCGTGAGATATATGCTATATTTTGAGACATTTAAAGTGTAATTTATTTGCAAGTTCAAGGTTGTAATAAGGCCATGTCATTAGGCCATTTTAATTTAAGTTTATAAGCTTATTTAGTTAAATTTATGCTTATAATTAAGTTTGGCCCAATCATAATTACTGGAAAATTAAAGCCGTGGGCTTAATTTAGAATAGTTTAGGATTTTTAAATGAATTTAATAAAAATACCTTTTATAAAGTTTTGTGTCAAAATAAAAAAGAAAATATAGGTTATTATTAGTATTACCGAAAAAATGGTTCCCATTTGGTCTTAGAAGTCAAAGTTGACTATATAGGAGAATTTGACCAACTTTGGAGAATTTAAGAAATTAAAATACTACCTTATATTAAGATAGTATTAAATTGTAAAAGATTTATAAAAAATGGGGCTATAATATAAATTCCGAAACTTAGGGGTACTAAATGGAATTTAGAATAGTCCTTAAGTTATTAGGAATTTTTAGAAGTTTATTTGGTTAAATTTGGAGTTTATGAATTATATAAGTATAAATATGGTATTTCATAACATTGTTCCAAATGGGTAACATATGTGTAGAAACGAGATTTAGAGGAAATATAAGGTTAGGAATAATATTTATAATCTTTTGGTATAGTTTGGTAATTTTTGGATTACATATAAGATTTTATAAAGATATATGTATAATATATAGTTTTAATGGGATTAGAAAACTATGTATTATAAATTGGTATTTGTAACACCCCATCCAAAGCCATTCGTGGTTATCGCAAAACTGAACACTTAATCGAATACGTCGCAGCGGAAATAAATAACACCTGGACCTTGCCACGGTCTGATCGTTAGATATACCGGCCTTAACATTTACAATACTTATCCAAAATACTTATCCAACTCAAAACATCACCATCCACAATACCACAACCAACCGAGTACAAATATCTTACACATGATCGCAACCTTACTTCAGTTTAAATATAAACAGTCGGGTGCACAGGCGCAACCCGAACTCAAAATAAACATCCCACCCTAAGTCTAACCGCTCCTACTCTTGTAGTGCGTCCTCATGGGTCTCTTACCTGCAAGTGTAAAAATAGCCCCCGAGGGGGTCAGCACGAATGCTGGTACACCCTCTCATGGCCCCCAAGCTAACGGGGCTACGACGACTAATTGTCGATAGCATGGAAATTGATTACATACACAAGCATAATATGAAGTGCAATAACAATAACCACAGATGAACATATATAGTTCACAAACGATGAATGACTCAAGCGTTCCCTTATCAAGTGGGTTAGTAACCCCTCCTTAGTCCTCATTTCCTCAATCTCAGTTCCTCACCTTACCTTAATCTTAATCTTAATCTTAATCTCAGTATACAAACCTTTCCTGGAGGGATTGGTTGTAGCTTAATTCGAACCTGGGATTTAGATGATCCCACCGCACCATCTTAATGCCACCTACTCTGGACGGGAGTCCAGCGTAGCTGAGCCGGCAACCGGCCCTAGGCTACAAGTCCGAGACAAGTCCTTAAGCGGAGGGCGGATCTGATTCAGATACCGTCCCCCTTTTCCTTAGCATGCATGACCGGAGATCGGTCCCGGGTTTCCTCACTCAAGTTCCAGTTAGTCGACATCTTAATCACCATTTGCTAGCTAAGCCCTAACGGGCATTAACCAACGACCATCAAACTTAACACTTATTCTTAGCTCATTAAGTACTAAACTTGGTTAGTAACAATCTCAAGTCTCGCGGGTTAGTGTAAATATAACACAATCACAACGAGAACAATATATCCGGTTGCATGCTTTATCTTGTTTTGGTCATAGCAATTAAACAGATAGCACACAAGCCGAGGAACACCTCGTTAGCAAGCAGGTCACAAGAAGGATTGTACCGTTCACCGTCGACGATCGTTTGGTTTATCTCCTTCCAAGTCCCAATTCACAAGCCTAAAACATTGATTCAGTTTCGGTTACTATTCAATCCAACTCAATAGAATTACTTAACCTTCCTAGACATCAATTTTACCCATTGTTTTTCACTAAGCCTTATGGTTTTAACTTGACTCCTAAGTGCATCATTTCCTCATTATTTATTACACTTACTCTCCCACTTAACGACCATTACACCCACCAAACATGTCCTTAATAATCTTATAACATCCATACTTAATTATCCCCATCATTTCCTAACCTTAAACAAGGTTTTTGGTCCATACAGTGGCCTGTCCGAACTTGTGTCCGGACTTCCCAAGTTCGGACACAAGTCGAGACTCAAAACAGAAAATAGACGCATGTCAGAACATGTGTCCGGACTTCGGAAGTTCGGACATGGGTCGAGGAAAACTCAAAGTAGATAAACAGGTACGTCCGATCTTGTGTCCGGACTTCCCAAGGTCGGACACAAGTCGAGACTCTGAAAATTTTCACGCAACAGGGCCTGTCCGAACGTCCATGTCCGGACGGATGTTCGGACAAGGCAAAAACACTCATTTTTTAATCCTTCAAACACTAACCAATTTTCACCAAACTTCTCCTAAACCTCCATAATGTCTTCTAACTTCATTTGGCACACTTACACCCTCATACAACATCCCACAAAACTCATTTCTTATCTCCTTAAACACCTACTCACTTCATACCAAAATTCCTACACTTATGATATTTTCTCCTTGGTTTTCTAAGTGGTGTTTCATACCTATGATAGCCACTATGCCAATAATGTTCCCTCACTACTACAACATCATCTCCCAAGCATTTTCTTGCACTTTCCAAGGTTTCCTTAAATTCTAAACCCTAGTTTCTCCCTAAACCACCTAAAAGTTTTATGCTCTTTTACTTCAAACTTACTAAAGTTTTCTAGCTTCTTTTATCAACATTTACCTAAGTCCTAAATACCCAAGTACACTCTTTTGTTTCCTAAATCCTTCACAGTGACGCCTAAGTCATTCCAGTCATTTAAAACACCTTAATCTCACCCTTTTTCATCAAGACAACCTCTAGAACTTCCTAGTACTTCCTTAGTCATTAAATTCCCTGGAACATCTCAAACACTTAAGTTCTCCTTTAAATTTTGCCATGGGTTCTAGTATATAATACATCCTAACACTTGGTTTTCCTCCATCAAACAACCAATACCACACAAATTCTCATCACAACACCTAACACACAATTTACACCAAAACCACACCACATCATCACATAGTGCTTAAACTCAAAATGCTTGGCACTTAGGCCCTTAAATGACAATAATCTTAACCACTGAATTTCCACATATATTGCCTTCAACCTGCGAATACACACAACAAAGCTCCCATTGAAATAAAATGCTTCTTGTAATTCACCTTGATGTTCTTAAACTATCTCTTTTTCCTCATTTGCTCCTTAGTCACAAGTTCGCAAGTATAGTCATTGTTTCTCCTAGGTTTTATATAACCCTTTTCTAATGTAAACTCTACACTAAACTCATCACAATACCTAAATCCCATTCCCTTAAACAATAAACACCTTAAGGTAAGTAATTTAATACATTTCTTTTACAAGCTTAAAAGCTTTCTTCCTTAGGTTTTTTTCTTTGTTCAACCTCGGTCACCAATGTATATCTCCTTGCCAATGTTCTAACCAATATCCAATGACTCCAATGAGTACTAGATAATACATTAACCCTAAGGAACAAACCCTAGGTTAAAAATGTGCTTTAAGGTATTAAGGTGATTGTTTTACCTTGGTTTCTCAAGACAAGCTTGGATATGAAGCAAGAAGGACCTCCTCAATCCTTTGAAGAGTAGAAAAAAAGCTAGAACAAGGCATAAACATGGAGTCCCATGAGTGTAAATTTTTCGGACAAGGAAGAAAATGGTGGGAACCTAGATTTTCTTACACTTTCTTTACCTTAAGAGAATGGAGAAGCCAATGGAGTCTCCAAACATGAATTTCCTCCTCTAATGGTGGTTTGACTTGGCACCAAAATGAAGCTCTTGAAGTTTTGAAAAGATAGAAAGAGAGAGCTTAAGCTAACTAAGAAGAATATGTAATTTGTTTTGGTTTTGGAGCTAAAATGAGTGAGTTGTGTGCAAGGCTAGATGGAGCTAGCATGGAGTTGCTCTTCACGCTAATGGAGAAGGGAGAGAGAGCAAGAAATCGTGAGAAACCAAGGAGAATGAAGAAGTGAGGAGAGAGAACTAATAAGTGTGATATTTATGTAAAGGTGAATAGTGATTTTGCTTTACAAAACTTTATTTGCCTAATGAGTCATGAAGGTGGTGACTCACCTTATAAGAAACCGGCCCCCATTAGTAACAAGGGGTACTTAAGTCATTGTTGACCAAATGTCTCACTTATATTGACTTTTGTTATAAACTAGCTTAAATAATTTACTATTCACAAAACAAGGCACATGTTGTGAAATTTTTGATTTCCCATTGATATAGACTTCCAAATGTGATACTATATAGTACACATGTTAATTAAAGAGTAATGATGGACATTTATCCATTCAAAACTCATTTACAAGACAATTTTTCAAAAACGTGCTTTAAGACTCCTTAAAGCACATTTTGTGTTTTAACTTGTTTTCAAGCTTGGTTTTCTTTGGTAATTGATTTAAAATGACCATTAGGATATTAATAAGGTCTTAGAACAATATTTGGGTACTCTCCCAAGTCTCTCCAGGCTTAGAGCACGTTTTTGCTTAAACTGCTCTTTTGGTGTTTCCTTATATTTTCTTTGATTAGAAATGTTTCTTAATGTTTCTAAGGCATTATTTAGCCTCCTTATATCTTATTTTATCATTTAAACACCATATCTAAGTTTGGGGTATTTCAATTGAATTGTGATTTTATAGAAGTTTAGTGGTTATAGTAAAAGCCGAGAATATAAGGGGCTGTTTGGTATTTTATAAACAAAATATAACCATAGGTTATAATTGTTTTAATGACTTAAATGTCATAATATATGTTATATAACTATAATGTAACATTATATTAACTATGTGGTGGATTTTGTAAATATATAAGAACATAGGTGCTGTTCGGAAATATTAACATTTTTAAATGGATTTATAATATGGTTTTAATGTTATAAGTTATAACGTTTATATAATATAATATTATTAAAATTAGAAATAGAATGAATATAGATTATAAGACTTACCATATAATAGATAGTTCCATAATACGTATATATAAATAATATATGTATTGGTGTAGAAAATGTGATAACTATAAATTATCATAATTAAAATGATAATAGAAGAGGAGAAAAGAATTATAAACATTAGATATGGAAATTCTAATGTTAAGAGTATACATGGGATAATAAGGATTTAAATAACTCAAAGTACTTATAGATATGAATTATTCCACGTTGAACTTAAAAAAAAAGACAAACCTTAGAAAAATAAATACTAAGGTGAGAGGTATAGTGCATGACAAAGAATCATACATGCAACATAGAAACAAACTATATGTTATACAAGAGTATATTAAGTTACATGCGATAACAAGGTTCAACAATAAGTATATTAATATACGAGACAAAACTACGCATGTAATATAACATTCTTTTCCATCTCGAGTTAAGCCGTAAACCTGACAAATATTGTCAGTTAATAACGGGAGATTAACCGGGAGTTATTAGTGATGGTACGGGGTACCGTGGAGTTGTATTGTTTTTTACGGGATGCTAACCAGTAGCATTATGTATTGTTTAGACTGTTAGAGACGACACCCGGAGCATAGGATCTTGCTGATTCATACTCCACCGTAATACAATCAGGGTGAACGGTATGTTGTTATGTGTCTCTGATTGTCTTTGAGGACATCCTCAGTTCAGACTTCTGTGTGATCTGTGATAAGATTGTTTGTCTGAATGTTTAAAATTAAATATGCATGAACTGTATATTTATAGCAGCTTATCATTACTGTTGTTGAGTTAACAATATCGGTTCGTATATATGGACCTATATATATATAAAACGAACTAGCGGCTATGGTGCTATCTTATATGTAAATATAAGGATCGTCAGAAAAACGTTGTAGCACTAGGATAATAAGATATATATTATATATATTATCCGAGATATTTATACGGAGCATTGGCCTTTTCTAACGCCGCTCTCGTATCTAACACTGGATCCCGAGTTTACAGACTCCGGATTGGACTAATGACCTTAGTCTGCTGTGTTAGAAAATTTGGTAATGCGATGCGATGGCATAATTAATTAAATGAAGGAAAGTAAAGCCAAGAGGATGTGGCTCTTGGTGTGCGCTGTGATCACAAAAACGATACCAGGATGTCCGCGTACGGGTCCGTAAGTATCAAGAAAATTTCCCGTGAGCTAGAATGGCTCGTTGGTCGGAGACTCTACCGTTGGAGTGGCTACTGCCGTGGGTGACCCGCCATAATATATGGGTAACTTAGAGACATGTCGTTTTTAACGAGACATTGTCACTAGGTATAACTGAACAATTAATACAGTTGAGACTTGTACAGTGGCGAACGATATTGGTTTCTACACCATGGACGAGAACTAATACTTGTTTATTATTCTCGTTGTTTCGCTTTGTTGTTCATTGGTTATACTTGTGGTTATATTATGTGTGTTGACGGTTGTGTTATTGTATGGTTATTATTGTTAATTGTTTTACAGTTTAAATATTAAAACGGTATTGCATGTAACGAACCTCATGCTCTCGACCAAATAATTGAGGGGTTTGAACAGTAAGAAGACAAAAAAAAATAGGATATCCATCAGAGGGAGATTGACAACAGAATACTTCACAATACCCGTGTGACAGACATTACCAGTTTACTAAACGAGTCATGGGACGACCGCACTCCGATAGGAGCATGTGGGCCTGATAGACTTATTTATGAGTTAGTTGGGTAAGTAGTAATGTATTAGTACGGTACCCCATGCAAGTAGACAAGTAGTGTTAGGAACATGAGAAGTAGTCAACTCCGTACTACGGACAGTAAGACAGATTACCTCGAAGATGGACGAGAAGAGCCGCAGTTAAACCAACGGGCAAGAGAAATCAAGAACCTTCAACAAAGAACAGTAGACAGTATACAGTGAAGACAGGGAAACAGTTCAAGGACAGGAACCCAAAAAAAACATGGGAACCCATTATGGACGAGTAATATGTAGAATCCTCGTAAGGATCGAGTAAATTCTTGCAATCCAGAGGAAATCTACCAAATGATATGGACATAAACGCGTGACTACGCGAGGATAAAAGACAAAGCTATATACTAGCAGATACCTTAATGAAGGAACAGAGGATTTGGAATGTACCACTCATAGGATAATTCGATCATCTTATCTGTTTGACTCATTGGATATTAGCTGCTGAGAGTTTACGCCTCTGCACTCTGTAGGACTGAGTGTTTTTGGTATTGCACTTGTGCAGTTATTAATTTAGTGGGATACGGAAAGATGTAATGGATATCAACACGAGTGCGTATAAATAAAAAAAAAGAACTACAATAGTGTGTTACTCCGGAACAAAACCACCAGGAGACATGGATGACAAACATCATCTTTGTGGACATATAGGCTGGTACGTCTTAGTATTACAAAGACAAGTGCAAAGAGCACTAAGTACTACCAATAGCCAATGTCATATTACACCTCAAGCTGAATATCAGTGAGAGAAGACACACGCATGTATGCTAGTGATCCAGATGAGAGGATACACAGCAATGGGAAGAGGCAATTGAGCCTATGTTCATGGGTCTGCACCTCATACGGAGTGTGTGGGCCCATTAAAACGAACTTAGAGAGAGCACAAATAGTTTAGTGCCTCACCCTTTAAGTATTGTGGAGCCCTGAAGGGCTAAAGTCATACCCGTCTCTCTGATATGAGGATAAACCACGAGTTGGTGAACTCTTTGAGAGCCAAGTATTCAGCGCTCCTTGTTGAGCGGTTGTAGTATACTTGTGGGGTACGGGGGTGTAACCCTTTTTAAGGGGGGTAGAGCCTCTTGGTTGTGCACATGTGTGCACTAAGTTTTGGTTGTTTAGTAAGCATTGCATACAAAGAATTGGTGGTGTGCGGGGCATACGAGGTTTGTTTGATGAGTATGCATGGCATACAGTGAATTGTTTCGTATGCATGGCATACAGTGAATTGGTTTTGTTGGTTATGTTGGTACGCGGGGCGTACGTTGTTTGGTTTGTTTTTGTGTAATGTGCACTTGTATGTAGGTATCTTATGAGATACTTGTTTGAATGTTGTGTTTACACCTATATGTGTAACACTTTTCTTATGCTATTTGTGATATGTATTCATATTGCTTTATAGAATGATTACATATGGTATCGCCTAGATACGGAATGAATCATTAGATATGGAATGTGGAACAATGGAATGTTATGGACACCTCAGGGAGGTTGTCAGGGTTGGTAGAACTGATAGGAAATGATGGTGCTGATGGATCACCTATATCCATATATGATTGAACTAACGCCACAAAGTGATGGTTATGTGCTGTATAAGCGCAATACGATGTGTGCAAATGATATATCACATAGATATACATTATGGGAATAATGGGTAGTTATACATTTATTAATACTTACCAACTTGATAAAGAGACTTCGGGACGAAGTCTTTTTAAGGGGGGTAGATTGAAATACCCCAAACTAAGAAAATATGGATTAAATATCTAATCACATTAATTAAGGCCTAAACATGCCTTAAAAGTCAACTGAGAACAACAGTGGTCAACACAAAGCAAGATGTTGCACCCTTTGACTGTTTAGGTTAAATAAATACCCAAATGAACTTCTTAGGACCTAAAATTTGTCCTAAGCTTATTAACACATTACTAAACATATTAAAATCGTTGGACAACACTCCAACACAAATAACAAGCATTTACATGCTTCAAAGTCAAGAAGGGCAAAAATGTGCTCTAAGAAACCATAAAGGTCTAATGACCTCTAAATGATATAAAATTGGATACCATGATCAAATATCATGTAAGGAACACAAAAAAACCGTTTTCAAAGAAAACCAAGCTCAGAAACTCCTTGAGACACAAAATGTGCACTAAAACTCCTAAAAGCATATTTTTGTGTAATTGCCTTCTAAATTGTTTTTAAATGGGCTAAAAGGTTATAATTACATTTAAATATGATAATATATCATATTATATCATATTAGGAATTTAATTCCAAGAATTTACAAATTTTTACAAATTTAATATTAAAATATTAATAAAACCCTAAAGTGGGCCCCGTTTGGGTCAACATTGACTAAGTTGGTCAATGTTGACCATTGACCACGAATTGGACATCATAAAATCGGTTCAATAAGTATCTTAACAGACCATGAGACAATTCCCATGTGACAATTAAATATACCACCTTACTTTTGCATAAAATAAGGAAAAGCAAACTTTAACATATTAAAACACAAAAGTAGCTTACCACTTGCTTACCCATGTGAGCCA
Source organism: Limonium bicolor (assembly GCA_023374045.1). Lineage (NCBI taxonomy): Eukaryota > Viridiplantae > Streptophyta > Magnoliopsida > Caryophyllales > Plumbaginaceae > Limonium > Limonium bicolor. The sequence continues at coordinate 122,151,582 of CM041781.1, read as the reverse complement.
GCCTATTTGGAGCCTCATTTCCCCTCATTATTCGGTGGCTCCAAGCAGTACAAGACAAGGCATGGTGACTCACCTTACACTTATTGATTAAAGTAACATTATTACTTCATTTTTGAATCAATTTGGTACCAATGATTCACCCATCTTTCTCCATCATGCCGGGCTGCCTCATGCTGTTGTCTCCACTGATTAAGCTCCAATAATCAACACCAATCAGTCATTGGTGAGTCATCAAAACATAATGACATAAAATATGCAAAAAAATGACTTTAAGGACAATTTAGGTCATTCTCCTTCATTACTCCACTCCAGCCAAGATTGCTCTTGCCTTGAGCTCTCTTTGGCTCCTCCTTGACCGTAGGCAAGTGTTCAAGCTCCATTGGCGAGAGCTCATGCTCTAGGTAAGCTTCTAAGGCATAAAAATGCCCATTTTCTTCATCTTTCTTTCCTTTTTCCATTGATCTAGACTCCAACCATTTCTATACATCTATGTAGAGTGTTTTGGATGTTAAAGGAAGAATCATTTTTGGCCATAACAAGATCTATGGAGTAAAGCTCAAGTCTTGACCATTTAAGGTAAAAATGTGCGCTAAGCACATATCTCTTCTTCCTTGAAAATTTCGGTTGTAAACCTTGGTTCCCTAGCCTTATTTTCTTCTCCTTTTCATGTGTATTCAGTTGGTATACCATGATCTACAAGGAGTAGCTAGATCCAAGCCAAAAACACCATTTTTGGCATCTTAAACAAGGTAAAACTTAGCTATCTTCCAAGCTAGTTACCCACGGTTTGTACCTTGTTATTAGGAGTGTTTTGATACTCTTATTCTACTAGAAAAATAGGGCCGAAGTAGATCTCTAACAAGCTTGAAGTTCTAAGGTAAAAATTCATGATTTTCATGACTTAAATTACTTCTCATGGTTAGCTCATGTTTGGAGTTTAATCATGTCTTGTTTTCTACATGAAGACAAGTAGATCAAGCTGTGGAGAAATTCTCCTTAAGGTGGCGAGACCAAACAAGGTCTTAACCTTGCTAAATCAAGGTATAAATTACTCAAAACCTTAATTTGATACATTAATACAAGTTTAAGCTTATGAACATTAATTGCTGTGAGTGAAGAAGTATAATAAGGTCATGTTTGACCTTAAAATGATCAAGGGATGGTTTAATAAATTTTATAACTAATTAAACAAGCATAATTGTCAAATTTAAGACATTATGTGGAAGTTTGGTAATTAAATGAAGAATATGTGGTGAGGCCGAGATTTATAAGCATTTTGGGGACATTTATGTGTAATTTATTTTGTGAGTAAATGTTGTAATAAGGCCATGTACTTTAGGCCATTTTATTTATGCATTTACAAGCTTTTATTTAAGTTTAGGTGATATATAATTATTACCGAAAAGAAATGGGGTCTTAGATGTAATTAAATTAAATTTGGGGGCTTTATAAAAATAAGGCCGAAAATTAGAGGTTAAAGGATTTAAAATAAAGTTTATAAGATTTTATAAAGTTTTGGGGTTAAATGGTGATTTCTAGAAAGTTTGGGTGCAAACCGTAATTAATAGAAATTAATGGTCAAGGAAATATTAAGGAGGTCAACCTTGACCATATGATAGGTTTGACCAAATTAGATAAGTTAAATAACTTATTTAAGGTTTCATAATAAGATAAGTATCTTATGGTAATATTTTTATAACATATGTGGTGAATATGTTATTACCGAAAATAAAGGGTGTATAATGGTATTATAAACACCCATGGGCTATTAGGAATTTTTAGGAATTTATTGGGTTGATTTTGGAATTAAAATAAACTATATATGTATAATATATAGTTATTATGTCATTATGACACTTTGGAGAAATATAGATGGTGGAATGGTAAATACCGAAAGTGTATGGGTTAATAAGGATATTTATAACCCTTTGGTGAAATTTGGAGATTTTTAGAATTATATAAGAGTATTTACTAAGATATATGTATAATATATAGTTTTAATGATATGGTAAAACTATATGTTATAAATAGGGCCAAATGGCAATTATAGAATAGCACAAGGGCTGTTCGGAATTTACAAAAAATAACCATAGGTTATACTCTTTCATAAGTTAGAAATGTTATATTAAATGGTATATGTAACATGGTAAAAAGAAAGGGGTGATTTTGTAAATAAAGAAAACTATGATTTATGGAAAAGAATAAGGTTTAATATATATGCCTATGCGGCAATATAAAATAGTTTTGTATAAAAACTATAGGTTATGAATTAAAGGAAATAAAAATATCATATCAAATGATATTAGTATATGGTATAACATTACATAATGATTTGTGGTTAAAGTAGAATTTAAATAAAGTTAAGGGCTGTACCGAAAAAATAAAGGTTGGAAAATGAATTATAGACTATGGTCTATAAAGTTATAAATGTCATAACAATTATATGGTAATAAGGTGGTTTAATGGAATTAATACAAATAAGGTATTCACATTAAATAATGTGACAAACTATAAATAAATGAGATTTATAAACTAAGGTGTTTATTGATTAAACCTTAGAAGTTGTAAATATACAACATAAATTGTTACATAATATTAGGATAATAATCTTATTATAAGTTGTATAATAGAATACAACTAATGGGAATAACCATCTAATAAATGATGATAAAATGTAACATATAATGTGAGAGTATATTAAACTCATGAAACATACCTACGTGGTAAATATATATACATACACAAGAATAATGTATATAAGGTGGGTATATGTTATGGTTGGAAACCATATAACATAATGGTGGTGGTTGTTTTTTAAAAAATAGTTACGAACTATAAGTTAAGAGTTTTGGATGCAGATATTATTTGCTAAAGATAAATGGATTATATAATACATTGTATTATAATGGATGGTGGGAGAATGATACAATATGAAAAAGAATATAATATAACATAATCATGCATGCATACATGCAACTATGGGTTACGTACCTAAACTAGATGGTGGATAAGACTAAAAAGAATGCAACGAATTAAACTTAACAGTTGAAATATTATGACGTACGAGTTTTAAGTAACAAAGCCGACTGTTTTAGAGAAACCCGTAAAAATAACTGTAGAAAACAGGGGTGAGCTGTCGGGGTTACTTGTTATTCGGACATACCGGATGTAGTTAGTCATGGAGACTGACTTATAGTTTTATTACTATTTAGAGTATACTTCTGACAAGACGCTTGACGAGCTAGTGGACTACACGGAGCGTAGGATCTTGCTGATTCATACTCCACCGTAATACGATCAGGATGAACGGTATGTAAAGGGGTTTGATCCGAGTTGTCCTAAGGTTGCTCCTTGGGCTCGGATTTGGTTGATATAACTTGTGTGTAATGTGTGTGGTTACATGTATGTGATTAAGTGTTACTGTATTATTTATTTATGCACGAGCGTCCACGTCCTACGGGACTACACTACGTCGACTATAGATCGACTTATATAAGCATACATATGCGTTGTGATGACATGACGGTTACTTGATATAATACCATGATATTAATATTAAGTATATGGTAACCTAAGTAAAACACTTAGGGATGAGTCACGACATTGTCGGTCTCTAGAGCATGGATCTCGAACATGAATATAACCTAGATTACGTCTAGGTATGCGTGAGACCCATTGGGCAGCTAATTAATAATTATTCTCCAAAAGACTAAGAGCAGATCTTAAACATTATGAGAGAGAGATGGTATGAGTTGAGGTGAGGAATCCCGGTAGTTTACGAACTACTTGGTTGCGCATTTGTGATCACTGAGGGGTTTCCTAGTTGGATTCCGCTCCAGGTTATATCCAACGAGCCCAAACTGGATCTGGATCAGGTGGCTACGGCCTTTTTATGGACGTCTTACGAGACATAAGAGAGTCAGGGGCCTCCAGACCTCTGGCGAAATGAGCACCTTTGTGTGTACGGGATACTGTCCATGGTGAGGATTTCGGGTTGTCCTAACATGACGCCCAACTGGTATTAATTAAACATGATTGGATGGAGCCTACAAGGCTAAGGTAAATTAAATATGAAAACTGTACGCTACGGCGAATGTACATTGTACATATGGATGGGGCCTTGAAGGCCAAACTAAAATAAGTTAACCTGGATGGTGAACGTTACGGCGGTTGTACATTATACTGTTATTATTTCGATACGTCGATATGCAACTGTGGTTTGTGATATTAAATGAATGTTTGGATTGGATGGATGATTAAATGTTTATGAATATTTCGATGGATGATTATATATGTTATACATTTATATTACAGTATTGATTATAACTGTAAAATGGTAAAGCATGAAACCAATCTAATAATAAGATGGTTAAAATGACAAGTGACCATTAGGGTCCAGGCCCGACATACTCAGCGTCTATCGCTGATACTACACCATTACAGGTTGTTGATCATTGTCAAAGCTGAAGAGCGGGAGCAGGGTAATTGGAGCTTTACTTTTGTTACCACACATGGAGATGTTGTATAGCAATGAGGATGGTGAATTGTATTATGGTAAGGTTGTGTATATTCAAGTTTGGGTAGACGCTCACTTGTCGATGTTTATGATTTATGGACTTAGTATGATGTATAGGAGTTTCTCGTTATCACGGCGGTTAGCAGTTTGTTATGTTGGAAGTTTGTTGTAGTTTGGCTTCGTTACTTGCAAGGGCGAGTAATGGCCGGTGACACCCGAGTGAGTATTATTATTGTTATTTATTTTCCGCTGTGAGACGTTTTTATTTATCGCTACGTGAGAGATTATTACGAGATTATGGAGAGGGGTGTTACACTTACGAATTGTTAACCCCAGGCCTCGAGTCTAATGGAGGAGCAGTGCTAAATGTATTGGACAAGACCGAGGCCAAGAATAAGAGGAATGTTATCATGGGAACCTTCACAGTAAATGGCGTGAGTGCATCGATAATGTTCGATTCAGGAGCGTCTCATTCCTTTATATCCTCTACATTAGTAAGGAAGTTAGAGACAACCCCTGAGCCTCTCTCAGATTTCCTAGTCACATTACCGACAAAGGAGAGAGTGAGGTGCACGAAACTCCACAAGGGAGTTCAGATTAATATCATGGATGAAGATTTTCAGGCGGATTTGATTGAGCTGGATAATTTGGGTTTTGACATCATCATGGGCATGGATTAGCTTCAGAAATACAAGGGACGATTAC
>CM041781.1:121939312-122145861 GCA_023374045.1 Limonium bicolor | reverse complement strand
AAGACCATATTTGTCTTAGTTAGACCAAGCTCTTCACTTCTATCTTTTCAAATCTTCAAGAACTCAATTTTGGTGCCATGGAGATTCACCATTGATGGAGCTTGAGCTCACATTTTCACACCTTGTTGTTCTCCTTTGCTTCAAGGTAAGGAAAACCAAAGAAAAACTTCATTTCCTCTTCTTTTTCTATGTGACCGAGAATCACCTTGTAATGGTGTTTTCTCTTGCTTTGGTTTAGCTCCATTTCAAACTTCAAAGGGCTAGGTGGAGTCCTATCTTGCTACCTATTCAAGTTCCCTTTCAAATTCCAAAGGTAAATATCAATTTTAGTGTTTAAAAACACTTATGTGAATTTAGGATTTATATGTGAGTTTAAGTATGAAACTAATGCTCATTACCCTTATATGTATATTGGTTAGAAGATTGACAAGTGATAAAAGCCTTGCCGATTTTCTATCAAGAAAGAATAAGAGAAAACAAGTGAGAAAACTTGGAAAAACAAAGAGGTAAATTACCTTCTATTAATGTAGTTTTATGTACTAGGGAATTGAGCTATATTTGCTAAATAAATAACCTAAAGAGCCAATGGGAAATGAGCTAGAAAACTATCCACAAGGTGGACTAAAAGGGCATGGGAGCATTGTTGTGTGTATTCGCAGGTTGAAGGCATTTAAATGTGGAAATTCAGTGTTTATGGTTTATGCAATTTAAGGGCCTAAGTGCCAAGCAATATAAGTTTATGCACTATATTGTGATGTAGTGTTGTTTAAAGGTTTAGTTGTGTGTAAAGAGCATTACTTGTGAAGATCAATGTCTTGGATGGTTAAAGGATGAAAAACTATATGTTTGTGTGAAAAGAATGTGTGTTAAGTGATTAAGTGTTCGTGGTTGTCAAAAGGTGAAAACCTAAGTGTTTGGGTGTGAGAATATACAAGAGAAGCTGTGGCAAAATTTAGTTGATAAACAAAGGAGTTTATGTGTTGTAATGAGATTTTATGACCTAGAAAGTACAAGGGAATGTTAAGTGTTAAGATGGTGAAAGAAAGCGAAATAAGGTGCCTAAGATGACCTAGGATGGTCGTGGAGGATTTAGAGATCAAATGGGTGTTTTAAACACACCAAGGTTATGTTATGTGAAGTGTTAAGTAAGTCTTGTACAAGTTTTGGTAAACAAAAGGAAAAAATAATGCCTTGTGAAGGTCTAAGTGTAAACTTGTAGAAATTAGAAGCAATTGTGCGAAGGAGGTGTATGTGAGGAATAATGCTTTTGGAGTGGTGGTGATGTTTGTGAGACAACACTTTGGTTAGTTGAGGTAGTAGGCATGATATACCACTTAGAAATCTAAGGAAAATGTTATAAGTGCTAGGAATTGTTGTAAGGAATTGAGTAACAAGTTAGTGATGATTTAGGAAGGTTTAGTGCATGTTTTAAGGTGTTTAAACATGTAGGAAACTGTGGAAAGATTATGGAATGATTAGGTAAGGTTTAAGGTTGGATTAGGGGTTGAAAAATGATGTTTTGACAAGTTATTAACATGGTCCGGGACCTAGCCCTTGTATAGGTACCCACCACCCGACCCATAAAAACATGCCGAGAGTGAATGCAGGAATTGGTCCGGGACTTAAGTCCAGGACCAAGTGAGAAATAAGGCCGAGAGTACAAATCTGTAACACCCCCAAACACCGGCCTAGGAGTTAGGGGTATTATACGCCGCGTATTATTCATAATAACGCAAGGCTCTAATAAACAGACTTAAACAGATAATCAAATAAGGCCCAAATGAATACTTGAATAAAGTATAAACCAAAAATAACGTAACCCACCAAAGTAATATCAAAAGCAAAACAATATCTAAAGCAAGAACTAAAGCCCCAAAGGCTCAAATTCAAATACAAAGTCTCCAAAAGAATCTAAACAACAAAACAGACTAAACTCCAGAGCTGCAAAGTGACCCTCACTGATCAATCTGTAATGTTAGATAGTATGGAGACAACTATGCCCAGTAGATGACAAACTTCATCAACCAGCATGCTCAAAACATTTATAGAATAATGTCAAAACACAGAAGGAGTCGCAAGGAATCCATAAGCATGTCAGAAAACATAACAGAAGTCCATACAATAGAGGACTAAACAGAGTCAGAAGCAGACAGCAAGCAAGCAGAAAACAGAGCGGGACACTAGCGATCACAGCATACAGACAAAACGAGCAACCAGCTCGTGAACAGAACGAGGAAACCTCACTCGTAAACAGAACAGGTGGGACACCTGTGAACAGAACGGGGAACATCACCCGTGAAAGAGAAGGATCCTACATAGCGTGCTACGAGACAGCGAAACCAGCCATCCAAAGGCCCAGACACAGAGATAACTAGGTCCCAAACAGAAGCTTAAATACAGATAAGCATATGTGCACCAAAGGCACCAGAAAGCACATAGATGGCTTGGAAATCAGAAGGGGAATCCAACCCCGCAAACGGAAGTCAAAACAGAGCTCAAACGAGCAAGTTATGGTCAAAATAGTACCATGTCCGAACTTGTGTCCGGACATCAATGTTCGGACACAAGTCGAGACTCAGAAGTCGAAAACAGACAGATGTCCGAACATGTGTCCGAACTACGAAGTTCGGACACAGGTCGAACATTAAAACAGTAGTAGAGACAGAGGTGTCCGAACATCAAAGGTCAGACAGATGTCCGGACGTTCTTCGGAAATCAAACACGCGCAAAGTCCGAACTTGTGTCCGGACATCCATGTTCGGACACAAGTCGAGGCAAAATCAGAGAATACAGAAGGCTATGTCCGAACTTCAAAGCTCGGACGGAAGTTCGGACACAGCGAAAACTTCAGAAAATTAAAGCGCAAAAGGGCATGTCCGAAGTTCCAAGGTCGGACCGAAGTTCGGACATGACGAAAAACTCAGAAGACAGAAGCGATTTTCACACAGACAGAGGCATCAAAACATTGTCAAAACATTATAAGTTTTCAGCAAACAACCTTGGGGGTTTGTAGGCATTAAAACGACGTTAAACAAACAGTTCACGATCACAATCCAAGACAGAACGCAATCCGAATTCAGAACCGGAACGAAACTCCCCAAGGCCGACACACTAATCGAATCCATCAGCCACCTACCTCGAATTAACAGCAGATGAACCACAATCTGAATGGCAGAGTCCAACCCAGTGCAGAATCCGAAATGCACTTCCCAACCACTGAATCAAAACAACGTAGACACAACCCAAACTCAAAACGCTGCACCCTACAATCAGAGAACGGCACTTGCCAAAGGAACCACAATTCATACCTGAATCAGACATCGGATTCGCAGATGAAGCCAACAGCAGAAGAGGATAGATAGAGCACAAGAACCAACGCTGAATCACAATCAGATTGGGAAGGAAATTAGAATGAGGAGAACTCAGGAACCGAAGAATTAACGAACAAAGTAATCTGACAACTCTACCTCGTAGAAACCAGCAATTCGCGATGACGGACCAATCCACAGTTGAATCTTGACAGCAGAATCAAAGGAGTCTTGAGTGATCGAGAGAAGAAGCGGCTTTGAGAGAGAAGAGAGAGAGAACAATGAAGAGAGGAGCGTAAATGATCGTGAAAACGTGTTTAGAAGAGAGAGTAATTAAAGGATATGGAATAATAAAATAGGTTAGGGGAATTAATATGAGGTTAACTCACCAGAAAATAAAACGGATGGGGAAAGACCTCCTCGTCCCCAACTTTTTTAATAAGGACTTCCATGTCCTAAATTCAGAATGGACCAACTTAACGAATCATTGTAACGAAATAAAACTGCAACGAACTTGGGTTATAACATCACCTCCCCTTAAAAGAATTTCGTCCTTGAAATTAAAACGTACCTACTGCTCGAAGAGGGCGGGAAACTTAGAACGAACTTCGCTTTCAACCTCCCAGGTCGCCTCTTCCTCTGACTGACCCGACCACTGCACCTTCACCAAGGGCATGGTCTTACTCCTGAGCTTGCGGACATCCCGCGCTAAAATCCTCGAAGGAACTGCCTCGAACGTGAAGTCCTCCCTCAACTGAAGCGGACTGAAGTCAGTCACATGCGATGGGGTCCGGAATATACTTCCTCAGCATAGACACATGGAACACACTGTGAACACCAGCCAACGACGGTGGCAAAGCTAGACGGTAGGCAACCCGGTCCGATCCTCTCCAGGATCTCAAAAGGACCCACAAAACGAGGGCTAAGCTTGCCTCTCTTCCCAAACCGGACGACTCCACGAACTGGGGAAACCTTCAGATACACATGGTCGCCCACCTCAAACTCTAGAGGTCGCCTCCTCTGATCGGCGTAGCTCTTCTGACGACTCTGAGCCACAAGCAAGCGCTCTCTGATAGACTGAATCTTGCCCACAACATCTGAACCTGTCTGGACCAATCACGGCCCTCTTCTCAGGTCTTCCCAACAGATGGGTGACCTGCATCTCCTGCCATACAAGGCCTCAAACGGAGCCATCCCAATACTGGTCTGGAAGCTATTATTATAAGCAAACTCTATCAATGCAACGTGCTGATCCCAGCTGCCCCCGAAGTCCAACACACATGCCCTGAGCATGTCCTTAAGGACCTGATTCGTCCTCTCTGTCCGACCATCGGACTGAGGATGATAAGCTGAACTGAAAGACAACTTTGTCCCCAAAGCCTGATGCAAACTCTGCCAGAATCTGGACACGAACCTCGGATCTCTGTCAGACACTATCGAAGCTGGAACTCCGTGCAGACGCACTATCTCAACCACATACAACTACGAGCCAAGCGATGCAAACTGAAGGTCTTCCTGACAGGCAAGAAGTGAGCGCTCTTCGTGAGCCGGTCCACGATAACCCAAACTGCATCAAAGCCCCTCGGAGTCTTAGGCAGCCCCATGATGAAGTCCATACCGACGCTCTCCCACTTCCACTCCGGAACGGGAAGAGGCTGAAGCAAACCTGGCCTCTGATGCTCAGCTTTGACCTGCTGACAGGTCCGACATCTGGATACAAAATCAGAAATGTCCCTCTTCATGTTACTCCACCAGAAAATGTCACGTAGGTCCCGGTACATCTTCACACCTCCTGGGTGTACCGAGTATGGAGCTCCATGATCCTCCTGCATAATCATCCCCACCTCAAGGCGTCATCTGCAGGCACACAGACACGGTCTTTGAATCTCAGACAACCATCCTCTGAAACTCTGAACTCGGACTCCTGACCAACAGACAAACCTCTCTGATCTTACTCAACCCGACGTCGAGCTCCTGACTGGCCTTGATCTGGTCGATCAAGGTAGGCTGAATCTGCAACGCTGCCAACATCCCTGACCTCTCTAGACGAACGACCCAGATACCCATACGCTGCAACTCGAGAGCAGACCTCTGCACACCAGACAAAGCACAAACGGTCCCAGACGGACCCCTCCTACTGAGCGCATCAGCAACCACATTCGCCCTACCAGGATGGTAGAGGATCTCCAGATCGTAATCGTGCAGCAACTCCACCACCCTCCTCCTGCCTCAAGTTCAACTCCTTCTGAGTGAACAGATACTTAAGGCTCTTGTGGTCCGTATACCCTTGCACGCTGCTCCATACAGATAGTGACTCCTCCAAATCTTCAAGGCAAACACAACAGCAGCTAACTCCAGGTCGTGGGTCGGATAGTTCTTCTCATATGCTTCAACTGACGAGAGCCATATGCTACTACCTCCCTGCTGCCATCATCACACACACCCAAGTCCCTTATGGGATGCATCACAGAAAACCTCCAGACCCTCATTACCCTCTGGAAGGGTCAGAATCGGCGCAGATGTCATCCTCCTCTGTAGCTCCTGAAAACACAGCTCACATGCCTCACTCCACTCGAACTTCACATCCTTCTGCAGTAGACGAGTCAAAGGGATCACTAGCTTGGAGAAGCCCTCCACAAACTTACGATAGTAGCCCGCTAATCCAAGGAAGCTACGAATCTCTCCAACATTAGTAGGCCTGGCCCACTTAGTAATAGCCCTAATCTTCTCCGGATCCACGGAGATACCATCCTTAGAGACCACATGTCCCAAGAATACCACCTGATCCAGCCAGAACTCACACTTCTTCAGCTTCGCGTACAGCTCCTTCTCCCTCAGAGTCTAAAGAACAGTCCTCAAATGCTCCTCGTGCTCCTCAGCACTCTTGGAATACACCAAGATGTCATCTATAAATACCACGACGAACTGATCCAGAAGGGTTTGAACACCCGGTTCATCATGTCCATAAATACAGAAGGCGCATTCGTCAGACCGAATGGCATCACTAGGAACTCGTAATGTCCATAACGAGTCCTGAAGGCGGACTTAGGCACATCGTCTGCCTTGATCCTCAACTGATGATAACCGGACCTCAGATCGATCTTCGAAAACACCTTAGCTCCTGCTAACTGGTCGAACAAGTCATCAATGCGTGGGAGAGGATACCTATTCTTAATGGTAACCTTGTTGAGCTCCCTGTAGTCAATGCACAAGCGCATGCTACCGTCCTTCTTCTTAACAAATAACACTGGCGCTCCCCAAGGCGACACACTAGGGCGAATGAAGCCCTTATCCAGCAGCTCCTGCAACTGGACCTTCAACTCCTTGAGCTCAGCAGGCGCCATTCGGTATGGGGCCTTAGAAATCGGCTGAGTCTCAGGTGCGAGCTCGATCGAGAACTCCACCTCTCTGACAGGGGGAAGCCCAGGTACATCATCCTGGAACACATCTGGGAAATCTCTGACTACTGGAATGTCCTCCAACTTCGCATCCTTGCGAACCTCAGGGATGTAGCACAGATACCCTGACATCCTTTCCTCAGGAAACGAAACGCCTGCATGGCTGATATCACTGGCGGCGAGCACGGGAGTCCATTCCCTGCTACAACTAGGCAGGGCTGACCCGGCTCCTCAAAGGTCACTCTCGAAGCAGCACAATCAATGTGGGCATGGTGCGCAGCAAGCCAATCCATGCCCAAATCACATCAAAAGTAGTCATCTCCATAGGGATGAGGTTAGCACACAGAGTCCTATCTCTGACTAACACATGACTATCTTTACAAACAGAGTTCAAAAGCATAGAAGAGTCTCTAACTAATGGATATGCACACACAGCTCAACACCCAGAGGCACAACAGGCAAACCGAGCTCACCCACTAACTCAGCAAAAATAAAAGAGTGGGTGGCTCCAGAGTCAAACAAGCAGAAAACAGAACGAGAAGACAGCTGGAGAATACCTATGACAACTCTGTCAGTCGATCGGTCTCCCTCTCCAGCCATCGCGTACACTCTGGCCTGGCCCTGGGGCTTCTTCTGCTCAGCCCGGTCTCGATCTCTGGACCCTGAAGCAGTCTCACCAGCTCTACCTCTACCTCCAGAGCTACCTCTGCTCCTCTCGGCCTGAGGGCAGTCAGCTATCCAATGTCCCATGGACCCACACTTGAAGCAGGCTCCAGACTTCCTGTAGCAGTCCTGACCTCTGTGAAACTTGCCACAGACCTGGCACTTTGGAGCAGGAGCTGACGAAGACGAACCACCTCTATCTCGTGACGGTCCCCAGAGCGGTCTCCAGCTCGGTCTCCAGTAGATTGCTTCTTCTGAGAAGCAGACTGATCCTCCTATCGCTCTCTCGTCGACCTCTCTGCTCCTCTTCTGGTCCTTCCCTCTAGACTGGCGACCTCTCAAGTCAGCCTCTACCAACAGGGCGACATCAGCTACATCCCTGAAGGTCTTGTGACGTAGAGGCGTCACAGCAGAACGGATATCAGGCCTCAGACCACTCTCAAACTTCCTGGCCTTCCTATGCTCCCAGGCTCAGTGCAAACTTCGACAGGCTGATGAACTTCCTGACGTACTCCTCCACACTCATATCCGACCCTGGCGTAGTCGGTTATACTCCAAGATACGCTGGTCCTTATACACATCGGGTAGAACTACTTATTGAACTCCCTAGTGAACTGCTCCCACGTCCAAGGCTGTGGGAATCTGCCCATCACTGACCTCCACCACTCCTTGGCTTCAGCCTTAAAAGAAGGTGGCGAAGTCCACCTTCTGCTCCTCCTCAGAGCCCATCACACGCAGCAAATCCTCGACCTCAGTCAACCAATGACTGGCCTCCTGGGGGTCTCCTGCCCCATCGAACGATGGCGGCTTCAACTTCATGAATTCTTGAAGCGCTTTCACATTTCGGCCTCCAGCATCCGCCCCAGCTAGGCCTGCTCCGTCAGCTGGTCCTCCTCCAGTTGCTCCACCCCCTGCAGCCATGGTCTGCATGAGCTGCGTCATGAACTGCTGAACAACATCAACCACATTTCCTGGAGGGTCGTTGCTCTTCTTGGCGGCATTCTGAAAGGCCAACAGCAGGCAGTTAGACTCAGACACTAACACTGACGTTTCCGACTGACTGGCTAACTTAAAATCCCAGCAGATTAGAACCTGGCTCTGATACCACTAAATGTAACACCCCCAAACACTGGCCTAGGAGTTAGGGGTATTACACGCCGCGTATTATTACATAATAACGCAAGGCTCTAATAAACTGACTTAAACAGATAATCAAATAAGGCCCAAATGAATACTTGAAAAAGTATAAACCAAAATGATGTCGTAACATCCCAAAGTAATAACAGAACCCACCAAACGAATATCAAAAGCAAGAGCTAACTGAAGAGGCCCCAAAGGCTCAAATTCAAATACAAAGTCTCCAAAGAATCTAAACAACAAAACGGACTAAACTCCAGAGCTGCAAAGTGACCCTCGCTGATCAATCTATAATGTTAGATAAAGTAGGGGAATGAGCACACACTATGCCCAGTAGATGACAAACTTCATCAACCAGCATGCTCAAACATTTATAGAATAATGTCAAAACAGAAGGAGTCGCAAGGAATCCATAAGCATGTCAGAAAACAGAACAGAAGTCCATACAATAGAGGACTAAACAGAGTCAGAAGCAGACAGAAGCAGAAAACAGAGCGGGACACTAGCGATCACACAGCATACAGACAAACGAGCAACCAGCTCGTGAACAGAACGAGGAAACCTCACTCGTAAACAGAACAGTGGGACACCTGTGAACAGAACGGGGAACATCACCCGTGAAACAGAAGGATCATACATAGCGTGCTACGAGACAGTGAAACCAGCCATCCAAAGGCTCAGACACAGAGATAACTAGGTCCCAAAACAGAAGCTTAATACAGATAAACATATGGTGCACCAAAGGCACCAGAAAGCACATAGATGGCTTGGAAATCAGAAGGGAATCCAACCCCCCCGCAAACTGAAGTCAAACAACAGAGCTCAAACGATCAAGTTATGTTGGTCAAAATAGTACCATGTCCGAACTTGTGTCCGGACATCAATGTTCGGACACAAGTCGAGACTCAGAAGTCGAAAACAGACAGATGTCCGAACATGTGTCCGAACTACGAAGTTCGGACACAGGTCGAACATTAAAACAGTAGTAGAGACAGAGGTGTTCGAACATCAAAGGTCGGACAGATGTTCGGATGTTCGGAAATCAAACACGCGCAAAGTCCGAACTTGTGTCCGGACATCCATGTTCGGACACAAGTCGAGGCAAAATCAGAGAATACAAAAGGCTATGTCCGAACTTCAAAGCTCGGACGGAAGTTCGGACACAGCGAAAACTTCAGAGAATTAAAGCGCAGAAGGGCATGTCCGAACTTCCAAGGTCGGACCGAAGTTCGGACATGACGAAAAACTCAAAAGACAGAAGCGATTTTCATACAGACAGAGGCATCAAAACATTGTCAAAACATTATAAGTTTTCAGCAAACAACCTTGGGGGTTTGTAGGCATTAAAACGACGTTAAACAGACAGTTCACAATCACAATCCAAGACAGAACGCAATCCGAATTCAGAACCGGAACGAAACTCCCCAAGGCCGAACACACTAATCGAATCCATCAACCACCTACCTCGAATTAACAGCAGACGAACCACAATCTGAATGGCAGAGTCCAACCCAGTGCAGAATCCGAAATGCACTTCCCAACCACTGAATCAAAACAACGCAGACACAACCCAAACTTAAAACGCTGAACCCTACAATCAGAGAACGGCACTTGCCAAAGGAACCACAATTCATACCTGAATCAGACAGCGGATTCGCAGACGAAGCCAACAGTAGAAGAGGATAGATAGAGCACAAGAACCAACGCTTGAATCACAATCAGATTGGGAAGGAAATTAGAATGAGGAGAACTCAGGAACCAAAGAATTAACAAACAAAGTAATCTGACAACTCTACCTCGTATAAACCAGCAATTCGCGATGACGGACCAATCCACAGTTGAATCTTGGCAGCAGAATCAAAGGAGTCTTGAGTGATCGAGAGAATAAGCGGCTTTGAGAGAGAATAGAGAGAGAACAATGAAGATAGGAGCATAAATGATCGTGAGAACGTGTTTAGAAGAGAGAGTAATTAAGAGGATATGGAATAAAATAGGTTAAGGGAATTAATATGAGGTTAACTCACCAGAAAATAAAACGGATGGGGAAAAGACCTCCTCGTCCCCAACTTCTTTAATAAGGACTTCCATGTCCTAAATTCAGAATGGACCAACTTAACAAATCATTGTAACGAAATAAAACTGCAACGAACTTGGGTTATAACAAAATCAGTGATGGTCCGGGACCTTGGGTCCGGACCAAGTCTCGGACCAGGTCAAAAATGTTACAAAATGTATTTTAAAGGCTTATAATCATGGGGATTGATTGGTAATGGTTTTATATGATGTTTAGGCCTTGGTTGATGACATATAAAGGCCTTAAAATGTGTAAACAAGTGTTAGGTTTGATGTGAGAGTTGTAAACTTAAGATCACAAGAGTAAATTAAGTGTGAAATACCCCGTAATTAAAAATAGTGATTAATTAGGTTAATAAATAATTTAGAAGCTTAATTAAGTATAAATAATCATGAGGGAACAAATCCCGAAGAAAAACGGACCTTTAAAACGGTTTAAAAACATTACCGAACCTTAATGCACGTTTTTCGAGGTAACCGGGAAAACGTGTCTTTAAGCGGGTCAAATAGACTCGTAACAATTTTAGTCAACTAAATAATCATTAATAAATATTAGTGAAGCTGTAGGACCAATAAAATCAATAAAACGAGAGATTAGTAGTAAAACTGTCAAAAACGGTAAGTTGTGGGGTAGAAGTATAAATAACTGAAACTTATGTGTCCACTTTTAAAATAAAAGTGAAAAGTGTGTGTGTGTGTGTGTGTATGCCAGCCGCCCCCCCCCCTCTATTTCACTCTCTCACACACACTCCTCTCTTATACACAAACAAACAAAACAATTAAAACTACCCTACTCCCTCACACTCTCTCTCCTACTCTCATTTCCTCCCTCTCACGTAATACCCTTCTCCCTCACCTCTTTTTTTCTTCTCTACCTCTCCATCGACTTCCATGGTGATGTGAAAGAAGAGAACCACTAAAAACCTCCACTTCTCTCCTTTGTAACTCTCTCCAAACTCCTCCAAAAATTATAAAAACACACCATTGTAATCCTCTCCTCAAGAGCTACATTTTCATCTTTCCAAAATCCAAAAACAAGCACTTTCGATTTTATGGGTATACCCCATTTGGAGTTTCAACACCACCATTAGAAGGCCCTCCTTCTCCTTGTTCTTCTAAGGTAAAAATATTTCGAAAACTCCATCTTTTTCTAGCCCTTATGGGCAAAACGAGATTCATGAACTAAACCCTTGTTCTTTCTCTTGTTCTAGCCGATTTTGGCTTGTTGGTGGAGTTGGAAAAATTGTTCTTGAGCCACTCCAAGCTCCATTTGAACCCTTGCAAGGTAATATAAATTCTAAACCCTAAAACCTAGATTGAAACTTGATTGATGATTAAGGTTAGTTCTAGTATTAGAATGGGTGTATTAAAATGTGTATATCAAGGTTATAGTGTTAGAGGAATTGGGATTACAAAACCGGTAGAGAAAGGAGGAAGAAGAGAAGAAAAAAATCTAGAGGGAAAACAAGGTAAGAATACTCATTGTGAAGCCTTGTATATATTTGTATATGTAACAGATTTTAGTAATGAAAATATGTATTGTAAAATGGTAATGTATTAGTAGTGTAAAGTGTAGAAGAATATAAGTATTTTGAAGCCTTAACAGATACGTTAAAACTTGTTAAAACAGATTGGGAATGATGTGGTGGAGTGCAGGAATTTTTATGAGTGTTTTAGTATTGGTATAGTATATGGGAGCTTGTATATTGATGTCTATTGTAACAGGTGAAATAAGTGTTGAATTGTGAACTAGAATGAGTGGTGAGAGTGTAAAAATATAGGGGAGGTTATGTCAAAATTTATCTAGAATTATAACACTTAGTGAATTTTAAACTAGGTGAATAATGTAAGTTGTAACAGATTTTGAAATAGATTGATAGAGGGAAGATGGGGAGAGATAGTTAATGTAATTGTAATGTGTTAGAGGAGTTAGAAATGACATTAGAAGAGGGAGTTGTAGATGGAGAGTGTTAGAGTTAAAATCTGTAGCAAAACACAATTAGGAAACAACTAGTGAAAGTGTGAGTTGAAACTTAGAAAAAAATTATGTGAGTGAATGAGTATAAAGTTGTGTAATGAATTAGGAAATGAATTAGCATGATTAGGGTGTTTAAATTGCACAAAAACATGTTAGGATGTATGTAGGAAGATTGGGGAAACAATGGGTGAAATTGGGAAAGAAAAATAAAAACTGTAACAAGGTTCTGGAACCGTCCGACCCAGACGATGAGTCGGACGTGGGTCGGACGGGCCTTAAGAAACGAAAATAAAACCTTCTGGAATGGTCCGACCCAGAGCCGTGAGTCGGACGTGGGTCGGACAAGGCTTAGGAAACATTCTGTAATGGTCCGACCAGAGCCGTGAGTCGGACGTGGGTGGGACATGGCTTAAATTTCGAAATCAAACATTCTGTAATGGTCCGACCCAGGACGGTGGATCGGACGTGGGTCGGACAGGCAAAAAAAAAAATAATGGTCGAAGCTTCTGACTTCGTCCGACCCAGACGGTGAGTCGGACGTGGGTCGGACGGAGCTTAAGACTCGAGACCAAAACCTTCTGGAATGGTCCGACCCAGAGGGTATGGGTCGGACGGAATAGTGCTGGGTCGGACAGGGTAATTTTCTAGAACCGAATCTTACTGGAATGGTCCGACCCAGGGCTTGGGTCGGACGGCCCAATCTTGACAAAAAAAAAAAATTATTTAATTTAAATAACAATGGATATATATATATATATATATATGTATACCCACACATATATGTATATGTACATGAATGTAAGCATGCCAACCTTAGGTAAGAAAATAAAGACTTAAGTAATGAAAAATGAGTAAGTAATGTGTAAGTGTAAGAAGTATAGGGACATAGTAAGTATGAGTTAAGTAATGATAGTTAGATTAATCATTTAACTGTATGTATACAATAGGATTTGGTTTGTGACACCGAAGGACGTTTGGAAGTACGTACGACGGTGAACGGTATGGATTCCTCATGCCCCGTATGCTATCTTGGTTACTCTGATTTGTGTGTTGTGTGCTAATTGATCACCAAATAAGATAAATGCACGAATCGGAGTTAATATGCATACTTGTGATTATGTAGTGTTGTATGTTGTGAATATTCTCTTAAATTTTAGTTTGTATAATTCATGAAATGTTTGGATGATAATGAATGTGTGTATGCATGATGTATTGTACTGTGACCGATTGTGATGAGTTTGGACTTCTAACTTATTCCTAGCAAGCTAACCATCCTAACTTAAATTGGTAATTAAATTGGAATGAGTAGAAGTCCGATATAGTTTCGGCCACGCGTGAGGATGCGGAGTCACGAGAGGTTCGCTCCAATTCCTGACTCTTAAACTGGTCCGCGGCTCAAATCCCTTAAGTGGGTAGCATCCCGGATTGGTGAGTCAAGTAAATCCCAGATGTGGGACGGTGTAGTCCCCAAGGCCGGAGGTCCCGACGACTTAACTTGAGTATAAGTAAGTAAGTAAGAATGAGTAAGTAAAGTAATTGAAAGTAAGTAATTGTAAGTAAGAAGAAGTAAGTAACGAGTAAAAGAGTAAAGCATTCCGATTAACCCGGATGCATAATTTGGCTAACCTTGTGAAGGTAAGTAAGTTGTGTGCTACTACATTGTTGCCTTGAACTATGTAATGAATTGTATGAGCATGTAATTTGTATGAAGAGCATGTATGTATGAAATAATGAACTGCATGTTTAGTGGACGTCAAATAGTCGGCGTGCCCTAGCTAGCACGCGGTATATGCGGAGTCCATATGCAGCTTTGCTGAGCCCCTTGGGGCACCATTTTTACTACACGCAGGTACCCGCGAGGGATGAAGATGTGAAGATTGAGTTTCATTTCTTTTATCTTCTTTTTTGGAATGTAAACAACGAATTTATGATGGGTGTACTGAGTAGTACATGGCTGTAGTTTTTGAGTAGCCGGTGTACCATGGGGGTACCTTTTTGGATATTGGGAAAGGAGCATTGGTATAGATGAGTAGCTTTAGAAACTCATTCTTTTGGTAAGCTTGAAAGGTTGTAATTGAATATACATTAAATACTCGGTGATCCAGGATGTAAGTATTTGGTATGTGGTGTTTTGGTAAGTAATTTAGTAGCTCGGTACGTTATGTTCATCAGACCGTGACTGTAAGTATTAGTAGCCTAGCTAGCCGTATGGGCGGTTAGCGGTATTGTTTCACCCGCCGTAGTAAGTATGTAATAATTCCGCTGCGAACTCATAGGATTATTAGGACGATTAGATGGTAAGCATAGGATTAGCGGTTGGGGTGTTACAAAAAGTGGTATCAGAGCGTAGTTACGCTCTGATGTCCCATAGTACCGAGCATAGGGGATTACCGAGTTAGGATTTCAACCGTCTTAAGACGGATACTTAGAAACCTAACTAGGAACTACCGTTGTTAACGACGGATATCCTTAACGATACCTTGCTTAAATTCCAAGACCTTTGAGTCATATCTTGCAAGCCTAACGTAACTGTTAAATATTCAGATGTCAGGTAGAGGTCCAGGTCGCCCCAGAGGAGGGGGCAATGACGGACCCGGCGCGCAGACGATAGCTGAGATCGTCGCCGCCACGGTAGCGCAGATGCTACCTCAAGTAATACAAGCTGTACAACAATCGCAACAAACCCAACAAACTCAAGCGGGGCCAATCCCTCCCCCGCCACCCAGAGAAGCGAACTGGGTAAAAGCTGTAGCGGAGCTCCGCCCTCCTTGCTTTAGGGGCGAGAGTGATCCGGCTAAGCTCGAGGCCTACATCTCCGAGATGGAGACGGCTTTCGAAACACTCGAAGCTCCTGCTGGAGTTCGAGTCAGAGTTGCTGCTTACTACTTAAAGGATGCTGCAATGGATTGGTGGAAGCTGGTCAAGCATGAGCACGTCAGCGACCCCACATTCGATTGGGATTCCTTCGCCTCACTCCTCCGTTCAAAATACTATCCTGAACACGTGAAAACCAAGAAAAGGCTAGAGCTAGACGCCTTAAAAATGACAGAGAAGATGACTGTCGATGAGTACTACCGCACCTTCACCTCCATTCTCCGTCTTCTCCCCGATCTAGGATACACCGGCCAGGTGTTGGTCGATCGCTTCTATGGCGGTCTGAGCCATCGCTTGCGGTACGGTATGGGCTATACCAGATTTACCTCCCTTCAGGTAAATAACGGTTAACCCTTAGTATCATTTCAATTCCTTAAATTCCTTGAATTCTTTGAATCTTTTCCCTTATCATTTCCTTAAATGAGAATCCCGGCTAATACCTGAAATTTCAGGAGTGTTATCACGCGGCTTCTCGCGTTGAGATCACTTGCCAACTAAGGGATGAAGAGACCGCGCTGAAGCGCAAAGCTAATAACAAGAACACCAGCACTGAGGAGCAGAACCAGGGGAAGAGCTGGAAAAAGAAAAAGGGGAATTTCTTTCAGCAATCCAAAAAGAAATCCCAGGGTGAGAGCAGTGCCCATGCTGAGCAGGGCAAACCATCTGAGTTACTTCAGCTTGGTTATTCTGCACCGGTGGCAGCTAAGCCACTGAGATCGCACCCACCTAAGGGTAAATTCCTAATCCAATTTGTATTCGTATAAGTATCATTTCTAGTATACCCACGCACACATGTGCTGACCCTCTAACCTCAGGTTCTAGCTCCGGAGCCGCCAAAACCTTCTCCGACGGCCGCACCTATGTGTGCAGAAAGTGCAACCAGGACCATCCTGGTAAGGACTGCTACGGGAGGGAGATCAAATGCTACAACTGCCAGAAGCTGGGACACACAGCTAACAAGTGCCCAGAGAGTGGAAAGCCGAGGGGTACCTTCCAGAACTACAAGCAGAGAGAGGGCAAGGAGGTGGCATCTGGCGATGCACCGGCCCAGCAGGCACCTCAGGGACAGGGATCCCGGGGCCCTCAGAGGGGCGCACCTCAGAGGCAGCCTGTTCTGCATGTGATTGACCGCGATGGGCCCGGTTCGAAATCCGGCCAAGGTAATCACCTAAACCTTTAATCCTTGAAATAGCATGCCTAGTAGCAGAGTAATTGTATGAGTGAATGCATGAATAAATAAATGAAGTGTATATTAAGCATGAAATGAAGTAGTTGAAACTAGTACTCACCGCAGATGAAATTGTAACCATAGGAAACTTTAGTATCTGTTACCCGATACCGGTAACCTTGAATCAAGAAGAGATCGACATCACCAACCACGACTACACAACAAAACAGTGTCAGGTCATCCGACCAGGTATGATTTTATTAAAGGGATACCTGACACCCGAAGCGCAAATCTCAATCATCCGACGATGCAACGAGCTAGGAACGGGTCAAGGTGGATTTTACACACCCGAATTCCCCGGTGGAGCGAAGATGAAGCTGAAGATGATGTGCTTGGGAAAGGACTGGAATCCTTATACCAAGACATACCAGGAGACACGAACACAAGACGGAGTGACACCACCTACGATACCACCAGAGTTTCAGACCCTCATCATACACAGCAGTAGAACTTGCACAACAATGCGAACTTGAACCGATCCCCGCACTCGAAGCGGATCTCTGTATCGTCAACTTCTACGAGAAAAGAAGGACGACTTGGGTTACACCAAGACAAGGACGAGACAGCGGAATCTCTCGAACAGGGAGTGCCCGTAGTGTCTTGGTCCATTGGTGATGACGCCGTATTCCTGTATAGCGAGCAGAAGCGTGTGGACCTCGCACAAAAACTGGTATTGAGATCAGGAGATGTCCTAATCATGGGTGGAAACTCTAGGATGCTGTATCACGGGATCAACAAGATCAAGTTGAATACGGCACCGCCGGCAATAATCAATGCCACACACATGAAACCAGGACGCCTGAACCTTACCTTTAGAAAATATTAAATTCCTAGTATCATGTAATCTATTAGTAACGTGTATTAGAGGCACGGTATGTATGATGGTTGGTTTATCAATAAAGAGCAGTGTTGATTTAATTCCACTTGTGTCCACCATCAATACTTATCCAATTGTGAATCTAATAGGTTGTGGACTCAGTACCGAAGGTAACCTGAGCATCCTCACCGAAGCACAAGCCGGCAGAAGCGGCACCATTCTAACGGGAACCTTCCCAGTAAATGGCATTGATGCCAATGTGTTATTCGACTCCGGCGCCTCTCACACTTTCGTATCACCATCCTTTGTGAAGAGGTTGAAGCTAGATGCGGATGAGCTACCGAACTTCATGGTTACTCTCCCATCGAAGGAGCGAGTAAAGTGCACCAAGTACTATCAGCCAGCCACAATCCAAATCAAAGGCGAATCGTTTCCCCTTTCCTTCATCGAATTCAATGGATTGGGATTCGACGTAATCATTGGGATGAATTGGTTGGAGCGGCACAAGGGTAGAATCCTCTGCGCCGAGCATCGATTGCTGCTCAAGAGTCCTTCTGGGGTTACCGTATCCTACCGCCAGAGACCGAGAGAGCCTTCGACCACACTCATATCTGCCATGGCCATGTACCGGGAGCTCAAAAAGGGCCAAGAGGTGTATCTTTGTTATGTACAAGACCTGGAGCGAGATCCAGAGTTCAGTGATGAAGTACCCATTGTATCCGAGTATCCCGATGTATTCCCTAAGGAGCTACCCGGCATGCCACCACCAAGAGCGGTGGAATTCGAAATCGATCTATTGCCAGGTACCGGTCCCATTGCTAGGGCACCGTACCGCATGGCACCAGCAGAGATGACCGAATTGAAAGAGCAGTTGAGAGATCTTCTAGACAAAGGGTTTATACGCCCGAGCGTATCACCCTGGGGAGCACCGGTCCTCTTCGTGAAGAAGAAGGACGGTAGCCTCCGACTATGCATTGACTACCGCGAGCTGAATGCGGTCACAGTCAAGAATAAATACCCTCTACACGTATCGACGACCTATTCGACCAGTTGAAGGGAGCCTCAGTCTTCTCCAAGATTGACCTCCGTTCAGGGTATCATCAGATTGCAATCAAAGAGCAAGACATTGAGAAAACGGCATTCCGTACCAGATATGGCCACATGAATTCACAGTGATGCCAATGTCATAGTGCACAATGCAATTCATGTCAAGCCATTCGTCACGCGGCAAAATTCATGGACCTCATGAATCGTTTATTCAGTGAGCAGTTGGACACTTCGGTTGTGGTCTTCATCGACGACATCCTTGTATACTCCAAATCACCAGAGGAACATGAAATCCACTTGAGGAAAGTGCTTGAGACACTGCGCGAGAACCAGCTTTATGCGAAGTTCTCCAAATGCGAGTTTTGGCTTGATCAGGTATCATTCCTTGGACATGTCATCTCGAGCGCAGGTATCTCGGTTGACCCTTCTAAAGTAGAAGCTGTACGATCATGGCCTAGACCCAAGACTGTTACCGACATTAGGAGCTTTCTTGGTCTAGCCGGTTACTACCGGAGATTTGTAAAGGACTTCTCAAAAGTCGCTAAGCCCATGACTACACTGATGAAGAAAGATGCACCGTTTGTATGGACAGACGAGTGCGAGCTATCATTTCAGAAACTGAAAGACTCATTGACCTCAGCGCCCGTCCTTACTCTTCCAGAGGGCACAGAGGGATTTGAGGTGTACTGTGATGCATCAAGCAAAGGAATGGGATGCGTACTCATGCAGCATGGCAAAGTGGTTGCTTATGCCTCACGCCAGCTGAAGAAACATGAGGAGAATTACCCGACTCACGACTTAGAGTTAGGAGCCATTGTCTTCGCCTTGAAGATATGGCGACACTATCTCTATGGGGTAAGCATCACCATCTACTCCGATCATAAGAGCTTACAGTATGTATTCACTCAGAAAGAACTTAACCTGAGACAGAGAAGGTGGATGGAGTTTCTCTCAGACTACGACATCAATCTGCAGTATAAGGAAGGAAGGCAAACATTGTAGCCGACGCCCTGAGCCGTCGAGCGCACACTCGCTCCATTCGCTACTCGCTTCTTCTAGCTTGGTTGACGAGGTGCGAGACGCTCAGTCGAGCGACCCTTACCTAACCGAAATCAGACACAAGATCGAGAATGGTACATTTGAGAAGAAAAAGTATGATTTTAAGCTACATGAAGATGGTTTGATTCGGTTGAATGGCAGGCTATGCGTCCCCCGAAGCAATGCTGAGCTAAGGGATCGCATCCTGCGAGAGTCACATAGTTCTACATTATCAGTCCATCCGGGAGCCTCCAAGATGTACAAAGACATGAAGAGGTACTTCTGGTGGTCTGGAATGAAGTCAGATGTGACAGAATTCGTATTGAGATGCTTGACATGCCAGAAGGTAAAATTTGAACACCGTAGACCGGGCGGAATGGTACAATCAATGCCAATTCCGGAGTGGAAATTTCATGATATCTCCATGGATTTTGTTGTAGGACTCCCACCTGCTAGGGGAGGACTCAACATGATCTGGGTTGTAGTAGATCGCCTTACCAAGGTTGCCAGATTCATACCGATGAAGGACACCTGGAAGGTAGTAAAGCTAGCGGAGCTTTTGATAAGGAGATTATCAGACACCACGGAGTCCCTAAGACTATAGTATCTGACCGTGACACCAGATTTCTTTCGAGATACTGGAGAGCCACAAGGGAAGCGTTGGGTACAGAATTGAAGTTGAGTACCGCCTTCCATCCTCAAACCGACGGTCAGACAGAGAGGACCATCCAGACACTGGAGGACATGCTTCGGGCATGTGCCTTGGACTTTCAGGGGAGTTGGTTAGATAAGCTTCATCTTATCGAGTTCTCGTATAATAATAGTTATCACGCCTCGATTAAGATATCGCCTTTCCAAGCTCTATACGGTAGACCTTGCCGTACACCCTTGTGTTGGGATGAGTCAAGTGAAGCGGTCATATAGGACCGGAGAGTACCTTGAGCAAGTGCAAGCCGAAGTGCAACAAATCCGAGCTAACATGAAGGCAGCCAAAGATAGATAGAAATCCTATGCGGATGTGAGACGACGCGACCTTGAGTTCGCCGTCGGCGACCAAGTGTTCTTGCGAGTTTCACCTATGAAGGGTGTCTTCAGATTTGGTCAGAAGGGCAAGCTAAGCCCAAAATTGTAGGGCCGTACACTATCACCGAAAGAGTTGGTTCAGTAGCCTACAGGTTAGCATACCTGAGGTACTTGAGGAGTGTCTGTCCAACTTGATGTAAGTGTCACAACTCAAGAAGTATGGCTGATCCTTCTCATGTATTGGAGCCCGAGAGACTATCCATTGAGCCAAACATGAGATATGTCGAAACCCCAGTGAGAATCCTTGATAGGAAGACCAGAGACACTCGCCATAAGTCTATACGAATGGTGAAGGTCCTATGGTCTAACCATGATGTCGAAGAAGCGACATGGGAGTTGGAAGATGCCATGAAGGCTAAATACCCGCAGTTATTCATAGACTAGAGAGTCTAGTATTTAGTATACGGGTACGGGTCGTACCCTTTTAAGGGGGGTAGAACCCTTCGCTTTAGCATTGCTTCGGGGCAAGGATTGCATTTTGTATGGCACATGTAGTGCAAGTGAATTTAGTATGGATGTGTATGTATGTGTAATGCGTAATGAATGATGTGTATGTGCAATGTATGGTGTATTGGTGTAATGTGTATTGTGGTATGGTATGAATGGAAATGATGCATTGTGTATGTGAATTGCGTATGATGTTGAAATGTGTATGCTTGCAGTGTGAAAGAAGTAAACACCTCATAGGTGTGTAGTAGACACATTAGGACAATTGGTTTGCCTAATGAGTAGAATACTTAAACTATTAACCTTGAGCAACTTTGAGGGCAAAGTTTCTTAAGGGGGGTAGATTGAAATACCCCGTAATTAAAAATAGTGATTAATTAGGCTAATAAATAATTTAGAAGCTTAATTAAGTATAAATATCATGAGGGAACAAATCCCGAAGAAAACGGACCTTTAAACGGTTTAAAACGTTTAAAAACATTACCGAACCTTAAAGCACGTTTTTCGAGGTAACCGGGGAAAAAAACGTGTATTTAAGCAGGTCAAATAGACTCGTAACAATTTTAGTCAACTAAATAATCATTAATAAATATTAGTGAAGCTGTAGGACAATAAATCAATAAAACGAGAGATTAGTAAAAACTGTCAAAAACGGTAAGTTGTGGGGTAGAAGTATAAATAACTGAAACTTATGTGTCCACTTTTATAAAAAGTGAAAAGTGTGGGTGGGTGTGTGTATGCCAGCCGCCCCCCCCCCCCCCTCTATTTCACTCTCTCACACACACTCCTCTCTTATACACAAACAAACAAAAACAATTAAAACTACCCCACTCCCTCACACTCTCTCTCCTACTCTCATTTCCTCCCTCTCACGTAATACCCTTCTCCCTCACTCTCTTTTTCTTCTTCTCCTACCTCTCCATCGACTTCCATGGTGAAAGAAGAGAACCACTAAAAACCTCCACTTCTCTCCTTGTAACTCTCTCCAAACTCCTCCAAAAAATTATAAAAACACCACCATTGTAATCCTCTCCTCAAGAGCTACTTTTCATCTTTCCAAATCCAAAAACAAGCACTTTCGATTTTAGGGTATACCCCATTTGGAGTTTCAACACCACCATTAGAAGGCCCTCCTTCTCCTTGTTCTTCTAAGGTAAAATATTTCAAAACTCCATCTTTTTAAGCCCTTATGGGCAAAACGAGATTCATGAACTAAACTTGTTCTTCTCTTGTTCTAGCCGATTTTGGCTTGTTGGTGGAGTTGGAAAAATTGTTCTTGAGCCACTCCAAGCTCCATTGAACCTTGCAAGGTAATATTAATTCTAAACCCTAAAACTAGATTGAAACTTGATTGATGATTAAGGTTAGTTCTTCTAGTATTAGAATGGTGTATTAAATGTATATCAATGGGTTATAGTGTTAGAGGAATTGGGATTACAAAACCGGTAAGAAAGGAGAAAGAAGAGAAGGAGAAAAGAGAAAGAAAAAATCTAGAGGGGAAAACAAGGTAAGAATACTCATTGTGAAGCCTTGTATATATTTGTATATGTAACAGATTTTTAGTAATGAAAATATGTATTGTAAAATGGTAATGTATTAGTAGTGTAAGTGTAGAAGAATATAAGTATTTTGAAGCCTTAAAAGATATGTTTAAAAACTTGTTAAAACAGATTGGGAATGATGTGGTGGAGTGTAGGAATTTTATGAGTGTTTTAGTATTGGTATATAGTATATGGGAGCTTGTATATTGATGTCTATTGTAACAGGTGAAAATAAGTGTTGAATTGTGAACTAGAATGAGTGGTGAGTGGTGAGAGTGTAAAAATATAGGGGAGGTTATGTCAAAATTTATCTAGAATTTCTAACACTTAGTGAATTTTAAACTAGGTGAATAATGTAAGTTGTAACAGATTTTGAAATAGATTGATAGAGGAAGATGGGGAGAGATAGTTATGTAATTGTAATGTGTTAGAGGGTGTTAGAAATGACATTAGAAGAGGGAGTTGTAGATGGAGAGTTGTTAGAGTTAAACTCTGTAGCAAAACACAATTAGGAAACAACTAGTGAAAGTGTGAGTTGAAACTTAGAAAAAAATTATGTGAGTGAATGAGTATAAAGTTGTGTAATGAATTAGGAAAATGAATTAGCATGATTTAGGGTGTTTAAATTGCACAAAAAACATGTTAGGATGTATGTAGGAAGATTGGGAAACAATGGGTGAAATTGGGAAAGAAAAAATAAAAACTGTAACAAGGTTCTGGAACCGTCCGACCCCAGACGGTGAGTCGGACGTGGGTCGGAGGGCCTTAAGAAACGAAAATAAAACTTCTGGAATGGTCCGACCCAGAGCCGTGAGTCGGACGTGGGGGTAGGACAAGGCTTAGGAAACATTCTGTAATGGTCCGACCCAGAGCCGTGAGTCGGACGTGGGTCGGACATGGCTTAAATTTCGAAATCAAACATTCTGTAATGGTCCGACCCAGGACGGTGGATCGGACGTGGTTCGGACAGGCAAAAAAAAAAAATAATGGTCGAAGCTTCTGACTTCGTCCGACCCAGACGGTGAGTCGGACGTGGGTCGGACGGAGCTTAAGACTCGAGACCAAAACCTTCTGGAATGGTCCGACCCAGAGGGTATTGGGTCGGATGGAATAGTGCTGGGTCGGACAGGGTAATTTTCTGGAACCGAATCTTACTGGAATGGTCCGACCCAGGGCTTGGGCGGACGGTGGGTCGGACGGCCCAATCTGAAAAAAAAAACTTATTAATTAAAAAACAATGGTATATATATATAGTATATAATATATATATATATATATATATATATATATATATATATATATATGTATACCACACATATATGTATATGTACATGAATATAGCATGCCAACCTTAGGTAAGAAATAAAGACTAAGTAATGAAAAATGAGTAAGTAATGTGTAAGTGTAAGAAGTATAGGGACATAGTAAGTATGAGTTAAGTTATGATAGTTAGAAATCATTAACTGTATGTATACAATAGGATTTGGTTTGTGACACCGAAGGACGTTTGGAAGTACGTACGACGGGGTGAACGGTATGGATTCCTCATGCCCCGTATGCTATCTTGTTACTCTGATTTGTGTGTTGTGTGCTAATTGATCACCAAATAAGATAAATGCACGAATCGGGAGTTAATATGCATATTGTGATTATGTAGTGTTGTATGTTGTGAATATTCTCTTAAATTTTAGTTTTGTATAATTCATGAAATGTGTGGATGATAATGAAGGTGTGATGCATGATGTATTGTACTGTGGACCGATTGTGATGAGTTTGGACTTCTACTTATTCTAACAAGCTAACCAT
Source organism: Limonium bicolor (assembly GCA_023374045.1). Taxonomy (NCBI): domain Eukaryota; kingdom Viridiplantae; phylum Streptophyta; class Magnoliopsida; order Caryophyllales; family Plumbaginaceae; genus Limonium; species Limonium bicolor. The sequence continues at coordinate 122,121,423 of CM041781.1, read as the reverse complement.
CCTAACTTAAATTGGTAATTAAATTGGAATGAGTAGAAGTCCGATATAGTTTCGGCCACGCGTGAGGATGCGGAGTCACGGAGGTTCGCTCCAATTCCTGACTCTTAAAATGGTCCGCGGCCCAAAATCCCTTAAGTGGGTAGCATCCTGGATTGGTGAGTCAAGTAAATCCCGGATGTGGGACGGTGTAGTCCCCAAGGCCGGAGGTCCCGACGACTTAACTTGAGTATAAGTAAGTAAGTAAGTAAGAAGAAGTAAGTAACGAGTAAAAGAGTAAAGCATTCCGATTAACCCGGATGCATAATTTGGCTACCTTGTGAAGGTAAGTAAGTTGTGTGCTACTACATTGTTGCCTTGAACTATGTAATGAATTGTATGAGCATGTAATTTGTATGAAGAGCATGTATGCATGAAATAATGAACTGCATGTTTAGTGGACGTCAAATAGTCGGCGTGCCCTAGCTAGCACGCGGTATATGCGGAGTCCATATGCAGCTTTTGCTGAGCCCCTTGGGGCACCATTTTTACTACACGCAGGTACCCGCGAGGGATGAAGATGTGAAGATTGAGTTTCATTTCTTTTATCTTCTTTTTTTGGAATGTAAACAACGAATTTATGATGGGTGTACTGAGTAGTACATGGCTGTAGTTTTGAGTAGCCGGTGTACCATGGGGTACACCTTTTTCGATATTGGGAAAGGAGCATTGGTATAGATGAGTAGCTTTAGAAACTCATTCTTTTGGTAAGCTTGAAAGGTTGTAATTGAATATACATTAAATACTCGGTGATCCAGGATGTAAGTATTTGGTATGTGGTGTTTTGGTAAGTAATTTAGTAGCTCGGTACGTTATGTTCATCAGACCGTGACTGTAAGTATTAGTAGCCTAGCTAGCCGTATGGGCGGTTAGCGGCATTGTTTCACCCGCCGTAGTAAGTATGTAATAATTCCGCTGCGAACTCGTAGGATTATTAGGACGATTAGACGGTAAGCATAGGATTAGCGGTTGGGGTGTTACAAAGTGTAACGGGATGACGGGGTAAACTATGGGCGCATTAAACGTTAAGCAAACATGTTACCCCAATATTAATAAAAGTAATTGTGATGTTACCAGTTGTACGGGATTTGTTTGAGGAACCTAAAAGGACATGATATAGTGGACCATGGTGACAGGTATGGTTTTCTTGCAACCTGTGTCCTACCGGATTACACCGGCTTGTATGCCAATGTGTTTTTCTGTGTGTTTGCCACCTTGTAAGATAAAAACATGTAATGAGTTTATAGTAATTCATTTATGTGGCGTATTTAGTCTCCGATACAGTTTAACCTCAAATATGTGTTAAACCTTAGCTAACCAAATCTAGGAACACATGAGAGTTCGGTATTCGGATTTAATGACCCATACCATGGGGACATTCTAACCACGGCTATGCGTGAGTTAGTTGTGTGATGTTGTTGTGTGCAAGTGTGTGAACCTCCCTTGTGTGTTTAACCCAGCTGTAATACCTTATGGTGTGGATGTGATAGGTTCCATAATGGAGCTCTAACTATTTATTTATAAGTATATATGTACTAATGGGGGTGAGGAATCCGGTCGTTCCGGTCACGCGTTGTTTGGGAGTGGGTATCCATCCTTGCTTTACCTTCCTCTCTGTTATGGTTGATTTCCTTCTTGGTCTTTGGTCTCCCACTAGCTTACTCCAAAGCTTACCTATTCTGACTTATGATCGGTCTAGGGGGAACATGTGTTTGTGTGGTGTGTTCGGGTCACTATATTCGATCCATCTTTAAGTTAAGTTACTCGTCCAACTATTAGGACGGTAACAAGTGTTGTATAACAAGCTTAACATGAGGGTGATATCATTCTCTAGGCTTGCAAGTGAACTAACTATGTTGGGTCGGTTCCTGAGAGAACCGTTCCCGTTATGCTATGTGTTATTCTTGTGCTGCAATTCTTATTGCGATGTTACGTTATATGTACGTTGAGACGTGAAATGTGTTGTTATGTGGAGTATGCGGATCATGGATATGAATCCAGGTTATTATAAGACGAATTTGGGTATAACCCGACTAGTGGGTAAGTGTCGTCTATTAAGGAAATAGCTCCATTAGAGGAGAAACCCTCAAGGGTTGAGGAACAAAATGAGTGAGCTAACGAGTTTTGTTGTGTTGATTGATTTGTTGAACCCCATTGATGCGGGTATGTAACGTGTTATGTGTTTATAGTTTACTGCATGATTTAAATATAATCAACCACATGCTTAGACGACAATTAGTTGTGCGTGGCCCGGTAGCGTGCGGGCTGCGGGATTACCATACCAGCAAAGGTGTTGAGCCCCTTGGGGGCCACCCTTTCTTTCCTTTTCTATTTCAGGTACAAGGAGCTGGAGACCGTTCGAGAGTAGAACGGGGTAGTTGTTTCTAAACGGGTAGTTAATGAATTACTTATGTATTGTAGGTGCAGTAAGACCAAAACTGTTATCGGCATTAGTTTGTAAATACTCGGTACGGTTGGAATGTAAATGTATAACGAATGATGGTAATGAAAGGAGATTGTATTGTGTAGTTGCTCGGGAATCTGGTCCATCAGACCAATACAATGTATATGTATTAGCCTTGTTAGCCACGTGGGTGGCTAACGGCGTGTAACACCAACAGGTTAAGTAATGTGATGATGTATGTTTTCCGCTGCAAATGGTTATTATGCGTACTGTTGTAGTAGGGGTGTTACAAGTTTGGTTAATTATGTTATTTCTTCTAGTTCATAGATTGGCAAAAATAGTAAGTCTGACGAATTTATTTACCAGAACATGCTATGACTTTTTCGGACCAGCAAAACATATTTAAACAAAACAAGTTTGAGAGATAATGTTTATGTAGATGAAGTATTAACTTGTCCGATGAAAACAAGTTTTCCACAAATTTACAAATTAATCGAACCTATCTATTTTTCACTTGATCGGGTCAAAATAGATTTAGAAAGATAATGCAATTAAACGATCAGAATTATTGGAGCATAAGCACATTAAATGTAACAATCTATATATTAACTAAACCAGTAAAAATATAAATTCAATAAAGGCACGCGTTAAAACCAATATCAAATGTTATGTAATAACCAAGACTGCAATAAGAAACAAATGACATGTATCAAATATAATGAGTTTAGTTTATTAAACCCTTTATATGTGTCCAGACCGGTCTGGTTCAATATTTTTGTTTTGCCTTGCTCGAACCGGTTCTCCCACGTCATTTCTCTCCCCGTTATTTATCTTCCCTGTTCCATGTCGATTGACACCCCTGTTCTTCATCGCGATTCACCGATTTAATCTTCTACCTCGCGACGGCAAGAGATTCTCGGTGTCATTCCCTTGCTTGCGCCGGCGGTGAAGGTGAAGCACTCGACTCGGTGGTTGGGGAATGATGATGCAAGGGCGATGAAGATGGTCGAAGCGACGATGAGATTATGGTGTCGGTTTGTATCGGTTCGACGATGACGATGGTGGCGAGTTCGTGGATGATGATATGGATGAAGGCGATGAATGACGATGGGTGTGGTGAATCGATGGAGAAGATGAGGTGGCTACGGTGTGTGAAGGAGAAAGGCTAAGTGTGGTGGTGAAAATGAGATGATGATGGTCGGGTGTCGATGATGCGAGAATGAAGATGGCGTGGATGCGATAGATGGGGATGATGGTGGTGAAACGGTGGTGATAAAGGGCGAGAAAATGATGACGGTGGTGTGGTGAGTACGTGAGATGCGAGGTGTGGTTTGGTGAGCGCGTCAATGGCGAAGGTGTCGGGTGTGATGGTATATGGGTCGTGTCTGGAGTTGGAGGATGGAGTCGATGGTGAAGGAGGGGTGATGATGGTGGTGAAGGTGGTCGTGAGGTGTGCGTGTGGCGATGGTGAGGATGATGTGATGCGAGTGGAGGATGGCGGTGAATCCCGTGGATGAATGGGTCGTCTCAGTGGTGTGTGGTCGATGATGACGGTGGTGTTGTGATGTCGATGGGTGAATGGTGAAGATGATGGTGATGCGGGTGAGGCGTGAAGTGGAGATGGAGGTGAATGGTGAAGATGATGGTGGTGCGGATGAGGCGTGAATCATCTCCCGGTCCTCTCTGCCTTTTTGAAGAAATGAAGACCGTGAAGATGATGGAGAATGGTACAGTGCGATTCCAGATATTACCAGTGTGTCTCCAAAGTGCTGCATGGGGGAAATAGTATATTTTTGCTTTGAGCTGGGATGTTGGTCGAGCAACAGGGCTGTGAAACCTCAGCCCATATCCATCTTCAAATTTTTCAATGTTGTCGTGGGCTTCTTGTTCAGGTCCAGTTTACATACCAAACTCACCATTTTATTTGTTTTATTGTAACAGGGCAGACCGTGTCTAATATTTATGTATTTCATAGACTTTTCATTGTATTAGACACATAAAATATATTAGTTCACATCAAAATATAAATAGTAGAAAAACTATAAAATAAGTGTGAAATATAATCCAGTTTATTACGAATATTAACACAAATATACTGTTAAAAGTATATGTATTTTACACTTATCAAACTTCCTCACACTTAGCTTTTGCTTGTCCTCAAGCAAATACAGAATATGACTACTCTTAAGACCGTAGAATTCAAACTCAGGATCAAACAACTGCCGTTGGAAAACAAGCAAAATGACAATCAAAAGAAAAGTTCTGCTACTAGCTGTAGGTTTTCTCAAACAGTGAAAAAGAATGAAGTTAAAAAGCATGGAGAAGCTAGATTATAGAAACTGAAACAGAATAGTTTGGGATCCTCCACCATTTCTTTCCTCTAACCTTTGGATGACAAGGGGTGTGAAGTAAAACCTTATTCCGTGATACCTTTCAACACCACATACTCATGATCAGAATAAGCAAAGATGAATTACACATTTAACTTTCCAAAGTTCATTTTCCTTAACATTCTACCATTCACATATTTCATTCAACCCCTTAGACTTTTCTCTTCACCCTTGTAGCGGCTATGAGACTTCTATCCCAGATCACAAGACCTTAGGTAGATGGGTGATAAGGAACCCCAAGGACTTAATAACCGAATGAAGAGGCCTGTTTTGGTTCAGAAATTGTAATTCAGATCAGCGGAGTACCTTGCCTTATCCTTTCATTCCAAACTTTCACAGTATTCTTAAGACCCCAAACTAGACCAATTCAATTTTCATAATCAGTTAATCCAACAAATTTCAGTGAAAACAGATATAATTTGAATAAAACTAAACAAACAAACAGCCTAGAGCATAAAGATTCTTGAGGTGGTCATCAGGCTCGTTTTCAAAACTTCCATTTTTTTTTTATTTTGGCCACTTACAAGAGATAATTCTTTCAAAATAAGAGGACAAACAAAAACAAATGTGGCATTAAGTGCAACTGGCATATTTTCAGGGAAAGGTCCTACTTCCTCACACTTAAGAGGAGCAATGTCCTCATTGTACAAAAATAAAATCAAGAGAAGACCTTTCAAAATATGCCAGAGTCATGTAGAATTTCATTCAGGACAATCATGGACCGATATAAAATAAGCATTAAGCATGATAGGCTGAACACAAACATTTAAATAAAGGAAAACTGAAACTCCCCTGATATCATAGATTGAGGAAGATTTCCTTCCTCACACTTAAGCTCGTGCATGGGGTAGTAGCTTTCTTCACATGTGCGTTCATGCAAGTGTCCAGCCTTGGAGAGCATCAAACAACACAACAAGTTTCACCTGCATATACTCACAACTCCCATAAAAATACTAAAAGCGTTGCATTAAAGCACAGGCACCATTTCCACTTCTAAATAAAAGAAAACAAAAATAAACCAGAATACAAAAACAAAACAAAACTAAACATAAATTAACCACTGGGCTGCCTCCCAGTAAGCTGCCCTTCTTTATAGTCTTTGGCTAGACTCATGCTTTGTTATCCAGGATCAAAAATAAAAGTTGATAATGGAGCCAACGGAGATACGAAGTGGCCAGCAATCCGGATTAAACCACCCGGATCAAAACACGACGTTACCTCAACAAATAAAATAGGAAAATAAATGCTCCACAAAACCTGGTTCTTGAGGAGGTATTGATGGTAACGGGTCTCAAGCAGAAGACCAGGTGCTTAATGTTGTCTTCCTTGAATTGGAGGATGTAAACATCTTCCTCCTTTGGGTGAGGCTCGAAAAGGTTGTGATACTGGCAAGGTGGTGGTTGTCCATTATTCTCAAATTCGAGGATGTAAGCATCCTCTCCTGGGTCGAAAATGAATGTTGAAGTGAGCTTCAATGGGTGGGTTGGGCGGTCATCATTTTTCATTGAAGAACGGCTCAGATTGTTCGGTTGATGACCCTGGGTGCGAGGATCATCTAGTGGTGGAGACCTCTCTCAAATTCAAGGATAAAGATATCCTTATCTTCGTTGAGCGGTGCAGGGAGAACTCCGAGGCGGGTTTTATCTTCAAACTCTGGTCCCGGATCAAAAGGGAAGGTGGCCTCCACACTTAGTGAGTGGACTTCGAGTTTCCACCCTACTACTTTGGTGCACGGGTGGGGAAGGCCTTGATCCTCCAGATGGAGATCAAAGTTGGATGGATCCTCCTCCTCACGTTTGAGGATGTAGATATCCTCATTTTCTTAGAGAGGCTCATAGGAAGAGCCTTAATGGAAATTGTAACACCCCGTCCAAAGCCAATCGTGGTTATCGCCAAACTTAACACTTAATCGAATTCGTCGCAGCGGAAATAACAAACACCGGGGCCATGCCACGGTCTGATCGTTAGAATATACCGGCCTTATCAATTTACAACGCTTATCCAAAACAAACAACCGACCAAAACATCATCAACCAAAATACCACCAACCAACCGAGTTTAAGTATCTAAGACATAGTCACAAACTTACATCAGTTTCAATATAAACAGACGGGAGCACAAGCGCAACCCGTACTCAAAATAAACAACCCATCCTAAGTCTAACCGCTCCGACTCTCGTGGTGCGACTTCATGGGCCTCTTACCTGCAAGTGTAAAAACAGCCCCCAAAGGGGGTCAGCACGAATGCTGGTACTCCCTCTCATGGCCCCCAAGCTAACGGGGCTACGACGACTAATTGTCGATAGCATGTAAATTGATTAAGTACACAAGCATGATATGAAGTGCTATAAACAACAAGCCACATATGAACATACATAGTTCACACACAATGAACGACACGAGCGTTCCCTTATCAAGTGGGTTAGTAACCCTCTCCTTAGTCCTGTTTTCCTTAACCTCAGTTCCTTATCTTACCTCAGTCTTAACCTTATCTTAATCTCAGTATACAATCCGTTCCTAGAAAGGAAATGGTTGTAGCTTAATCTCAAACCTAGGATTTAGGTGATCCTACCGCACCATCTTAATGCCTCCTACCTTGGACGGGAGTCCAGCATAGCTGAGCCGGCAACCGGCCCTAGGCAACATGTCCGGAGACAAGTCCTTAAGCGGAGGGCAGACCTGATTCAGATACCGTCCCCCTTTCCTAAGCATGCATGACCGGAGTCAGTCCCGAGTTCCTCACTCAAGTTCCAGTTAGTAAAAACCTTACACACCATTTGTTAGTTAAACCTTAACGGGTATTGACCAACAGCTACCAATACTTAACTCTTATCCTTAACTCGGTAAGTACCAAACTTAGTTAGTAACAATCTCAAGTCTCGTGGGTTAGTGTAAAGAAAACACATTCACAACGAGAACAAATATAACCGGTTGCATGCTTTATCTGGTCTTAGTCATAGCAATTAAACAGATAGCACACAAGCCGTGGGACACCTCGTTAGCAAGCAGGTCACAAGAAAGATTGTACCGTTCACCGTCGACGATTGTTTGGTTTATCTCCTTCCAAGTCCCAATTCACCAATCCTAAAACATTCATTCAGTTTTAGGTTATTATTCAATTCAACTCAATACAATTACTTAGCCTCCATAGACATCAACTTTTACTCATTGTTTTTCACGAAGCCTTATGGTTTTTAACTTAACTTCTAAATGCATCACTTCCTCATTATCTATTATACTTGTTCACCCACTTAATAACCATTACACCCACCAAACATGCCCTTAATAACCTCGTAACATCAATTCAAAATCATTCCCACCATTTCCTAACACTTCCCAATCTTAAACATGATTTTTAGTGTGGTCCGGGACCTTGTCCTCAACCTAAGTCCCGGACCTATACTTAGTTCAAACTCTCGGCTATTTTAATGTGGTGGTCCGGGACTTTGTATGGGACTTTAGTCCCGGACCATTGCAAGCTAAAATCCTCGGGGTAAATTAGGGGGTGGTCCGGTACTTCTTACCAATCTTAAGTCCCGGACCCTATGGTTGAAACAACTCTCGGCAAGAATTTTAGGTTGGTCCGGGACTTCACCCTGGACTTAAGTCCCGGACCGGCTACAGATTTCTTTCTTTTGCATTGTTCTAAGTGTTGTTACACTTGTTCTCTTCATCCATAAATCACCCAAACTTCACACCTGATCTTAGGCATATTCTAATACCAAAATAACATCCTAAACTTGCCCATCTCCATCTCTAGCCTTATTACCCAATTCCTTACATAATCTCTCAACACTTGTAATATTTTCCTTAGGTTTTCTAAGTGGTGTTTCATACCTATCATAACCACTATGCCAAAATGTTACCTCACCACCATAACATCATCTCCCAAGCATCTTTCAACATCTAGGTTCCTTTATGTAACTACATGAAGTCTCTTTACCTTTAAACACATTACATTACCCTTCTCCTAACAAGATTGCATATTTCCTAAACACATTCTCAAATTGCCTTAGGTGCATACCTAAACATTCTTTTGATTCCAAGATCCTCCATGATAATGCCTAAGTCATTCTAACTCACAAGAACACCTTAAACTCATTCTTTTTCCTTCAAGACAACCTCTAAACTTCCTAGTACTATCCAAGTCATGAAATCTCCTTAGAACATCTTAAACACTTAGGTTCTCCACTAAATTTTGCCATGGGTTCTCTAGTATATTGTTACACCTAAACACTTGGTTTCTCACCATCAAACAACCAAGATCACTCAAATTCTCATTACAACATCTTAGCACACAATTTACACCAAAACTACACCACATCATCATATAGTGTATATACTTAAAATGCTTGGCACTAAGGCCCTTAAATGACAATAATCTTAACCACTGAATTTCCACATATATTTGCCTTTAACCTGCGAATACACATAACAAGACTCCCATTGAAATAAAATGCTTCTTATAATTCATCTCAACATTGTTTAACTACTTCTTTTCTCATTGGCTCCTTAGTCACAAGTTCTCAAGCATAGTCATTGTTTCTCCTAGGTTATATATAGCCCTTTTCTAATGTAAACCTTAAGTTACACTCATCATATACCTAAATCCCACCCCTTAATGCATTAAACACCTTAAGGTAAGAAATTTACCTTGTTCTTTCACAAGCTCCACAAACTTTTCTCCTTAGGTTTTTCTTGAACAATATCGGTCACCAATCAAATTTTCCTTGCCAATGTTCTAACCAATATTCAATGACTCCAATGAGTACTAAACAACGCACCAACCTTAAGGAATAAAAACCTAGGTTAAAATGTGTTTTAAGGTATTAAATTGATTGTTTTACCTTGGTTTCTCAAGACAAGCTTGAATATGAAGCAAGAAGGACCTCCTTTATCCTTTGAAGAGTAGAAAACAAGCTATAACAAAGCATAAACATGGAGTCCCATGAGTACAAATATTCGGACAAGGGAAGAAAATGATGGAAACCTAAATTTTCTTACATATTTTTTACCTTAAGAGAATGGAGAAGCTAATGGAGTCTCTAAGCTTGAGTTTCCTTCTCTAATGGCGATTTGCCTTGGCTCCAAAATGAGGCTCTTGAAGTTTTGAAAAGATAGAAAGGAAGAGCTTGAGCTAACTAAGAGATATATGTACTTGGTTTTGATTTTGGAGCTTAAATGAGCAAGATGTGGGCAAAAGAAGATGAAGCTAGCATGGAGTTGTCTTCTTACGTGAAAAAGAGGAAAGAGAGCAAGAGAAACCGATGGAGAAGATGAAGAATGAAGAAAGAGGAGGAGAGGACTACTAAAGGTAAGATATTATGTTAAAAGGTGAATAGTGTTTTTACTTACTTTTGCTTTATTCATTACTTAGCTAGATAAGTGTGGTGAGTCACACTTAAAAACCGGCCCCCATAGTCAAACAAGGTGTATTGTGGTCTTTGTTGACCATTTAATTGACTTACTTTGACTAATGTCTTAAACTAGCATTATTTGGTTACTATTCACTAAACAAGGCACATAATTGTGAAATTTTTGATTTCCCATTGATTTAGACTTCCTAATGTGATACTAATTAGTACACATGTTAATTAAAGAGTAATGATGGACATTTAGCCACTCAAAACCTATTTACAAGACAATTTTTCAAAAATGTGCTTTAAGACTCCTTAAAGCACATTTTGTGTTTTAACTTGTTTTCGAGCTTGGTTTTCTTTGGTAATTGGTTTAAAATGACCATTAGGATATTACTAAGGTCTTAGAATGATATTTGGGTGCTCACCCAAGTCTCTCCAAGCTTAGAGCATGTTTTTGCTTAAACTGCTCTTTTGGTGTTTCCTTATGTTTTGTTTGATTAGGAATGTTTCTTAATGTTTCTAAGGCATTATTTAGCCTCCTTATAACTTAGTTTATCACTTAAACACCATATCTAAGTTTGGGGTATTTCAATCTACCCCCTTAAAAGAACTTTGTCCCCAAAGTTCACATATATGTTTAACCATTCACGGTACTCACTTCTCTTAATCTTAACACCACATCTTATATTCACATTCACACATCTCAAGACTCAAAGGTCATCCACAAATACAATACATAAGTATTATACATAACTCAAACTTATCACCAAAGTGTAGTAACTTACACAAAATCACATCTTACACAACCAAACAAACGACAAACATGCTCGTTTCCTTACTCAAAAGCGAGGAAGCTCTACCCCCCTTAAAAGGGGGTACGCCCCGTACCCTATACAGACGATCTAGTCAGTAAACAAAGAAGGGTACTTCGCCCTCATCTTATCCTCTAATTCCCACGTGGCCTCTTCGACATCCTGGTTAGACCAGGGAACCTTCCCCAGTCGCACAGACTTATGGCGAGTGTCCCTAGTCTTACTGTCCAAGATTCTCTGAGGGGTCTCCACGGATCTCATATTCGGTTCTAAAGTCAATGTCTCAGGTTCTAACACATGGGAGGGGTGGTGCATGTATTTCTTTAGCTGTGAAACATGAAAAACATCATGCACTTTACCCAGTTCTGCAGGTAAATTCAACCTGTAAGCAACCGGGCCCACCCGCTCCGTAATCTTATAAGGACCAATAAACTTCGGGCTTAATTTGCCCTTCTGCCCAAATCTGAATACACCCTTCATCGGTGAAACTCGCAGAAATACCCGGTCGCCCACTGCGAACTCCAGGTCTCGTCGTCGAACATCAGCATACGACTTCTGCCGATCTTGAGCAGCTTTCATGTTCTCCCTGATTTGCTGAACTTCAGCCTTAACTTGCTCTAAGTATTCTGGTCCTATAATGACCGTCTCACTCGACTCATCCCAGCAGAGCGGTGTACGACATGGTCTACCATACAATGCTTGAAAAGGTGCCATCTTGATCGAAGCGTGATTGCTGTTGTTGTATGAAAACTCGATCAGATGCAATTTGTCAATCCAACTGCCCTGGAAGTCTAAGGCACATGCTCTCAGCATGTCCTCGAGTGTCTGAATCGTACGCTCAGTCTGACCATCTATTTGAGGATGGAACGCGGTACTCAGCTTCAGTTCTGTACCCAACGCTTCTCTGGTAGCTCTCCAGTACCTCGAAAGGAATCTGGTATCTCTATCTGACACTATGGTCTTTGGTATCCCGTGATGTCTCACTATTTCTTTCTCAAATAACTCAGCTAATTTGGTCACCTTCCAAGTATCCTTCATCGGTATGAATCGGGCTACTTTGGTAAGGCGATCCACCACCACCCATATCATGTTAAGACCTCCCCTAGCAGGTGGGAGTCCAACTACAAAGTCCATGGAGATATCATGGAACTTCCACTCCGGAACTGGCATCGACTGTACCATTCCGCCCGGTCGTCGGTGCTCGAATTTCACCTTCTGGCATGTGAGACACCTCAAGACGAACTCGGTAACATCTGTCTTCATCCCCGACCACCAGAAGTACCTCTTCATGTCTTTATACATCTTAGAGGCTCCCAGATTGCTGGAAACTGAAGAACAGTGTGATTCTCTAAGTATACGGTCTTTCAGATCCGTGTTGCCTCGTTGTATGCATAACCGACCCTTAAGTCTGATCAGATCATCGTCGTGAAGTCTGAAGTCATATTTTGACCCTCAAAAGTACCATCTGTCAGCTTCTGTCTGACCTCTCTCATATACTCATCTATCCTCTGAGCCTCTCACACCTCATCAACCAAGGTGGAGAAAGAAACTAGCGAATGAAGTGAGTGTGCTCGACGGCTCAGGGCGTCTGCTACAACATTGGCCTTCCCCTCTTTGTATTGGAGGTCAATGTCATAGTATTTCAAGAACTTTAACCATCTCCTCTGTCTGAGATTCAACTCCTTCTGAGTAAATATGTATCTTAAACTCTTATGATCGGTGTAGATCGTCACACTAACCCCATATAAGTAGTGGCGCCATATCTTCAAAGCGAAGACTACAACTCCCAGCTCCAAATCATGTGCGGGGTAGTTCTCCTCATGTTTCTTCAACTGGCGTGAGGCATATGCCACCACCTTGCCATGTTGCATGAGCACGCAACCCAGGCCTTTGCCGGATGCATCACAATAAACCTCAAAGCCCTCTGTACCGTCTAGAATGGTCAGGACCGGTGCAGTGGTCAGTGAGTCTTTCAAACTCTGAAATGATCTCTCACAGTCAGCCGTCCATAAGAACGGTGCATCTTTCTTCATCAGACTGGTCATCGGTTTCGCGTCCTTGCTGAAATCCTTAACAAACCTCCTGTAATAACCTGCGAGACCGAGAAAGCTCCAGATGTTGGTAACAGTCTTCGGTCTTGGCCAAGTACGCACGGCATCAATCTTTGCTGGATCCACTGAGATCCCAGCATCTGAGATGACATGACCTAGGAAAGAGACATGGTCAAGCCAAAACTCACACTTGGAGAACTTAGCATATAGCTGGTTCTCCCTCAGTAACTCCAATACTCTCCTCAAGTGTTCCTCATGTTCAACCTAGATTTCGAAATATATCAATATGTCGTCGATGAATACCACAACCGACTGTCCAGCTGCCGGAACAAGCGGTTCATCAGATCCATAAACTTCACCGGTGCGTTCGACACAAAACCGACGCATCACTGTAAACTCATAGGGTCGTATCGTGTCCGGAATGACGTCTTCTCAATATCTCCTCCTTAATGGCTGTCTGATGATACCCCGATCTGAGATCAATCTTGGAAAACAGATGCCCTCACTGATCGAACAGATCGTCAATGCGGGGTAGTGTGATACTATTCTTCACTGTCACTGCATTCAACTCTGTATGGTCGATGCAGAGGCGGAGACTACCATCCTTCTTCTTCACGAAGAGAACTGGCGCTCCCCATGGTGATACAATGGGTCTAATAAATCCTTTATCTAACAAATCCTTCAACTGTTCCTTTAACTCAATCATTTCTGCCGAAGCCATACGGTATGGTGCCTTGGCTATCGGTCCGGTACCAGGTAGCAGCTCGATGGTGAACTCTACCTCCCGAGTGGGTGGCATGCCGGGCAGTTCCCGTGGAAATAGGTCGGGGAACTCCGACACTACCAGTAAGTCAGGGTCGAACTCGGGGTCTCTCTCTATGTCCTTTACATAGCAGAGGTACACTTCTTCCTTTCTCCTCAATTCCTTATACATTGCCATGGCGGTGATGATCTTAGTCGAAGGCTCTCTAGGCCTCTAGCGGTATGATATTGTAACCCCAGATGGGGTCCTGAGCAGCAATCTATGCTCGGCGCAGAGGATACGACCCTTGTGCCGCTCCAACCAGTTCATCCCGAAGATAACATCAAATCCCAACTCTCTGAACTCAATAAAACTGACTGGAAAGTCTTCCCCCTTAATATTGACAATGGCTCCTCGGTAGTAGCGAGTGCAACGAACCTTCTCCTTAGACGGGAGCATAACCGTGAAGTCGGGTAGCTCATCAGCGTCCAGCCCCAACCATCTCGTGAAAGATGCCGAGACAAAGGTATGCGAGGCCCCTGAGTCGAAGAGAACTGATGCCTCAATCCCATTAATCGGAAAGGTGCCCGTGAGGATTGTACCGCTGGCATCGGCCTGTGCCTCTGTAAGTATGCTTAGCGCACCTTCCGTACCGAGTCCATGACCTAATTGTATTCATAAGCTTCATGAGTATTGATGGTATAACAACAGTCGTAACAATTTATATGAACAACGCTGTTATTTTATTCATAACCATCCTGTTTACAACATGTGCTTCTATCTTACATCTCATTCCTCATCTCATTCTAACATTACATGTCTAATATTGTCTAAAGGTTAGGTTTAATCTCCCTGGTTTCATATGCGTCTCATTAATCACTGCTGACAGTGTTGTATTCAGCTTGATTTTCTTAATCCCATGGTATAACATCCTTGACTCTCCTCCCATAACTAATACATCTCCACACTTCAGTACCAGCTTATTTGCGCGGTCCGCACGCTTCTGCTCGCCGTATAAAAACTTTGCATCATCCCTAATGGACCAAGACACTACGGGTATCCCTCGTTCGAGAGACTCCGTTGTCGCGTCCTTATCCTGGTGCAGTCCAAGTCGCCCATCTTTCTCGTAGAAGTTCACAATGCAAATGTCTGCTTGTATGTCTGGAATCGGTTCAGCTTCCAACTGCTGAGCGATCTCCACGACTTGTGTAATAACTGGATGGAACTCTTCGGGTATTCCCGGTGGTGAGACTCCATCTTGCATTCTCGTGGTTTGGTAAGTCTAGGCATATGGATTCCAATCCTTGCCTAAGCTCATGATCTTTAACTTCATTCTTGCTCCCCCAGGGTACTCCGGTGTATAAAAACCTCTCGGTCCCATTCCTAGTTGATTGCATTTCCTGATGATGGCTATTTGCGCTTCGGGTGTCAGGTATCCCCTTAAAAATCATACCTGGGCGGATAACCTGACATTGTTCGGTTGAAAAGTCTATGGTTTCGATGTCGGTGTACCCCTGGTTAGGTGTAGATGGTATTGGGTAGCAGATGTTGAAGCTTCCTAAAGTGGTAGTAGGTTATATCTTCTTAAGTTCTAATCTTATCTCATTCTCACTTAACTCAATTACTCACCAAACATGCATGATAATGCGGTAAGCAGGTAATTTTATTACTAACTGGTTATAGCGGTACCTGGCCTCGATGAGGGTTCAGGCTCATCGTCCCGGTCCACCAAGTGTAGTGTGGGTCCCGACTTCTGGGTCACCCGTGGGTTCTTGTCTGCAGCTTGTTGCACCTTCCTCTGACTGTCAGATCTAGCTCCCTGATCAGTCTTGCCCTTGCCCCTAGTCTCGGGTCTATAGGCTCTGCTAGCGGGGTTCCGGAAACACTCGTATGCTTGGTGTCCGTATACCCCACAATAGTTGCACTCCACCTTATTCCCCTTGCAATCGAGCCCGGGGTGGTCCTTGTGACACCTCCTACAGATGTAGCGTCGCTGGTAGCCACCACCGGCTCCTTTTTCAGTCTCGGATCCCTTTGGCGCCCTTGAGCGCAGGGGTGTAGCTGCATAAGCATATGTCAACTTCAGTGGCTCTTCCGGAGCCTTCTCCTTTTCCTCCTTTCCCTTTTGATTCTGACTTTTCTGGGCCTAAGACTGGTACTTCTGTTTCTTGTACCCTCCTTGCCCTTGGTTCTCCGTGCTCTTACCGGCACTCTTCCTCTTAGCATTCTCCTCGTCCCTCAACTGGACGGTTATCTCAACCTTAGCAGCAGCATGATAGCACTCCTGCTTTCCACAGTATTAGTCACTCTTATTTTCCATAATCTAAATCTTACTCATTTACTTACTCAAATCTCAACCATTCTTATTACCTGCAAGGTAGTGTAACTCGTCGGCCCCATGCCGTAACGGAGTCGATGGCTAAGCCCGCCATAGAAGCGGTCCACCAGTATCTGGTCTGAATATCCCAGACCTGGCAGAAGACAGAGCAAGGCGGTGAACTCTGAGTAATACTCGTCCACCGTCATCTTGTCGGTCTGCTTAAGCGATCCAACTGCAAGCGCTTCTTCGTCTGGACATGGGCGGGTAGTACTTTGCTCGTAGCAAGGCGGTGTACTGCTCCCAGCCGAACTCTGGATTGGCCACATGCTCGGCCCTCACCAGCTTCCACCAGTCGCCTGCCGCCCCTTGAGATAGAAAGCAGCCAGACGCACCTTGATTCCAGAAAGGACGCCAAGGGTCTCGAAGGCGGTCTCCAGCTCGGAGATATACGCCTCAAGCTTGGCGGGATCGGTCTCCCCCTTAAAGTGTGCGGGTCGAAGGTCTGCAAGACTCTTTACCGAATTCGATTCCCGGGGTAGTGGGGTGGAGGTGGTGCACACACCAGGCTGATAGCCCATATGCCCTAATGCGGCAGCTACGATCTCTGCGATCGTCTGCCCCTCCGGTATCTCAGTCTCGTCGCCTCTGGGACGGCCTCGGCCTCTCCTTCCTGACATCTGAACAATCATAACTCACATTAGATTCGTATCCACCACTGTTTCGGTTAACGAATTTATAACGTCCGTAGACGGTAAAGACGATCCATACTTAATAGTGGTCATCTGACTCTACTCACACTAACAGCTCACACCCTTAACCCATCACTTATTTCTTAACTTATGTTCTAACTCGGTGGTTACCCATGTCCGGTATTTCTTGATCAGAGCGTAACTACGCTCTGATACCACTTTTTGTAACACCCCGTCCAAAGCCAATCGTGGTTATCGCCAAACTTAACACTTAATCAAATTCGTCGCAGCGGAAAAAACAAACACCGGGACATTGCCACGGTCTGATCGTTAGAATATACCGGCCTTATCAATTTACAACGCTTATTCAAAACAAACAACCGACCAAAACATCATCAACCAAAATACCACCAACCAACCGAGTTTAAGTATCTAAGACATAGTCACAAACTACATTAGTTTCAATATAAACAGACGGGAGCACAAGCGCAACCCGTACTCAAAATAAACGACCCATCCTAAGTTTAACCGCTCTACTCTCGTGGTGTGACTTCATGGGCCTCTTACCAGCAAGTGTAAAAACAGCCCCCAAAGGGGGTCAGCACGAATGCTGGTACTCCCTCTCATGGCCCCCAAGCTAACGGGGCTACGACGATTAATTGTCGATAGCATGGAAATTGATTAAGTACAAAGCATGATATGAGTGCTATAAACAACAATCCACATATGAACATACAAGTTCACACACAATGAATGACACGAGCGTTCCCTTATCAAGCGGGTTAGTAACCCCCTCCTTAGTCCTGTTTTCCTTAACCTCAGTTCCTTATCTTACCTCAGTCTTAACCTTATCTTAATCTCAGTATACAATCCATTCCTAGAAAGGAAATGGTTGTAGCTTAATCTCAAACCTAGGATTTAGGTGATCCTACCGCACCATCTTAATGCCTCCTACCTTAGACAGGAGTCCAGCGTAGCTGAGCCGGCAACCGGCCCTAGGCAACAAGTCCGGAGACAAGTCCTTAAGCGAGGGCGGATCTGATTCCGATACGTCCCCCTTTCCTTAGCATGCATGACCGGAGTCAGTCTCGGGTTCCTCACTCAAGTTCTAGTTAGTAAAAACCTTACACACCATTTGTTAGTTAAACCTTAACGGGTATTAACCAACAGCTACCAATACTTAACTCTTATCCTTAACTCAGTAAGTACCAAACTTGGTTAGTAATAATCTCAAGTCTCGTGGGTTAGTGTAAAGAAAACACATTCACAACGAGAACAAATATAACTGGTTGCATGCTTTATCTTGTCTTAGTCATAGCAACTAAACAGATAGCACACAAGCCAAGGGACACCTCGTTAGCAAGCAGGTCACAAGAAAGATTGTACCGTTCACCGTCGATGATTGTTTAGTTTATCTCCTTCCAAGTCCCAATTCACCAATCCTAAAACATTCATTCAGTTTTAGGTTATTATTTAATTCAACTCAATACAATTACTTAGCCTCCCTAGACATCAACTTTTACTCATTGTTTTTCACGAAGCCTTATGGTTTTTAACTTAACTTCCAAGTGCATCACTTCCTCATTATCTATTATACTTGTTCACCCACTTAATAACCATTACACCCACCAAACATGCCCTTAATAACCTCGTAACATCAATTCAAAATCATTCCCACCATTTCCTAACACTTCCCAAGCTTAAACATGATATTTAGTGTGGTCCGGGACCTCGTCCTCAACCTAAGTCCCAGACCTATACTTAGTTCAAACTCTCAGTTATTTTAATGTGGAGGTCCGGGACTTTGTGTGGGACTTAAGTCCCGGACCATTGCAAGCTAAAATCCTCGGGGGTAAATTAGGGGGTGGTCCGGTACATCTTACCAATCTTAAGTCCCGGACCCTATGGTTGAAACAACTCTCGGCAGGAATTTTAGGTTGGTCCGGGACTTCACCCTGGACTTAAGTCCCGGACCGGCTACAAATTTCGTTCTTTTGCATTGTTCTAAGTGTTGTTACACTTGTTCTCTTCATCCGTAAATCACCCAAACTTCACACATGATCTTAGGCATATTCTAATACCAAAATAACATCCTAAACTTGCCCATCTCCATCTCTATCCTTATTACCCAATTCCTTACATAATCTCTCAACACTTGTAATATTTTCCTTAGGTTTTCTAAGTGGTGTTTCATACCTATCATAACCACTATGCCAAAATGTTACATCACCACCATAACATCATCTCCCAAGCATCTTTCAACATCTAGGTTCCTTTATGTAACTACATGAAGTCTCTTTACCTTTAAACACATTACTTTACCCTTCTCCTAACAAGATTGCATATTTCCTAAACACATTCTCAAATTGCCTTAGGTGCATACCTAAACATTCTTTTGATTCCAAGATCCTCCATGATAATGCTTAAGTCATTCTAACTCACAAGAACACCTTAAACTCATTCTTTTTCCTTCAAGACAACCTCTAAACTTCCTAGTACTATCCTAGTCATGAAATCTCCTTAGAACATCTTAAACACCTAGGTTCTCCACTAAATTTTGCCATGGGTTCTAGTATATTGTTACACCTGGACACTTGGTTTTTCACCATCAAACAACCAAGATCACTCAAATTCTCATTACAACATCTTAACACACAATTTACACCAAAACTACACCACATCATCATATAGTGTATATACTTAATGTAACACCCCAAAAACCGGCGTAAGAGTTAAGGGTATTACACGCCGCGTATTTCTACCAATAACGCAAGGCTCTAAAACATTCAAATGCAATAAAGGCCCAAAACAGAGTTTACATAAACATTGTAAACCAAAGTATTCAATGCAGCGGAAGTAAAACGAATTCCAAATACATATCCAAGTCAGAGACTCAAAACAGAGTAAGGCCCGAAGGCTACAACGTCATAACAGAAGTTTAAACAATCAAATGAGCTAAGCACTACCGCTCCAGAACTCAAGATCCTCGCTGATCAATCTGCAAAAATGTTAGAAGTAGGGGAATGAGCACACAACTATGCCCAGTAAGCAGCGACCGTCATTAGTAAGGTCGCTCAAAACAATTGAAATCAGAAGAAGGAGAAGATAAGCGTTATATCCACAATTTTCAAAAGTTAGAAGCTTTCAGAGCAGAAACAGAGTGGAACTCAAGGGTTCCCAATGCAGAATCAGTCAGAGTTCATAACAGAAGAGGGGACAAGACACAATGCACACACTCAGAAGGGTCGAAGACCCATAGACCATACCAGGTCTCTCGGCAACGCAGAAATGACTCGAAAGAGCCAAAGGGTTCGTCAACCCCACAGAACAGAAAGGGAATGACCCACACTCAGAACGGCGTCTACATGGTATACCACGGAATAGCTCGACCCAGCCATTCACGGCTCAGAAACAAAGAGTAATGTCCCAAAACAGAAGGATCGCTTAAACAGAAGCATAATTGCATTTAAATATGCCAAAACACTCATAAATCAGTAGTACAGATCGTAAGGAATCCAACCCCACAGACGGCACTCAAATCGGATTTCAAACGAAGAAGTTATGCTGAAAACAGAGAGGTGTCCGAACTTGTGTCCGGACATCAATGTTCGGACACAAGTCGAACTAAATTCAGATAGAGGATTTCAGAATGTCCGAACATCCATGTTCGGACTGACGTTCGAACGGGTTACGGAAAATAGTTACGCGGAGGGTCCGACCTTGTGTCCGGACGTCGAAGTTCGGACACAGGTCGAACTTAAATCAGAAGAAAACCTGAGGGTGTGTCCGAACATCCGTGTTCGGACAGATGTTCGGACATACCCCGAACTTGAAAATCAACAGAGCAAGACGCACTGTCCGAACTTCAAAGCTCGGACAGAAGTTCGGACAGTGCGAAAACTGCATTTTCCAGAAGACGAACAGAGCAGAAACTTGTGCAAAAACATCATCACGAATTGCCAAATTGATACACACACCAAATCACAGAGAAAAACAGAGAACCATGAGGTTTTAACCATTCCAAAACGCAACCAAACAGACAAACAAACAGAATTCACACCCAAACAAAACTGTTGCAATCCCCATGGCTGAACTTCCAAACCGAATCGAGTAACCACCTACCTCAATTAGCAGAAGAAAATCAACGGTCTGAATCAACAAGCGCAGTCCGAACAACCCAGCAGCTAGGCACGAATACAGATCACTGAATTCCCACAACAACAATCCAAAATCAGAACGAGGAAGAACCCTAGAACTTGGAAATTCAAAACTGCAACACTCTGCATCACAAACCTGAAATCAAGACCAGACGAAATACTGCAGCAGAATCCCAATCCGAATGCGGCTGACGACAACTGATTTGAACACAATCAGAACCCTCAATCAGAGAACAGAAGGAAAAACAAAGTAGACAACGAAGACCCAAATTCTGCAATCGAACCTGGAAAAGGAGGAAGGACCACACCGCAACGGAAACCTCCAATCTGGTTGCAGCAGTAATGTTCACAGTTCCAGTAGAGGGAGAATCAGAGAGAGAAAGGAAGAGGGGAAAAACTGTCGCTCAGCACCACGATCGAGACGCTCCTCACGAACTGACGTGAATAACAATGATCAGGAAAAAAAAAGATAAGGAATTCCCTTTCCTTATAAATAAATAATTAATTACCTTAATTAATTAATCGAAAGACTTCCTTGTCCTTGGCAATTAAAACAATGCCGCTGACGTCCCAACTGACAGTAAAGAAATGTAATCCATCTTAGCTCGTTACATAAACCGGACATAATATAAGGTTGCAATTATACGGGTTATAACACTTAAAATGCTTGGCACTAAGGCCCTTAAATGACAATAATCTTAACCACTGAATTTCCACATATATTTGCCTTTAACCTGTGAATACACACAACAAGGTTCCCATTGAAATAAAATGCTTCTTATAATTCTCTCAACATTGTTTAACTACTTCTTTTCTCATTGGCTCCTTAGTCACAAGTTCTCAAACATAGTCATTGTTTCTCCTAGGTTATATATAGCCCTTTTCTAAAGTAAACCTTAAACTACACTAATCATATACCTTAATCCCACCCCTTAATGCATTAAACACCTTAAGGTAAGAAATTTACCTTGTTCTTTCACAAGCTCCACAAACTTTTCTCCTTAGGTATTTCTTGAACAATCCCGGTCACCAATCAAATTTTCCTTGCCAATGTTCTAACCAATATTCAATGACTCCAATGAGTACTAAACAACACACCAACCTTAAGGAATAAAAACCTAGGTTAAAATGTGTTTTAAGGTATTAAATTGATTGTTTTACCTTGGTTTCTCAAGACAAGCTTGAATATGAAGCAAGAAGGACCTCCTTTATCCTTTGAAGAGTAGAAAACAAGCTAGAACAAAGCATAAACATGGAGTCCCATGAGTACAAATTTTCGGACAAGGGAAGAAAATGATGGAAACCTAGATTTTCTTACATATTCTTTACCTTAAGAGAATGGAGAAGCTAATGGAGTCTCCAAGCTTGAGTTTCCTCCTCTAATGGCGATTTGCCTTGGCTCCAAAATGATGCTCTTCAAGTTTTGAAAAGATAGAAAGGAAGAGCTTGAGCTAACTAAGAGATATATCTACTTGGTTTTGATTTTGGAGCTTAAATGAGCAATATGTGGGCAAAAGAAGATGGATCTAGCATGGAGTTGTCTTCTTACGTGAAAGAGAGGAAAGAGAGCAAGAGAAACCGATGGAGAAGATGAAGAATGAAGAAAGGAGGAGAGAGGACTACTAAAGGTAAGATATTATGTTAAAAGGTGAATAATGTTTTTACTTACTTTTGCTTTATTCATTACTTAGATAGATAAGTGTGGTGAGTCACACTTAAAAACCGACCCCCTTAGTCAAACAAGGTGTATTGTGGTCTTTTTTGACCATTTAATTGACTTACTTTGACTAATGTCTTAAACTAGCATTATTTGGTTACTATTCACTAAACAAGGCACATAATTGTGAAATTTTTGATTTCCCATTGATTTAGACTTCCTAATGTGATACTAATTAGTACACATGTTAATTAAAGAGTAATGATGGACATTTAGCCACTCAAAACCTATTTACAAGACAATTTTTCAAAAATGTGCTTTAAGACTCCTTAAAGCACATTTTGTGTTTTAACTTGTTTTCGAGCTTGGTTTTCTTTGGTAATTGGTTTAAAATGACAATTAGGATATTACTAAGGTCTTAGAATGATATTTGGGTGCTCACCCAAGTCTCTCCAAGCTTAGAGCACGTTTTTGCTTAAACTGCTCTTTTGGTGTTTCCTTATGTTTTCTTTGATTAGAAATGTTTCTTAATGTTTCTAAGGCATTATTTAGCCTCCTTATAACTTAGTTTATCACTTAAACACCATATCTAAGTTTGGGGTATTTCAATCAACTTCAGAGGAAATTGGTTCCTCGAAGGTGAAAGTGGCGTTTTGTTTGGATCACTTGGCGGGAGGTGATGGTGGTTCCTTCTTCTCTAATTTGAGGTGATAAGTAACCTTATCTTCTAGATAGAGCACGGAGAAAGAGGGGAAATAATGGTAGTTGACTTCAGAGGGAGGAGGCTCCATGAAGTCAAGGTGGAAGTTGTCCTCTGATGGCTTGTCTTCAAGCTTAGACAGATGGTTCGATGTTGTTTGCTCAGGTTTGAACGGGGGATGTGAAAGCGAGCAACTCAAGTCCTCAGTAAGGTGATCCACTATATGAACCATTTCGCTCTCCAGTTGTTGCGATGCAAGTGGATCTTCCATCATTGCATTTATCTTTACTAATGTAGTGTAGAGCTGTAGTTGGTTTATGTCGAGGTCTTCTTCCTCTACTTCATGGAACATTTCATTCTCAGTTGTTGCTCCTGTTGAGCTAATGTAGGGAGCATGATTGTAGAACCATGAGCACTCTCATGGTCTCCTCCAACAGGTTGTTCGACAACATTGCTCTTGATCGTATGTGTTGTGCAACACCGATTCGCTCCAGGTAGTCTGGTTGATCCTCTAACCATAGTTGCTCTTGTACTACGAGACAGTCCTCAAACTCATGATCTCCCCCATACCGAGTAATATATGTCTTGTGAGTAGCATGGTTCTCGATCGAACTCCTCTTCAATTTGCTGTTGGATTCGATTCCGCCACATTTCTTCAACTTTGGGACAAAAATTGAACTCTTGAGGTCCCCTACAATACGAGCAATATATATCTTCGGAATAAAAGGATTCCCATATGAATTGCTCCCCTTGCCATTATTAGTTAGAAATAATAAAAACTAAGAACAAAATGAACTAATAAAAAAAAATAATAATAATTGACAACCAAATCCATTGCCATTTTTTTAAACAAAATAAACTAAAACAAATAAATAAATAAAGAATAAAAACGAAAAGCAAATAAATAACGAAATAAATTAAATAATAGATAAACTGAAAAATAACTATAAGAAAATAATTAAGTAGTAAATAGAAAATGGAAACTATAAAATAAAATAAAAAAATATGGGGCAAAATAAATAACAGGAATTTAAATGACAGAATTTAAATGAAGGGAATTTAAATGACGATAAAATAAATTACTGATATTGAAATGACGATAAATAAATTACTGGAAATAAATACTAGAATTTAAATGACGGTAAATAAATATCTGGAATGCAGATGACAATTAAATAAAGAAACAGAATTTAAATGACTGGAATTTAAATGACAATAATTTAAATGACAGGAATTTAAATAACTGGAATTTAAATGACAGAATTTAAATAGCGGAATTTAAATGACTGGAATTTAAATGACAGGAATTTAAATAACTGGGAAATAAATGACAAGAAAATAAATGACAGGAATTTAAATAACTGGAATTTAAATAGCAGAATTTAAATGGCGGAATTTAAATGCCTGAAATTTAAATGACTGGAATTTAAATGACAA
Organism: Limonium bicolor; assembly: GCA_023374045.1. Taxonomy (NCBI): domain Eukaryota; kingdom Viridiplantae; phylum Streptophyta; class Magnoliopsida; order Caryophyllales; family Plumbaginaceae; genus Limonium; species Limonium bicolor. Next base: position 122,096,669 of record CM041781.1, on the reverse strand, counting down.
TAATTTAAATAACTGGAAAATAAATGACAAGAAAATAAATGACAGGAATTTAAATAACTGGAATTTAAATAGCAGAATTTAAATGATAGAAATTAAATAACAGTAAAATAAATAACTGGAAATTAAAAATAAGAACAAAATAACTGGAATATCAATTAACTGAAAACAATACGATAAGTAAATTGCTGGAATAATTAAATGACGGAAACAATAGAAATAATATAAACAACAAAAGAAAATGAAAGATAATAAAAAGACTAATTAATGAAACAAAAATCAAAACAGCAAACAGAATATTAGAAACAAAATAAAAACAGAAAAATAAAAAGAAAACAAAATGTCAAAGAAACAAAATATTAAAATAACAAATGAATTCCGGGCTTAGGGACTAGACAAAGTCAAGTTCCCGGCAACGGCGCCATTTTGTAGACAAGAATTTTGACCTGGTAAAATAATAAATAAAGCGTGAGTCAAAATATCTATCGGGCTGCAAACAATCCCGGTCGTAGTAGTATAGTAAAATTGAAGCAACCAGGAAATCGAACCGTGGGACTTAAGCGAAAATGTCTAATTCCTAAGCGTGTCACAAAAGGGGGGTTTTACTGAATTGTAAATGAAACTGATAAAATACAGATAAATAAAATAACAGATAAATTAAAGTGATGGATGATATGATTGAGCGGGACTCCGGGTTCTGGTTATTGTAGTTTGGTTAATTATGTTATTTCTTCTGGTTTATAGATTGGCAAAATAGTAACTCTGACGAATTTATTTCAGAACATGCTATGACTTTTTCGGACCAGCAAAACACATGTAAACAAAATAAGTTTGAGAGATAATATTTATGTAGATGAAGTATTAACTTGTCCGATGAAAACAAGTTTTCCACAAATTTACGAATTAATCGAACCTATCTATTTTTCACTTGATCGGGTCAAAATAGATTTAGAAAGATAATGCAATTAAACGATCAGAATTATTGCAGCATAAGCACATTAATTGTAACAATCTATATATTAACTAAACCAGTAAAATATAAATTCAATAAGGCACGCGTTAAAACCAATATCAAATGTTATGTAATAACCAAGACTGCAATAAGAAACAAATGACATGTAACAAATATAATGAGTTTAGTTTATTAAACCCTTTATATGTGTCCAAACCGGTCCAGTTCAATATTTTGTTTTGCCTTGCCCGAACCGGTTCTCCCACGTCATTTCTCGCCCGTTATTTATCTTCCCTGTTCCATGTCGATTCATGCCCCTGTTCTTCATCGCGATTCACCGATTTAATCTTCTATCTCGCGATGGCAAGAGATTCTCGGTGTCGTCCCCTTGCTTGCGCCGGCGGTGAAAGTGAAGCACTCGACTCGGTGGTTGGGGAATGATGATGCGAGGGCGATGAAGATGATCGAAGCGACAGTGAGATTATGGCATCGGTTTGTATCGGTTCGACGATGACGATGGTGGCGAGTTCGTGGATGACGATATGGATGAAGGCGATGAATGGCGATGGGTGTGGTGAATCGATGGAGGAGATGAGGTGGCTACGGTGTGTGAAGGAGAAAGGCTGAGTGTGGTGGTGAAAATGAGAATGATGATGGTCAGGTGTCGATGATACGAGAATGATGAAGATGGCGTGGATGCGATAGATGGGGATGATGGTGGTGAAACGGTGGTGATGAAGGGCGAGAAAATGATGAGGGTGGTGTGGTGAGTACGTGAGATGTGAGGTGTGGTCTGGTGAGAGCATCAATGGCGACGGTGTCGGGTGTGATGGTATATGGGTCGTGGTTGGAGATGGAGGATCGTGAGCCGATGGTGAGGTGGGGTAATGGTGGTGGTGAAGGTGGTCGTGAGGTGTGCGTGTGGCGATGGTGAGGATGATGTGATGCGAGTGGAGGATGGCGGTGAATCCCGCGGATGAATGGGTCGTCTCGGTGGTGTGTGGTCGATGATGACGGTGGTGTTGTGATGTCGATGGGTGAATGGTGAAGATGATGGTGATGCGGGTGAGGCGTGAAGTGGAGATGGAGGTGAATGGTGAAGATGATGGTGGTGCGGATGAGGCGTGAATCATCTCCCGGTCCTCTCTGCCTTTTTGAAGAAATGAAGACCGTGAAGACGATGGAGAATGGTACAGTGCGATTCCAGATATTGCCAGCGTGTCTCCGTAGTACTGCATGGGGGAAATAATATATTTTTGTTTTGAGCAGGGATGTTGGTCGAGTAACAGGGCTGCGAAACCTCAGCCCATATCCATCTTCAAATTTTTCAATGTTGTCGTGGGCTTCTTGTTCAGGTCCAGTTTACATACCAAACTCACTACTTTATTTGTTTTATTGTAACAGAACTGACCGTGTCTAATATATATGTATTTCCTAGACTTTTCATTGTATTAGACACATAAAATATATTAGTTCACATCAAAATATAAATAGTAGAAAAACTATAAGATAAGTGTGAAATATAAGCCAGTTCATTACGAATATTAAATCAAATATACTGTTAAAAGTATATGTATTTTACACTTATCATTATTCATCTTCCTAAAGAGAATGCTCGAGCTAATTTTGCAAAAATACATAAAGTTCTCGGGGGAAATTCTTAACGCTCCTATTTTGGTCCAAGAGTGTCCCGGTACCCCGGGAATTGTGTCATGAGTTGATATAACCCTATATAACTCAATGCGACACCTTAATATATCATAATTGACCATAAACAATGTCAATAAACACTTGGAACTCGTTGGAACAACTTATTTTCCAAAATGTCCTTAGAGCACAAATGGGTGCCGTAAAAACGCGTTCTACGCTATTACCTTGAAGTTTTTGAGGAGCCACGAACTGGGAATCTTAAATGGGGATGGGTTGAACATATTAATAAATCAAAGACAGTGCTAAACCAGTAGAACTAATAGGGCCGAAAATCTACTCAAAAAGTACTATAAATTCAACATTTACCTTAAAAACTTTCATCTTTTACCTTGGTATAAATGTACCAAATAAATGTTGTAACCTATAACATGTTACAATATGATCTTAATTTAATATAATGTGTCAAAAATCAAGTTGAAAATCAATCCCATCTGGTTACACATGTGGTCGATTTTTAACATGTCTTTGGCATGTTTTAAGCTTATAAATTGTCATGGAATTTGATGACTCATCCTTCCACATGTTATGTGACATCATGGCAGGAGAATATTAGTCCAAGTTGGTCTCCAATTACCAAAAACCTGCACCAAAAATGACAAGGAGATTAGCATTAGAAAAAGTCATGAATTTAATATATAAAGTTAAGATCTCGATCTACTTTAGTTACATGTTGAAATTAGTCTAATATATATCAATGAATCAGCTCATTCCCAGCACCATTACCGTGAGAGACACCAAGAGAAATCAAGGCAAAGGTTGTTTAAAAATCAAAAGGAATATACTCACCTTGTTCTCATGTCTTCCACCATAGGATTAATTAACTAATCTCCATCCATGGTTTCCGAAAATGACAAGGAATAAGGAGCTTGATTGCTGTATAAAATCAAAGTAATGCACCCACCTAAATAAGCTTGACTTCATGACTTCAGTAGATGAATTCAAGTGGCTACTTTCAGCCTTATTGCCGTAAGCCTGCATGGAAAAACAAGACGAAATCAACATAGAAAATTCTAAAGAAACAAGCTACCCACCTTGCCTTGTCATCTTGTTTTCAAGTGGCACACAAAGTCTTCTCTTTCCTATTATCCTTGCCGAAAGTGTGACTGAAAATGAAGACTTTTGGAGCCAAGAATCAGAGCTAATCAATTAAACAAAAAAGCTTACCTAACAAACCTAACCAAGTTGACCAATAAACAAAGCCAAATCAGATTTTCAATTCCCATTTTAATATACAATACGTTCACTTCATTCTCTTCTCATTCCTATCCAACCGAGCTGGTAAGCTTCTCCCTTTCCTCTCTTTTTCTTCTTCCTTTCATTTCCTCCATTAATGGTGTCTTAAGTTCTAACACCATTTTTGTGTAATTTTCCTAGTTAATTCTACCAAGTCTTGAAGCAAGAATCATCCTAGCAACCATACAAGAATTCGCCAACAAATTGTACTCCAAGGAGGTTTCTTGATTCATCATCAATCCAAGGAGTAATCAAGGTTAATCTAAGGTATTTTTATGTTTGAAAATCCTAGATACATTACTCTTGTATGTCCGAAAATTCTATCTTCTAAACCAATGATTTCTTCATCAAATTTTCATGAAGGAAAGTTGATCTCCATCCATCCCAAGGTGTACCGAAAATTCAAGGAGAAATTCCTAAGGTAATTCCTTGACAGCACCTTGTAAATTTTACCTAAGATCTACATCAAGAACTAACTCTTAAACCTCTTCCTTTTCATGTATAATAACCGAATGTTGGATCTACAATTTCAAATGAATTAAGCTTGGGAGTTCAAGGTGAAATCAAGTCCTTAATCATTTAAGGTTTGAGAGTAAGTTTCTATCATTAGATCTACTAAGTGTAAGCTTGGTTTTAAGCTCTTAATTATTGTAGAAAATTGTGTACCCTACCTTAATTCAATTAAAGCCGAAAATTATGTCACAATACCAAGAAAATTACTTGTAACATACAAGGTAAGATTATCACCTTAAGATATAATTTTTGGGTCACAAAATTAAATATGATACCTATATGTTCTAGCGGAATTATCTAGGAATTAAATGCTTAATTGTTAGCTTATAATCATCCTAAGACAGTAACATAATTTTTAGAAGTGTTATATGGCTTATATTCCATTAATGTAATTATTATAAGTTATAAACCAAGTTTTGAAAACCATATGGTAAATTTTATTATGGCCGAAAACCAATGATGAAAATTGGGTTTTATTGAGCTACATATATACATTAACTTATATTATAAATTTTGGGTATATTAAAAATAGCTACAAGTATTTAAATGGCTAGTTTATTAAGTTATGTGGCTAAATTGTAAATTTTGAAAAGTTTGGGGAACATACGATGATTTCCGAGAGTTAATGGTGTTTTTGGCATAATTATGATATAATTTAAGGTAGGAATTAATATTATGAATTTTGGTTAAATTAAACAAGCGTTTAAGTGTTAAAATAACAATTTATAAAGTTTTGGGGCTATTTTGTAATTTCTTGAAAATTTAGAGTAAAACCGAATTACATAGGATTTTCTGAGTATATTAAAGTAATAATTATGAAATTAGGCTTCGGTCAAAGTGTTGACCAAAAACTTTGGGTTAAAATGATTTATCACATAAAATATTTAGTTTATAAAAGTTTTGGGGTGAAATTGTAATTTATAAAAGTTTATATGTAGATCTGGAATTTAAATAGGGGCGGATGCAAATTATTAGAAATATAAGTGTTCACTTGGTTATTAAGCAAATTAAATATTAAAACTAGTTTATAAGTTAATATGTAACTTATATAAAGTTTTTGGGGTTAAAATGCAATTTTGGGGAAATAATTGCCAAAGCCGAAATTTATGTGGCTATTTAGTAATCTACAAAAGTTATTGTGAGCAAATAGTAAATATCGGAATTGTTGAGGTTGAATTGTGATTTAATTTAAGTAAGAAATTAAAATGTACTTTATAGTATAATGTAAAGTTAATAATTGTGGTTATAATGAAAATGACCGAATTGTATTAATATATAGAACAAGTGAAAACAATTATGAGTATATAATTAATGAGAAGGAGATATACTATAAGGTGGAAATTCATTATCACATGTAGTTGCTACATAAAATAACGAACTGATAACTACATCGAACCACTGTTCAATAACTGGGAGAAATTAAGGAACATACGGGGTTAGCATACCATGGGTATTAGTTCTGTATCAACTATACTTTAATAGTTAGCGCTAGTCGTATTAACGTTACCCGGTATTTGCATGTACGTATAACAGCATCACGGGGGGAAACTACAGGGCGTGAACTGTCACACTAACAACTGTCACGGTGAACGGTATGTTAATTGTGTGGTCTGAATGTCCTAAGGATTTTCCTGAGGTCCAGATGTTGGGTGTTTAATTGCTAAGAGCGATATCTGTGATTTTATGCATATGATCTTGTAAACTGTATTGCTGGACACCATTGCGTTTTATTTTATGCGAACGTCTTATGACTGAAAGTTTATACATCTAAACTCGAGCAAGACTAGATGACCTTTAGGTATTACGAGAACCTAACCGGCGGTCAGTTGTCATAGTCTTAAACTTAAGGAATGGATCTTGTGTCATTGATTAAAGGACTAAGTTACATAAAGATTTGGAAGAGAGAAATCCAGCTAGTTTCGACTACCTAGTTGCACAGCGTGATCACTACGAGGGACTACTATCAAGAGTCACTCAAGGAAATTCATACATCCACACTCGATGATGGCAGAGGGCACTACTGTTGGTGCAGGCTTCGGCCGAATTGGTCGTCTTCAAGGCAAATAAGAAATCCAGGACCAAAGGGTTAGCTGGCAAATGGTTCCATTTATTTGGGACCCAGGGGACTACTGTCCAGTATCAAGTTATTATGGGTTGTCCTAACATGACGCCCAAAGTGGAAATTAATTGGAAGGTTTAAGTGGTTGGTTAAAAGGATAAGGGCCATAAGGCTAGGTAACAAGAACGGTTAATTAATACACATATCTTTTTTGGTATTGGTTATTGGTTATGTGATGATATTGTTGGATTACCTACTGTGTGCTTATTTAAACATTTACAGTTGATACTATTATTGTAAACCGATTCAGCATGTAATGAATCTAATATCAAGATGGCTAAACAACTTAAGGGATCCAAATGATTTAAGACGACATTTAGCATACCAGCATATAGTTTGCTGAGCCCTTCATTGGGCCAAATATTTCAGGTTACTGAACGGAGTTATGAAGACGGAGTGCGGGACATGGGGTAGTTAAAGTATTTTCAATAAAGTACTCTTATTTCTATGATGTACCGTATTGTGGAGTTTCTGATGTAATGAGTTTAGTTGCTCACTTGTGTGGTTTTGGATTTGGATTGTAACTTTAAGATTGTTCAGTATCTGGTCGTCACAGCGGTTGAGAGTTGGAGTTGATTGATGGAATAAGGTTTCCTTGTTACTCATATGGGTGAGTGACGGCGTGTAACACCAAACGATAGTTAGTTTATATTCCGCTGCGAATTATGTTTTTGTTTATGCTACGACTTGCGATATTACGAGATTAGGAGTAGGGGTGTTACAATATATATATATATATGTATATGTATAACCGGCGCAAATAATATGCATATATATTATAGTTTACAAACCATATAATAGAAAATGTTAAATACTAACCTTTTAGTATAACTATATATTATAAAGTCATAAGGTTTTAAATGGATACAACTTGCTACATTAATAATGAGTTGTATAATATAAGGTATATTAGAGAATAGTAATATACCATGCAATATAAACTAACGTTGCATGGGTGCATGCAACCATAGGTTATAATATATAACCATGCATGCAACAATAGGTTATAACACGAACCTATGCATGCAAGCTAAACAGTCGAATTAAATATACGAGGACGAATGAACTTATGTAAAAGCGTAACGCTTATAAAATACTATGGGTTGGAAAATATACATTCCTACGTTCGAAAATGTTAACTATGACATACTTAAAAAACCAACTCCTTTGCTAAACCGAGTATTAATACGTACTACAAGTAAGGAGTTTTTAGGATAACGTTACCTTAACAAATAACAGTTGAAATCCGGGGATGTAATACCGGGGTTACTGACGTTATTCGGAAATACCGAGTCACTTTGTCAGGTGGATTGACACTTAGCGTTCTTCGTATTTTTAGATCGCATTTCAGACGTGCACGCTCGAAACGCTTAGTGGTCTACACTGCGTAACCTTGGACTAGGTGTACGGTATGTAAAGGGTTTTGATCCAGGTTGTCCTGAGGAATTCCTCGGGCTCGGATTTGTTTGCTATAACGTGTGTGAGATGTGTGTGGATGTGTGTATGGATGGATTACCTGTGTTTTACTGCATTATTAATTTATGCACGAACTTCCTTCGGGACTAATACTACGTCGACTATAGATCGACCTGTATAAACCTACATATACGAGTAATGTGATTGTGATTGCAATTGTCTGACACAATACGCTAAGTATTATAAAATATGTAGCTATAACCTAAGCAAAATACTTAGGAAACGAGACACGACCTCGTCAGTCTCTAGAGCTTTGACTTGAACATGAATACTACCTAGAATAATTCTAGGCATGCGTAAGACCCACAGGGCAGCCAACAAATAAGTGATGTTCTCCATGTTTAAAAAAAACTGTAACGGTTTAACTGACTAACTAAGTCAACGATGGAGTGTGGATAAATGTGATGGTTTACCTTAATCCAGTTAGTCATTGGCTACTGGTCGCGCGTTGAGATCTCTTGAGTTAACCCGTATCGGGTTTACTCTGGTATAACCCTGATCGAGCCTAGATAGATCGACAGGCATGGTGATAACATGGGCGCCATTAAAAAGGCAAAGTATGGACGCCTTTAAAAAGGCTAAGTGAATGGGCACCTTGTTGTGCATGGGACTACTATCCAAGTGAGATTATTTCAGGTTGTCCTAATTGACGCCCGATAGTGCTAACCAAATCAGGTGATATGTGAGGGTCCGGGGGGCCAACCAATGTAAATGTGATATAGTTGGTAAATGTTGTGCAGGTTATCGCCTCTGTTGTTATTTGGATATGTGGTGCTGTGTTGGGTGTATATTTGAAGTGAGTGTTGTATGTTTACTTGCGTTTTACAGCTTTCATTATAAACTGTAAACCGGCTATGCATGTAATGAATCTAATTAAAAGATGGTTAATATGACTTAAATGACCACTAGGGTCCAGACCCGGCATACTCAGCGTGTATCGCTGAGCCTTACGGCATTATGCAGGTTGCTGAGCATGGATGAAGCCGTAGTGCGGGGCCGGGTAGCTAGGCTTTTGGATTTTGGAATTACCGCACATACTCTTTATTGTTTTGAGACTGTCGTTTGCTTTTCGATGTTGGTATTGGACGTATTTGGGATATAACTAGTTGCTCACTGTAAACGTTACGCTTTTGGATACTAAGATGGTTGTATAGGCGGTATCTCGTTGTCACCGCGGGTTGTGTTATTATGTTGTTGTTCTCTTAAGGTTTTTGTATTGCATCAACACTCATATGGGCGAGGGATGGCGGGTAACACCCGTGTGAGTTTTTAATTACCGTTCTACCTTCCGCTGTGAGACGTATTCATTATTGTTAACAAGAGTGATTATTACATTTTTACCGAGAGGGGTATTACATTGAATGACCGTAATCATTACGGATACCCCTTAACGCCCGGAAGGACGATACAACTGCATAAATTCAAGACCAGTTTGTCACAGTTCCTTATGTAAATGTTAAATGTTCAGATGTCAGGATGAGATCGAGGCCGACCCCGAGGGGAGGCCACCGATGAGCCGGGCACGCAGACGATAACAGAGATCGTCGCTGCCATGATAGCGCAGATGCTACCGCAGGTTATTGCTGCTGTCCAGCAGACCCAACAAAACCAGCAACAACAGCAACAGCCCGACCCACCACAACCCCGGGATGTAAACTGCGTAAAGGCCATCGCAGATCTCCGACCTCCTTGCTTCAGAGGCGAGAGCGACCCCGCCAAGCTAGAGGCTTACATTGCTGAAATGAAGACAGCATTCGAGACTCTCGAAGCTCCTGCTGGAGTTCGAGTGAGGATAGCCCCTACTACCTCAAGGATACCGCCATGGATTGGTGGAAACTTGTCAAGGCCGAGCACACCGCTGATCCGACCTTCGACTGGGAAGCTTTCACCGCTCTCTTTAGATCGAAATACTACCCCGAACACGTTAAGACCAAGAAGCGCTTGGAGCTTGACGCTTTGAAGATGACATATAAGATGACCGTCGATGAGTACTACAAAACTTTCACCTCTATTCTCCGTCTACTAGCTGACTTGGGGTACACCGGACAGGTGTTGATCGACCGCTTCTATGGCAGCCTGAGCCATCGCCTCCGGTACGGCATGGGTTACACCCGCTTTACCTCCTCCAGGCAAACCTTAATTCAAGCCCATTATGCCATTGTTTAAATGAATTAGTAACTTGTTATGTGGAATGCACTCTCTAACACCCGAGAACCTCAGGAGTGTTACCATGCCGCCTCAAGGGTTGAAATTACCGTCCAGCTAAGGGACGAAGAGAATGCGCTCAAGCGCAAGTCTAACTTAAAGAATGCTGGCTCAGAGGAGCAGCCTCAAACCAAAGCTTGGAAGAAAAAAAAGGGAAACACTTCCATCAAGACCAGAAGAACACCCCCGCTGAAATTAGTGCCCATACTGAGAACGGCAAGGCAGCTGAGCAGTTGCAGCTGACCTATCCTACACCAGTGGCTACAAAACAACTGAGATCCCAACCGCTTAAGGGTAAGATGTCAAAAGAAACTTGTGTTTATATGAATTGACATTACCACACCGGATGTTGCTCACACTCAAACCTCAGGTTTTGGCTCCGACTACAGTAAGGCCCACTTTGGAGGCCGATACTACCACTGCAAGATATGCGGGAAGAACCACCCCGGCGTCGATGGCCTGAGGAAGGAAGTGAGATGCTACGAGTGCAACCAAATGGGTCACCATTCTTTCGAGTGCCCAAAAAAGTCCAAACCCAAAGGCAACTACCAAGGCTTTAAGCAAAGAGAGGGCAAGGAGGTTGCATCCGGCGATGCACAAGCCCAGCAGACCTCGTAGGGACAGGGGTCCCAAGGTGCTCAGAAGGGCACACCGTAGAGGCAGCCGGCCTTGCATTTCATTGATCAAGATGGGACCGGCATGAAGTCCGGCTTAGGTACTTTCGAACACCTTTGATCCTTGAGAGCATGCCAAAATATTTGAATTGTTTGCCTGGATGAATACTTGACTGGCCTAGAAATCCTCGTATGAATTGATCATGAACCGAACTAGTTTAAAACTAGAACTCACGTTAAATACAATTTATCACCATAGGAACCTTCAATATCTGTTACCCAATTCTGTCAAACCCACTCCCCGAAGAAGCCGACATCACCACTCACCACATTACCAACGATTAGTTTCAGGTCATCCTACCAGATATGATCTTATTAAAAGGATACCTGACACCCGAAACACAAATTTCCATCGTCCAACGATGCAATGAACTAGGAGCGAGTCCAGGAGGATTTTATACACCCGAATTTCCTGGTGGAGCGAAGATGAAGCTGAAGATGATGTGCTTGGGAAAGGACTAGAATCCTTATACCAAGACATACCAGAAGACACGAGCGGAAGACGGAGCAAAACCACCAGCAATACCAGATGAATTTCAAGCGGTTAACGCACAGGCTTTAGAGACCACGCAGCAACTAGAGGCTGATCCAATTCCTACACTAGAAGCGGACCTTTGTATTATTAACTTCTATGAAGAAGGACGACTTGGTTTACACCAAGATTAGGACGAGCCAGTGGAATCTCTCGAACGAGGAGTGCCCGTAGTGTCTTGGTCCATTGGTGACAATGCCGAATTCTTATTTAGCGAGCAAAAGCGTGTGGAGCTCACAGAGAAACTGGTACTTAGGTCAGGAGATGTTTTAATTATGGGAGGTAAGTCGAGAATGTTGTATCACGGTATCAAGAAGATTAAGGTGAATACGGCACCATCGACGGTGGTCAACGCCACACACCTAAAACCCGGACACCTGAACCTTACCTTTAGGAAGTATTAAGCTTGTAATATCATGCAATATGATAGAAATGTGTATTAGAGGCACACAATGTATGCTGAATGATTATCAATAAAGCAGTGTTGGTTATCGATTTTTCCCACTTAAGTTATACCATCAACTCATAAAGCTTATGAATCAATAGGTTGTGGCCTCGGTACGGAAGGTTCACTAAGTATTCTCACTGAAACACAGGCAGATAAGAGCGGCACCATAATCACAGGATCCTTTCCAGTGAATGGCATTGATACCGCGGTACTATTCGACACCGGCGCCTCTCACACCTTTGTTTTGCCATCTTTTGCAAATAGGTTGGGGCTATACGCAGATGAGCTGCCAGATTTCATAGTCACGCTCTCGTCGAAGGAGCGGGTAAGATGTACAAAATATTACCGAGCTTCCACTATCCAAATCAAAGGCGAGGCGTTTCCCATTTCCTTCATCGAATTCAGTGGTTTGGGATTCGACCTGATTGTCAGGATGAACTGGTTGGAGTGGCATAAGGGGCTAATCCTCTGCGCCGAGCAAAGATTACTGCTCAGGAGTCCATCTGGGGTTACAGTATCATATTGCCAGAGGCCGAGAGAGCCTTCAACCAAAATCATCTTCGCCATGTCCATGTACCGAGAGCTCAGAAAAGGGCACGAGGTATTTCCTTGTTATGTGCAAGATCTACAGGGAGATCCAGATTTCAACACTGACATACCGATAGTGTCGGAGTTCCCAGATGTGTTTCCAAAGCAACTACCCGGCAGGCCACCACAGAGAGCAGTTGAGTTTGAGATAGAGCTTGTGCCGGTGAATATGGCACCATCGACGGTAGTCAACGCCACACACCTGAAACCCGGACGCCTGAACCTTACCTTTAGGAAGTATTAAGCTTGTAATAGCATGCAATATGATAGAAATGTGTATTAGAGGCACACAATGTATGCTGAATGATTATCAATAAAGCAGTGTTGGTTATCGATTTTTCCCACTTAAGTTATACCATCAACTCATAAAGCTTATGAATCAATAGGTTGTGGCCTCGGTACGGAAGGTTCACTAAGTATTCTCACTGAAACACAGGCAGATAAGAGCGGCACCATAATCACAGGATCCTTTCCAGTGAATGGCATTGATACCGCGGTACTATTCGACACCGGCGCCTCTCACACCTTTGTTTCGCCATCTTTTGCAAATAGGTTGGGGCTATACGCAGATGAGCTGCCAGATTTCATAGTCACGCTCCCGTCGAAGGAGCGGGTAAGATGTACAAAATATTACCGAGCTTCCACTATCCAAATCAAAGGCGAGGCGTTTCCCATTTCCTTCATCGAATTCAGTGGTTTGGGATTCGACCTGATTGTCAGGATGAACTGGTTGGAGTGGCATAAGGGGCTAATCCTCTGCGCCGAGCAAAGATTGCTGCTCAGGAGTCCATCTGGGGTTACAGTATCATATTGCCAGAGGCCGAGAGAGCCTTCAACCAAAATCATCTTCGCCATGTCCATGTACCGAGAGCTCAGAAAAGGGCACGAGGTATTTCCTTGTTATGTGCAAGATCTACAGGGAGATCCAGATTTCAACACTGACATACCGATAGTGTCGGAGTTCCCAATGTGTTTCCAAAGCAACTTCCCGGCAGGCCACCACAGAGAGCAGTTGAGTTTGAGATAGAGCTTGTGCCGGTGAATACGGCACCATCGACGGTAGTCAACGCCACACACCTGAAACCCGGACGCCTGAACCTTACCTTTAGGAAGTATTAAGCTTGTAATAGCATGCAATATGATAGAAATGTGTATTAGAGGCACACAATGTATGCTGAATGATTATCAATAAAGCAGTGTTGGTAATCGATTTTTCCCACTTACGTTATACCATCAACTCATAAAGCTTATGAATCAATAGGTTGTACTCTCGGTACGGAAGGTTCCCTAAGTATTCTCACTGAAACACAGGCAGATAAGAGTGGCACCATAATCACGGGATCCTTTCCGGTGAATGGCATCGATACCGCGATACTATTCGACTCCGGCGCCTCTCACACCTTTGTTTCACCATCTTTTGCGAAGAGGATGGGGCTAGACGCAGATGAGCTGCCAGATTTCATGGTCACGCTCCCGTCGAAGGAGCGGGTAAGATGTACAAAATATTACCGAGCTTCCACTATCCAAATCATTGGCGAGGCGTTTCCCATTTCCTTCATCGAATTCAGTGGTTTGGGATTCGACCTGATTGTTGGTTGGAGTGGCATAAGGGGCTAATCCTCTGCGCTGAGCAAAGATTGCTGCTCAGGAGTCCATCTGAGGTTACAGTATCATACTGCCAGAGGCCGAGAGAGCCTTCAACCAAAATCATCTCCGCCATGTCCATCTACCGAGAGCTCAGAAAAGGGCACGAGGTATTTCTTTGTTATGTGCAAAATCTACAGCAAGATCCAGATTTCAACACTGACATACCGGTAGTGTCGGAGTTCCCAGATGTGTTTCCAAAGGAACTTCCTGGCATGCCACCATAGAGAGCAGTTGAGTTTAAGATAGAGCTTGTGCCGGTGAATACGGCACCATCGACGGTGGTCAACGCCACACACCTGAAAACCAGACGCCTGAACCTTACCTTTAGGAAGTATTAAGCTTGTAATATCATGCAATAAGATAGAAATGTGTATTAGAGGCACACAATGTATGCTGAATGATTATCAATAAAGCAGTGTTGGTTATCGATTTTTCCCACTTACGTTATACCATCAACTCATAAAGCTTATGAATCAATAGGTTGTGGTCTCGGTATGGAAGGTTCCTAAGTATTCTCACTGAAACACAGGCAGATAAGAGCGGCACCATAATCACGGGATCCTTTCCGGTGAATGGCATTGATACCGTGGTACTATTCGACTCTGGCGCCTCTCACACCTTTGTTTCACCATCTTTTGCAAAGAGGTTGGGGCTAGACGCAGATGAGCTGCCAGATTTCATGGTCACGCTTCCGTCGAAGGAGCGGGTAAGATGTACAAAATATTACCGAGCTTCCACTATCCAAATCAAAGGCGAGGCGTTTCCCATTTCCTTCATTGAATTCAGTGGTTTGGGAGTCGACCTGATTGTCGGGATGAACTGGTTGGAGCGGTATAAGGGGATAATCCTCTGCGCCGAGCAAAGATTGTTCCTCAGTAGTCCATCTGGGGTTACACTATCATACTGCTAGAGGCCGAGAGAGCCTTCGACCAAAATCATCTCCGCCATGTCCATGTACCGAGAGCTCAGAAAAGGGCACGAGGAATTTCTTTGTTATGTGCAAGATCTACAGCGAGATCTAGATTTCAACACCGACACACCGGTAGTGTCGGAGTTCCCAGATGTGTTTCCGAAGGAACTTCTCGGCATGCCACCACAGAGAGCAGTTGAGTTTGTGATCGAGCTTGTGCCGGGGACGGGTCTGATTGCTACGGCACCGTACCGTTTGGCACCGGCTGAGATGGCCGAATTGAAAATACAATTGAAAGATCTACTCGATAAACGGTTTATACGCCCGAGCGTATCACCCTGGGGAGCACCGGTCCTCTTTGTGAAGAAGAAGGACGGTAGTCTCCGCCTCTGCATCGACTACCGCGAGCTTAATGCGGTCACTGCGAAGAACAAATACCCATTTCCACGCATCGATGACCTGTTCGATCAGTTAAAGGGAGCTTCAGTCTTCTTCAAGATTGACTTGTGATCCGGGTATCATCAGATTGCCATCAGAGAACCTGACATTGAGAAGACAGCATTCCGTACGAGATATGGCCACTTTGAGTTTACAGTGATGTCATTCAGACTATCGAATGCACCAACTAAGTTCATGGATTTGATTAATCGGTTATTTAGTGAACAGTTAGACACTTCAGTGGTGTCTTCATCGATGACATTCTTATATATTCGAAGTTGAGAGACGAGCATGGGAGCCATTTGAGGCGTGTACTTGAGACACTACGCGAGAACCAACTATACGTGAAGTTCTTCAAATACGAGTTCTGGCTTGATCAGGTCTCCTTCCTTGGTCTCGTGATCTCAAGCGCTGGTATCTCTGTTGATCCAACTAAGATTGAAGCAGTCCGGTCATGGCCTAGACCTAAGAATGTTTCCAACATTTGGAGCTTTCTTGGTCTAGCCGGTTACTACCGGAGGTTTGTCAGAGACTTTTCGAAAGTTGCGAAGCCCATGACGACACTAATGAAGAGAGATGCACCGTTTGTGTGGACAGACAAGTGCAAGATATCCTTCAAGAGCCTAAAAGACTCATTGGCCTCAGCGCCCGTTCTCACTCTTCCAGGGGGCACAAAGGGATTTGAAGTTTATTGCGATGCATCAGGCAAGGGCATGGGATGCGTACTCATGCAGCATGGCAAGGTAGCTTACGCCTCCCGTCAACTGAAAAAGCATGAGGAGAATTACCCGACACATGATCTTGAGTTAGGAGCCATTGTCTTCTCCTTGAAGATATGGCGACAATATCTCTATGGAGTAAGCATCACCATCTACTCCGACCACAAAAGTTTGCAATATGTGTTCACCCAGAAGGAATTGAATTTGAGACAAAGAACGTGAATGGAGTTTTTATCAGATTACGACCTCGACCTTCAGTATAAAGAAGGGAAGGCGAACATTGTAGCCGACGCCCTGAGTCGTCGAGCACACTCACTCCATTCGCTGCTTGCCTCTTTCAGCTTGGTTGATGAGGTGCGAGAGGCTCAGCTGTGCGACCCTTTTATGAAAGAGATCAGACATAAAATTTCAGAAGGCACATTTGAGAAGCGAAAGTATGACTTCAAGCTGCATGAAGATGGTCTGATCCGACTGAATGGCAGATTATGTATCCCCCAAAGCAATGCTGAGCGGAGGGATCGTATTCTGCGAGAGTCACACTGTTCGACATTGTTTGTCCATCCGGGAGCCTCCAAAATGCACAAAGACATGAAGAGGTACTTCTGGTGGCCAGGAATGAAATCTGATGTGACCGAATATATCTTGAGGTGCCCCACATGCCAGAAGGGAAAATTCGAGCACACCGTAGACCGGGCGGAATGGTACAGTCTATGGCAATTCTGGAGTGGAAATTCCATGACATCTCCATGGATTTTGTTGTTGGACTCCCACCTGCTAGGGGAGGACTCAACATGATTTGGGTCATTGTTGATCGCCTCACCAAGGTTGCCCGCTTCATACCGGTGAGGGACACCTGGAAAGTGGCGAAGCTAGCTGAGCTATTTGACCGGGAGATTATCCGACACCACGGAGTCCCAATGACTATTGTATCTGACCGCGACACTAGATTTCTTTCAGGATACTGGAGAGCTACACGGGAAGCGTTGGGTACCGAGTTGAAGCTTAGTACCGCCTTCCATCCACAAACCGACGGTCAGACAGAAAGAACCATTCAAACACATGAGGAAATGCTTAGAGCATGTGCCTTAGATTTACAGGGGAGCTGGATTGATAATCTACATCTTATCGAGTTCTCATATAATAACAATTACCATGCTTCGATTAAGATGTCGCCTTTCCAAGCCTTGTATGATAGACCTTGCCGTACCCCGTTGTGCTGGGATGAGTCAAGCAAAGCGGTCATCATAGAACCGGAATTCCTAGAGCAAGTGCAAGCTGAAGTTCAGCAGATTCGAGCGAACATGAAAGCAGCCCAAGATAGGCAGAAATCTTATGCTGATGTGAGACGACGCGACCTTGAGTTCGCCGTGGGCGACCAAGTGTTCCTGCATGTTTCGCCTATGAAGGGTGTCTTTCGATTTGGCCAGAAGGGCAAGCTGAGCCCAAAGTTTGTAGGGCCGTATGAGATTACTGAGAGAGTTGGATCCGTGGCATACAGGTTAGCTTTACCTGAGGAGTTGGGACGTGTTCACGATGTGTTTCACGTTTCGCAACTCAAGAAATACATATCCGATCCTTCTCATGTTCTAGAGCCCGAACAGTTATCCCTAGAGCCGACGATGAGATATGTCGAGACTCCACTACGAATCCTTGATACTAAGACTAGAGACACTCGCAACAAGTCAGTGCGAATGGTCAAAGTCTTGTGGTCAAACCATGTAACGCCCCTAAAACTGGCCTAAGAGTTAAGCATTACACGCCGCGTATTTCTACCTAATAACGCAAGGCTCTAAAGCTAACATTCGCAAACAAGGCCCGAAATAACACTTCTATTAATACTTGAAAATCAATTGAACAGAATACAATAATCCGAAAAGTAATCCGTAAAACCCAAATCAATAGATAAAAGAAGTAAGGCCCAA
This sequence comes from Limonium bicolor, assembly GCA_023374045.1. Taxonomy (NCBI): domain Eukaryota; kingdom Viridiplantae; phylum Streptophyta; class Magnoliopsida; order Caryophyllales; family Plumbaginaceae; genus Limonium; species Limonium bicolor. The sequence continues at coordinate 122,078,586 of CM041781.1, read as the reverse complement.
AGGCTACAAATCAAATGGTCAAACGCCTAACAAACAGAATGCAAAACTGTAAAGGCTCCAGAACTAAAGATGATCCTCGCTCATCAATCTGCAAAAACAGTAAGAGTAGGGAATGAGTACACAACTATGCTCAGTAAGCAGCGACCGTCATCAGTGAGGTCGCTCAAAACAATTGAAAACAGAAGAGAAGCAGAGGTTAGCACAAAACCATAGTTCTCAAAATAGTCAGAGCATTGCTAAAAGAAATACATAATGGAACACTAGAGTTCCCAGTTTGGAAGTAACCAGAGTTCACAAACAGATAGGGGACACAGTACAATGCACACACTCAGAAGGGTCGAAGACCCATAGATCATAACAGATCTCTCGGCAACGCAGAAATGACTCAAAGGAGCCAAAGGGTTCGTCAACCCCACAGAACAGAAAGGGAATGACCCACACTCAGAATGACGTCTACATGGTATACCATGGAATAGCTCGACCTAGCCATTCAAGGCTCAGAAACAGAGTAAAGTGACCAAAACAGAAGGTTTACAAAGACAGAAGAAAACTTGCATTTAAGAACGCCAAAACACTCATAATACAGTAGTAGAGACTAATAGGAATCCAACGCCGCAAACGGCACTCAAATTGGAGTTCAGACGAAGAAGTTATACTGAAAACAGAGCGGTGTCCGAACTTGGGTCCGAATGTCGAAGTTCGGACGCATGTCGAGACTCAGAAACCAGAATTTACCAAATGTCCAAACTTGTGTCTGAACATCAATGTTCGGACACAAGTCGATTTGAAATCAGACAGAGTTTCAGAATGTCCGAACATCGAAGCTCGGACCAATGTTCGGACGAGTTTACGAGAAAAACTACGCCGTGGTGTCCGAACTTGTGTCCGAACGTAGAAGTTCGGGCACAGTTCGAGACTCAAATCAGAGAGAAACCTTGGGTGTGTCCGAACATCGAAGCTCGGACAGATGTTCGGACACAACCCAAACTTTGAAAATCAGAAGCGCACAACGCAGTGTCCGAACTTCAAAACTCGGGCCGAAGTTCAGACAGTGCTAAAACAGTAGTTTCCAGATGTTGAACAGAGCAGAAAATTTGCATAAAACACCACAAAATTTGTGAGAACAATTCACATACCAAATCAGATTAAAACACAGAATACAATAGGGGTTTATCCAGTTAGAAAACGCCAAACGAAATCAAAATCACACCATGATCCGGATTATAAACCGTTGAAACTCCCTATGGCTGAACTTCCAAACCGAATCTAGCAACCACCTACCTCAACGATTAGCAGAAACAACAAGGAACTGAGACAGCAGGCGCAATCCACACAGAGCAACAACCGGCACAGACCAGCAGCCACTGAAATCCCGCAATTGACAATCCAAAATCAGAAAACAAGGGAGAAACCTAGAACTTTGGAAACTCAAAACTGCATCACAAACCTGAAATGAGAGTGCAGAAAATCTAACAATTCACAACAGCTCACAGCCCGTGCAGACTACAGATCGACAGCAACCCCGAAGTCTCTGAATTCAACAGTCTGAAGTTCCAAAAATCAGAAACAAAAGAGGGAAGAACGCAACACCGACCTACACAATCAGAGAATCCAAACGTGAATAGCGAATAAGGATTACATAGCAGCGAAGACCTCCGATTTAGATGCAACTGCAGCCTTCACAATTCTCAACAGAGGAGGGAGAGAGAGAAGGAAGAAACGCTCGTTCAAACCACGATGAGAGACGCTCCTCACGATTGAACTGACGTGAATAACAATGATCAGGAAAAGAAAAGAATAAGGAAATCCTTTCCTTATAAATCAGATAAATTAATTACCTTAATTAATTAATCGAATGACTTCCTTGTCCTTGGCAGTTAAGATAATGCCGTTGATGTCCCAACTGATAGCAAAGAGTTTAATCCAATTTAGAATAACATTGTAACAGATATAATATAAGGTTACGAATTATGGGTTATAACATCACCTCCCCCTTAAAAGAATTTTGTCCTTGAAATTGACTCACCTCACTGCTCGAAGATGGAGGGAAACTTGGCACGTAGCTCATCCTCAAGCTCCGAAGTCGCTTCGTTCTTTGTCTTGTCAGACCACTGGACCTTGACCATAGCCAGGGTCTTACTACGGAGCTGGCGAACATCTCGAGCCAGAATGCGGGTTGGCACCGCTTCAAAACTGAAATCCTCCCTCAACTGAAGCTGATTGTGGTCGATCACATGGGACGGATCATGCAGGTACTTCCTCAGCACCGAAACATGGAAGACGTTGTGGACAGCAGACAAAGATGGAGGCAAAGCTAACCGGTACGCCACCGGGCCAATCCTCTTTAAGATCTCAAAAGGTCCTACAAACCTTGGGCTAAGTTTCCCACGCTTCCCAAAACAAACAATTCCCCTGACTGGAGAAACTCTCAAGAAAACATGGTCCCTGACCTCAAACTCAAGCGGTAGGCGCCTCTGGTCTACGTAGCACTTCTGCCTACTCTGAGCAACAAGCAAACGCTCTCGAATCATCCTGATCTTCTCTACCGCTCCCTGCACCAGCTCGGTTCCAACCAAGACCCTCTCCTTCAGGTCATCCCAACAGATGGGAGACCTGCACCTCCTACCGTACCTGAAAGCTGTTGTTGTAGGCCAACTCTATAAGAGTTACATGCTGATCCCAGCTACCTCCAAAATCTAGAACACATGCGCGAAGCATGTCCTCCAGGACCTGATTAGTCCTCTCTGTCTGGCCATCCGACTGAGGATGGTAGGCTGAACTGAAAGCTAGGTTCATACCCAAGGCCTTATGCAAACTACGCCAGAACCTTGAAACAAAGCGCGGATCACGGTCAGAAACTATAGTAGTAGGCACACCATGCAGTCTCACTATCTCATCGAGGTACAAACGAGCCAAACGCTCCAAACTGAAAGTCTTCTTCACATGTAGAAAGTGGGCAGACTTCGTCAGTCGATCAACTATCACCCACACAGCGTCACAACCTGAAAGAGTCCTAGGCAACCCCATGATAAAGTCCATCCCTACACTCTCCCACTTCCACTCAGGAATGGGAAGGGGCTGAAGCGAACCCGCTGGCCTCTGGTGCTCAGCCTTCACCTGCTGACAGGTTGGCACTTCGAAACAAACTCAGAGATGTCACGCTTCATCCCATACCACCAGAATGACTCCCGCAGATCCCGATACATCTTCACCACTCTTGGGTGAACTGAATATGGGGCTCCATGCACCTCCTGAAGGATCTTTCTGCGCAGAACTACATCAGCCGGCACACACACCCGACCGCTGAAACGCAGACAACCATCACTGGAGATACTGAAGTCTGAACTCTACTCTACAGGAAACCCCTCTCTGATCCGACACAAAGCTGAATCAGACTCCTGACCAACCCTGATCTTGTCGATCAACGAAGACTGAACCTGAAGTGCTGCTATCATATTGGCACTGTCTGGTCTGACTACCCAAATGCTGATACGTTGTAGCTCTACAGCCGACCTCTGGACTCCTGTCAAAGCACAAGCTACACCCGGAGCACCTCTCCGACTCAAAGCATCTGCCACAACGTTCGCTCTACTAGGGTGGTAGAGGATCTCCAAGTCATAGTCGTGAAGTAGCTCCAGCCACCTCCTCTGTCTCAAGTTTAGCTCCGTCTGAGTGAACAAATACTTGAGACTCTTGTGGTCCGTGTAGACCTTACACGACGCACCATATAAATAATGTCTCCAAATCTTCAACGCAAACACAACGGCTGCCAACTCCAGATCGTGGGTAGGGTAGTTCTACTCATAGGGCTTAAGCTGCCGAGAGCCATATGCCACTACTTTACCTTGCTGCGTTGCAGACGTGTATATCTGAGTGGTTAAACTGGTGTAAAAATAAAAGAAAAGAAATTAAAAACTCAAAATAAACGTCGGGCTGCAAACAAATCCCGGTCGTGGTAGTATAGTGAAATGTAAGCGACCGGATGTCGAACCGTGGGACTAATGTGCATATTATAGTACCTAAGCGTGTCACAAAAAAGGGGGATTAATTGACTTGTATTATAAATAAAAAGGAAAGATAAAATAAACTAAGTTAATAGATAATTAAACGGGACTCTGGGTCAGGTTAATATAATATCTGCTCTTTTAGGCTAGGTCTATGGTTTAAAATTGGGCAATTCATAATCTTAGGACTAAATCATAGCCTCAAAAAGAACTCGTTTACCTGAAAATCAGCAAGGATACCTGAAAATGCTCAGAAATCAGGCAAATACGTGTAAACGGACGGTTTAGATATGAGAAATTATTTATGCATCTGAAAATACTAACTTATTAAATCATAATAAGCTTTCTCCCAGATTTACGGCTTAATTAACCTATCTATTTATCACCGGTCTGATCAAAATAGACTTAGCAAGCAATTTAATAAACTCATGACATTTATTAAAAAGGCGAGAGATAAGCTTTAATCGTAACAACTGTATTTAAATAAAACCAGTAAAATATATTGTACAAACACATAATAACCATTCCCAGAGTATAAATATTCTAGCCTAACATATTAAATAGATAAACAGAAACAAGAGTAGTAGAAATCATCTGTAGTCACTCCTGCATTCGTTCTGCTATTTTGTATACGCAGGTCTAGAGGTGGATATGGTGGAATGTGAAATAAATAAAATGGAGAAGACGGGAGAAGAGAAATGGGTTGAACGTGTGATGTGTGGTCTGTAGTATGGATGTTGGGTGGTGGATCGATGAGAGTAGAAGGAACATGTGTTTATATAGGAGAAGGAAGAGGCAGATGGAAGAACATTTATGATTGATTGCAGCTCATTGATTGCAGACAGAGGTGGAGACAACGCGTGAGTGAATTAAGGTAGGCGGTGGGAGGAGTAGATGGATAAGGCAGAAGCGAGTCGAAGAGAGTCGGCGAAGAAGAAAACTGTCGCGTAAATTATCTGGACATTTACACGCGTCCGCGTAGATGTCCGCCTTCAATTATGCGGTCATCTCACGGTCGCTCAGTCTTGTCCGCGTAGACGTCCGTGTTGTTTCATGCGGACAAGACTACACATGCACGCGCGGTCCTCTCAGAGTTGTCCGCCTAATGAGACGCGGACACAGGCGCGGTCTCCTCCCTTGTCCGCCTAGGCGTCCGCCTGGTTTTATGCAGACATCACTGTCCTGTCCGCCTAAGCGTCCGCCTCCCCCCATGCGGTTGCATGTGTTGTCGTGACTTATTTTCTTCAAACTTTGACCGGCTCTAGATTCTTCGTTTGGACTCCGTTTTCTGAGTCGTTTGCGTCTATGCGTTCGTCTCTTCGTCTACTTTACTCCCAGCTTGGTTTTCCTCATGTTTAACCAATAAATTTGTGAGATAATAATAAAACATAAACTAGAGGAAAACTAACTGAAGTGGAGAAATGAGCAAGAAAAGTGCTAATATAATATATGAAATACACCTATAAATCATGCTCATTTGGACACTTATCACACCCCCCCACACTTATCTTTTTGCTTGTCCTCAAGCAAAACCACGTACCCAAGTAAGTAGGGAATGCTCAATACTAACAAATATTATTATGAAGGGTAGGATAAACATGTTCTTTTTAACTTATTGAGGAGTGTGAAAAATCAACTACTGGTGGCATCGGTGTGCTCAGGGTAAAAATAAAATATAGAGTTTCAGGTTATGATCCAGGTACTTCAATGTTTCTTTTAGGTGACTCTGAGAACTTTTACCATGGCCAACTTCTCTCAAGAATGGGCATTGAGGAGAAAACAAAAGAAAAAATAGATTCATGCATTTGTTTCACTTTTGCATAAGGGATGAGAAATGTAGGCATCACGCCTTTGTATTTAAGAACACTCAACTCTCTTTGTTGGTTACCAATGGTGTCTCGCAAGTCCCTTATTATTTTTTTATATTTTTCTTTCTCTTTTTTAACAGAGAAGCACCCCTTAGCAATCCCTAAGAGAGAAGACAGAAAGAAACCCTGAGCAATAAAATCCAACCATTTGCAGATCATTTGGTCACACCGCATATAAAATGCTCCTCAAAAGTAATCAAAATTTTAAAATTTGTACCATTTATCCCACAATTCATAACAGTATTTATTCTTAAAGAGAACAACCCACATATAAGGGGTCACGATATTGAATTGGACAAACGCAAGATTAGCATAGAGATTAAGCATTTAAGCATAAAATGTCACCGAAAAGGGCACACTATCACCCCCACACTTAGATTGAACAATGTCCTCATTGTTCACCAGAAAAACAAGGGAAAGTTTCAGAAGACCTTTTCGATAAGTAGATAAAATAGAGAGAACACAAAGCTCACGAATATTCATTTAAGCACATAAACGCTCCTCTGCAGTTTTTATTTAATTAAAGCAAAATTAAAGAAACTGGTACTCCCCTGAGATTATTTTTGCTAGTTGGTAAAGGAGTTCCCCACACTTTGAGCTTCAGCCTCAAGTAGCGTAGCTTGGTTGCAGTGTAGACATGAATTTGCACCTGCATAAGACACTAGAAGCAACCATACTACAAACGGGGTTAAAAGTTAGCAAAAATAAAATTTAAAGATAACCTGAAAATTAAAAGAGCATAAAAGCAAATAAAATAAAAGTTCATCTGGGTTGCCTCCCGGGAAGCTGCCCTTCTTTAAAGTCTTTGGCTAGACGCCCGCTTCGTTATCCTGGATCAAAAATAAAAGTAGACAACAGTTCTGCCAGGAAAACGAAGTTGGCAGTAATTAAAAGAAAACCACCTGGATCAAAACAAAACGTTACTTCGGCAAATATAATAGGAAAATGAATACTCCACAAAATCTGGTGTTTGAGGAGGTACTGCCGGTAACGTAGTTCTAATAGAAGACCCGGTGGTGATGATTTTTCTTCGTCAATTTGGAGGATGTAAACATCCTCCTCTTGTAGGTGAGGCTCATAGAAAGAACGCTGATTGATATCATCTTCAGAGAAAGTTAATTCTTCGAAGGTGATAGTGGCGTTTTGTTTGGATATTTTGGCGGGAGGTGATGGCAATTCCTTCTCTTTATTTTTGAGGATGTAAGTATCCTAATCTTCTGGATAGAGCATAGAGAAGGATGGAAACTGGCGGTAGGTGACCATAGAGGGAAGAGAGTAACTTACATCCGTAGTGGGGTGTTGTTCTACCTCATGAACTGTTTCGTTCTTTGGTTGCTGTTCCTGCTGAGCGATTCTCTCCAGGTAATCTAGTTGGTCTTCTAACCAGAGTTGTTCTTGTAATATGAGACAATCCTCATAATCATGAGCTCCCCCACATACGGAGCAGCATAAATACTGTGAATAGCAAAACTCTTGTTCGAACACCTGTTCCATTTGCCACGTACAGATTTTTTTTTTGTTTTTTGTGTATAAAACGAAACTACTGAAACAGATTAGAAAATAAAATGATTAGAAACAAACATAATAATAATATAAGTGGTACGATGGAGAAATGAAGAAGCTGGAGCAATTTGGAGATGGACTGGAGTCGCGAGCTTGTTCTTCTCTTCGGGTCGAGCTGGACCAAATTGAGAGTTTGGGGAAGAACAGACTTAATGAAACGCGGAGTTTTTTTTAAGCCCTGGTGACGTCTGCTTGGACGTCCGCGTGAGCTGGGGCGGACAGGAGGGCGGAGCGATGGAGTTGTGGCGTCCGCTTGGACGTCCGCACGGGACAAGGCGGACACGCCTTATTGGCGTCCGCGTGGGAGTCCGTAGCTAATGAGGCGGACAAGGGTGCTGGCGTCCTCAGTGGCGTCCGCTTGGCGTTGGGCGGACAGGAGGGCGGACCGCATGAGTGTCCGCATGGGCTGGGGCGGATGGCTAGGCGGACAGCCCTGTTGCGCTCTTTTTTTTTAGTACGTACTTACTGAAACATTAGAAAACAAACATGATAATAAAATAACAAGATATAAAAGATAATTAATATAAAAACAACAATAATATAGACAAAATATTCTAATATAACAAGTGAATAATCCGGGGATTAGGGACTAGAATAAATCTAGTCCCCGGTAACGGCGCCATTTTGCAGACGTGTATATCTGAGTGGTTAAACTGGTGTAAAAATAAAAGAAAAGAAATTAAAAACTCAAAATAAACGTCGGGCTGCAAACAAATCCCGGTCGTGGTAGTATAGTGAAATGTAAGTGACCGGATGTCGAACCGTGGGACTAATGTGCATATTATAGTACCTAAGCGTGTCACAAATAAGGGGGGATTAATTGACTTGTATTATAAATAAAAAGGAAAGATAAAATAAACTAAGTTAATAGATAAATCAAACGGGACTCTGGGTCAGGTTAATATAATATCTGCTCTTTTATGCTAGGTCTACTGGTTTAATTATAATTGATTGGCAAAATTCCTCTTCTTATCTCAAGGACTAAATCATAGCCTCAAAAGAACTCGTTTACCTGAAAATGCAAGGTCCGATGAAAACTCAGGCAAAATATGTGTAAACGGACGGTTTAGATATGAGAAATTATTTATGCATCTGAAAATACTAACTTATTAAATCATAATAAGCTTTCTCCAGATTTACGGCTTAATTAACCTATCTATTTATCACCGATCTGATCAAAATAGACTTAGCAAGCAATTTAATAAACTCATGACATTTATTAAAAAGGCGAGAGATAAGCTTTAATCGTAACAACTGTATTTAAATAAAACCAGTAAAATATTGCATAATTAATACAAACACATAATAACCATTCCTAGAGTATAAATATTCTAGCCTAACATATTAAATAGATAAACAGAAACAAGAGTAGTAGAAATCATCTGTAGTCACTCATGCATTCTTTCTGCTATTTTGTATACGTAGGACTAGAGGTGGATATGGTGGAATCTGAAATAAATAAAATGGAGAAGACGGGAGAAGAGAAATGGGATGAACGTGTGATGTGTGTCTGTAGTGTGGATGTTGGGTGGTGGATCGATGAGAGTAGAAGGAACGTGTGTTTATATAGGAGAAAGGAAGAGGCAGATGGAAGAACATTTATGATTGATTGCAGCTCATTGATTGCAGACAGAGGTGGAGACAACGCGTGAGTGAATTAAGGTAGGCGGTGGGCGGAGTAGATGGATAAGGCAGAAGCGAGTCGAAGAGAGTCGGCGAAGAAGAAAACTGTTGTGTGAATTATCTGGACATTTACACGTGTCCGCGTAGATGTCCGCCTTCAATTATGCGGTCATCTCACGGTGGCTCAGTCTTGTCCGCGTAGACGTCCGCGTTGTTTCATGCGGACAAGACTACACATGCGCGCGCGGTCCTCTCAGAGTTGTCCGCCTAATGAGACGCGGATACAGGCGCGGTCTCCTCCCTTGTCCGCCTAGGCATCCGCCTGGTTTTATGCGGATATCACTGTCCTGTCCGCCTAACCGTCCGCCTCCCCCCATGCGGTTGCATGTGTTGTCGTGACTTATTTTCTTCAAACTTTGACCGGCTCTAGATTCTTCGTTTGGACTCCATTTTCTGAGCCGTTTGCGTCTATGCGTTCGTCTCTTCGTCTACATTACTCCCAGCTTGGTTTTCCTTATGTTTAACCAATAAATTTGTGAGATAATAATAAAACATAAACTAGAGGAAAACTAACCGAAGTGGAGAAATGAGCAAGAAAAGTGCTAATATAATATATGAAATACACCTATAAATCATGCTCATTTGGACACTTATCATGCGTCAGACACATCCAAGTCCCTTATGGGACGCATCGCAGAAGACCTCAAAGCCCTCGGTCCCAGATGGCAAAGTCAGAATCGGTGCCGTCGTCAGCCTCTTCTTAATCTCCTGGAAGCTCTGCTCGCAAGCCTCGCTCCACTCATACTTGATCTCCTTCCTCAACAGACGGTTAGCGGGGATACAATCTTAGAGAACCCTTCAACAAACTTCCTGTAATACCCATCTAACCCAAGGAAGCTACGGATCTCTGCAACATTCGTGGGCCTCGCCAACTCCATCACACTGCTCTAATCTTCTCACGATCCACAGAGATACCGTCCTTCGAGACTACATGTCCCAAGAACACTACACGATCGAGCCAGAAGTCACACTTCTTCAGCTTAGCATAAAGCTCCCGCTCTTTCAGCGTCTACAAAACAATCCTCAGATGCTCCTCCGCGCTCTTGGAGTACACCACGATGTCATCTATGAAGACAACCACAAACTGATCCAGATAGGGTTTGAAAACCCGGTTCATCATATCCATAAAAACAGAGGGAGCAGTGGTCAAACCAAATGGCATAACTAGGAACTCGAAATGACCATAACGAGTCCTAAATGCAGACTTAGGCACGCCCTCGGCCTTAATCCTCAACTAATGGTATCCTGAACGAAGATCTATCTTCAAGAAAACTGCAACGCCCGCCAACTGATCAAACAGATCGTCAATACGCGGTAGGGGATAGCAATTCTTGATGGTCACCTTATTCAGCTCCCTATAGTCGATGCATAACCTGAAGGTTCCATCCTTTTTCTTCACAAACAGCACTGGCACTCCCCAAGGCGAGACACTAGGGCGAATGAAACCCTTATCGAGCAACTCCTACAACTGAACCTTCAGCTCCTTCAACTCCGTCGGACTCATACGGTAAAGGGCCCTGGAGATGGGCTGAGTCTCAGGCGCTAAATCAATCGTGAACTTCACCTCCCTCTCTAGTGGGAGTCCGGGCACGTCGTCCTGGAAAACTTCAGGGAACTCTCTAACAATCGAGATGCTCTCCAAGCTAGATCCCTCACGCACCTCTGGCAGGTAGCACAAAAAGCACTGGCAGCCTTTCCTCATGAAGCTAGCCGCCTGCAACGCCGACACCAACACAGGCACACCTGGAACTGCATTCCAGTGAAGACAAAACGGCTCCCGCCAGGCAGATCAAACACTACTCTCCTCTCTCGCTGCACAATCTATATGGGCATGGTGCTCTGCCAGCCAGTCCATGACCAAGATAACATCAAAACAGGTCATCCACATCGGGATGAGGTCAGCACAAAAGGTCTTGTCCCAAACTACTATAGGATAAGCCTTACACACAGAATCAAGGATACAATTAGCAATCCCACCCAAAGGACTACTCACACATAAAGCTACTTCACTAGGCACAGCAGTCAACTCAAGTCTACCCAATAAATCAGAGCAGACAAAGGAGTGCGTAGCTCCAGAGTCAAACAGACAAAATACATCTTGAGAATGGATCTGAAGGATACCTGAGACGACGCGATCACCTACTCGATCATGCTCTCCTCCCGCCATAGCATAAACTCTGGCCTGAGTCTGGGGCTTCTTCTGGTCGGACCTCGCCCATGAATCTGTGTCGGTGCCTCTATCAGAAGCCTGAGGGCACTGAGCAATCCTGTGCTCCATCGACCCGCACTTAAAGCAGCACCAGTCTTCTTGTAGCACTCCCTACCAGGATGGGAGTGACCACAAGATCCACACTTCGTCCCAGTTGACGAAGATGAAGAAGCTCCCCGACGATCTCCATAAGACTACTTCTTCTGAGGAGGAGCAGCTTCCTTCTTTTGAGAATCTTCAGCATGTCTCTTTCCTTTGTAGTCCTTGCCAGGCTGCCTACCCTTGATGTCGGTCTCTAACAGCAGAGCGACATCCGACACATCTCTGAAAGTCCGATGACAAAGAGGTGTCACAGCGGACTTAATGTCAGGTCTCAGCCCGCTCTCGAACTTACGGGCCTTCCTGTGCTCATCCGGCTCAGGTGCATACTTCGAGAGAGTCACGAGCTTCCTCACGTACTCCTCGACTGACATATCTCTCCCCTGACGCAGCCGATTATACTCATTAATCTTCTGGTCCATGTTGATGTCAGGGTAGAACTGCTTGTTAAACTCCAAGCAGAACTGCTCCTAGGTCCAAGGCTGGGGATGCCTACCCATCACCATGTGCCACCACTTCTTCGCCTCCCCCTTAAAGAGGAATGTGGCGAAGTCTATCTTCTGATCATCCTCTGAACCCATCACCCTGAGCAGGTCCTCCACTTCAGTAATCCAGTGGCTCGCCTCCCGATGGTCACCACAACCGTCGAAGGAAGGCGGCTTTAGCTTCATAAATTCTTGGAGGGCTCTGACTCGGCCCCTACAACATTTGCCCCAGCTGGGCCTGCACCACCAGCTCCTCCACCAACTCTCCCAGCAGCTGCAGCCACTGTCTGCATGAGCTGTGTCACAAACTGCTGTACTGCCTCTGCAGCATCTCCGTGAGGGGTCACTAGTGCTCTACGATGAGGCATTCTGAGACAAACAAATCCAAACTCGTCAGAACTACTCAGACTACAGACAACTGCCACAACCACACCTCGCAAAGCCAACACAACCACAGACCCTAAAGAAAGCCAAACCGGCTCTGATACCACTAAATGTAACACCCCTGAAACTGGCCTAAGAGTTAAGGGCATTACACGCTACATATTACTACCTAATAACGCAAGGCTCTACAGCTAACATTCGCAAACAAGGCCCAAAATAACACTTCTATTAATACTTGAAAATCAGTTGAACTGAATACAATAATCCAAAAAGTAATCCTCAAAACCCAAATCAATAGACAGAAGAAGTAAGGCCCAAAGGCTACAAACCAAATGGTCAAACGCCTAACAATAGAATGTAAACTGTAAAGGCTCCAGAACTAAAGATGATCCTTGCTGATCAATCTGCAAAAAAGTAAGAGTAGGGGGATGAGCACACAACTATGCCCAGTAAGCAGCGACCATCATCAGTGAGGTCGATCAAAACAATTGAAAACAGAAGAGAAGCAGAGGCTAGCACAAAACCATAGTTCTCAAAATAGTCAGAGAATTGCTGAAACAAATACAGAATGGAACCCCAGAGTTCCCAGTTCGGAAGTAACCAGCGTTCACAAACAGATAGGGGACACAGTACAATGCACACACTCAAAAGGGTCAAAGACCCATAGATCATAACAGATCTCTCGGCAACGTAGAAATGGTTCAAAAGAACCAAAGGGTTCGTCAACCCCACATAACAAAAAGGGAATGACCCACACTCAGAACAACGTCTACATGGTATACCACAGAATAGCTCGACACACAGCCATTCACGGCTCAGAAACAGAGTAAAGTGCCCCAAAACAGAAGGTTTGAAAAGACAGAAGCAAATTGCATTTAAGCATGCCAAAACACTCATAATAAAGTAGTAGAGACTAATAGAAATCCAACGCCGCAGACGACACCCAAATCGGAGTTCAGACGAAAAAGTTATACTGAAAACAGAGCGGTGTCCGAACTTGGGTCCGAATGTTGAAGTTCGGACGCTAGTCGAGACTCAGAAACCAGAATTTGCAAAATGTCTGAACTTGTGTCCGGACATCAATGTTCAGACACAAGTCGATTGGAAATCAGACAGAGAGTTTTAGAATGTCCGAACATCGAAGCTCGGACCGATGTTCAGACGAGTTTACGAGAAAACTACGTGGTGGTGTCCGAACTTGTGTCTGGACGTAGAAGTTCGGGCACTGTTCGAGACTCAAATCAGAGAGAAACCTCGGGTGTGTCTGAACATCAAAGCTCGGACAGATGTTCGGACACAACCCAAACTTTAGAAATCAGAGCGCACAACGCACTGTCCGAACTTCAAAACTCGGACCGAAGTTCGGATAGTGCAAAAACAGCAGTTTCCAGAATGTCGAAAAGAGCAGAAAAGTTGCATAAAAACACCACACAATTTGCCAGAACAATACACACACCAATCAGATTAAAACACAAGATACCATAGGGTTTATCCAGTTAGAAAACGCCAAACGAAATCAAATCACACCACGATCCGGATTATAAACCGTTGAAACTACCTACGGCTGAACATCCAAAACCGAATCAAGCAACCACCTACCTCAACGATTAGCAGAAACGACAAGGAACTGAGACAGCAGGCGCAATCCATGTAGAGAAACAACCTGCACAGACCAATAGCCACTGAAATCCCGCAATTGACAATCCAAAGTCAGAAAACAAGGGAGAAACCTAGAACTTTGGAAACTCAAAACTACAACATCTTCATCACAAACCTGAACCGAGAGTGTAGAAAATCTAAGAATTCGCAATAGCTCACAGCTCGTGGAGACCACAGATCGACAGCAACCCCAAAGTCTCTGAATTCAACAGTCTGAAGTTCCAGAAATCAGAACAAAAGAGGGAAGAACGCAACACCGACCTTCACAATCAGAGAATCCAAACCTGAATAGTGAATAAGGATTACACAGTAGCGAAGACCTCCGATTCAGATGCAGCTACAGCCTTCACAATTCTCATCAGAGGAGAGGAGAGAGAGAGAAGGAAGAAACGCTCGTTCAAACCACGATGAGAGACGCTCCTCACGATTGAACTGATGTGAATAACAATGATCAGGAAAAGAAAAGAATGAGGAAATCCTTTCCTTATAAATCAGATAAATTAATTACCTTAATTAATTAATCGAATGACTTCCTTGTCCTTGGCAATTAAGATAATTCCGCTAACGTCCCAACTGATAGCAAAGAGTTTAGTCCAATTTAGAATAACATTGTAACAGATATATATAAGGTTCCGAATTATGGGTTATAACAAACCACGACGTTGAGTAAGCGACTTGGGAACTAGAGGACGCCATGAAGGCAAAGTACTCGCAGTTATTCATAGATAGATTGTCTAGTGCATAGAGGGTACGGGTCGTACCCCTTTTAAGGGGGGTAGGACCATTTTGTTTTTGGCATTGCTTCTAGGTAAGCATTGCATTGTATGTATACCGCCTTACATTTTGTTGATTTAAGTAACAACTAGAGTGTTGGTTGTAGTATTTTGATTGTAATTGTGGAATTGAATTGTGTTTGAAGTGAATGGAATTGTGGTATCATTTGGATTGGATTGAGATTGGTGCTTGAATTGTGTTGAATTGGATTGAGATGGGATGGTTTGAATTACGTTGAGAATGTGGTTGTGATTGAGGTGAATACTCTTGTGTGACAAAATCTTAATTCTGTAAGGTGTTGTGTGTATGGTCTTTGACAATTGAGAGTAATTGAACAAAGAAAACTAATTCACCAACTTGAATAACTTTGAGGGCAAAGTTCCTTAAGGAGGTAGATTGAAATACCCCAAAATTTAAAACAGTGATTAATTGGGCTAATTAAGATTTTAGAAGCTTAATAATGCCCATAATCATGAGGGAACAAATCCCGAAGAAAACGGATCCTTAAAACGTTTTAAAAACACAAATGGAGCTTAAAGCGCGTTTTTCGAGGAAACCAGGAAAACGCGACTTTAAGCGGGTTAAAATAGACCCGTAATAATTTTAGTCAACCAAATAGTCATTATTAAACCATAATTAAGGTCTATAACCAATAAAATTAATTAAACGAGAAAATTCTAGAAACGGGTTCCGGGAGTGAATAGTGCAAAAAAGAAAGGTTGTGGGGTGTAAGTATAAATAAGCTAAACTAACATGTCCCATTTGTAATTAAAAAATTAGAACACGCATTGTGTGTGTGTGTGTGTCCGGTCACAGCCCTCCCCCCCCTCTTTTAATTTTCCTAATTCACTACATGACAAAGAAATAAAGAAAGAGAAGTACAAAAGTAAAAAGAAAAGCCTTCTATCTCCTAACTCCCCACTCTCTGCGTTTTCCCCCCTTGCTGACTCCTCCTTCTTCATCCTTCCAACAATGGCGATTTTCTTCTCCTTCACCAGCTCCTCTCTTTTCTCCCTTGTCGAAGGTGCAAACCAACTCCAAATCAAATAAAAATTTACACCATTGCGCTTCTCTACTTTTGAGCTCATTTTCCACCTTTCAAAAGTTGAAAAGCTCACACTTCTTCACCATGGCTGTAGCTCACACTTCCAACTGCAGCCTTCACAATTCTCCCTTCCTAGTCGGTTTTTGGGGGTGCATTTTTGGAGCTGGAAACTTCACTTCGTTGCTGTCCAAAACTCACTAAGAAGCTTAAGGTAATACCCCCTTGTATACCCTTGCTTGTACTAAGTGTAAGGTTAGTTTAAGGAATGATTTTTCTAAGTTTGTATGGTGTGTGTGGATGGCTGTAGCTTACCCGTTTTGGTGAGGAAAGAACAAGAGTAAGAAACCAAGAAACAAAGAAGAAGGAAGAAGGAGAAAGGAAGAGGGAAAAGGAAACTAGAAATCCAAGGTAAATGTGATTGCCTTGAATTGATTTTGAGTAACTTTGTGTAACAGATTTTGGGTGCTTAATGTAACAGATTTTAATGTCTAAAATGAGGAACTTGAAGTGCTTTGAATAATGGCTATGTTGTGGTACAATGAGGAAGAGAGTTAGGCTGTTTTGGAATTGTTTGAATGATGTTTAAGAGTTTGTAAACCAAGGAAAACGATGGGTGTGGTGCAGGAAATTAATGTGAATTTATTGAACATGTGTGTTTGTTAGAATCCCTTGAGGGATTTGGTTAGCTTTTGATGACTAGGAACTGAAAATGATGCTGTGGGAAATGACTAAAAATGTAGGGGAACTATGGCAAATTTTTGTAGCAAGTAAAGGAGTTGAGTGTTTAAGTGAGGAAAAACAACCTAGGAAGACTAGTTGTGTTTTAGGATTTAATTTGAGTAGTTAATGACTTACGAGACTAAGTTAAGAATGAGTGTGTAGGTTGGTAGGTTGTAGAAGGGAAAGAATGCAAATGGTAAAGCTAGAATGGCATTAGAGGTAACACCATTGAGCTAGGAAACAAGTAAGAAATAAAAACTACACTTAAGTGTTTCTAGGAAAACTAAGAGGAAAATTGTGTAATTTAGCCAATATTTGAGTAATGAGTTAGTAAATGTTTTAGGATGGGTTAGAGCGTCAAAATGATGTTAAACATGTTTAGATGCTTAGGAAAAGATTAGGGAAGAAATGGGTGAAGGAATGAGGTTAAAAACCGAAACTGAAATGTAAAATCTGTTTAAAGTGTAGCAGGGTCTCGGACTTAGGTTCAGGACCAAGTCCCAGACCACCCCCTGAATTATGGCGGAGAGTATCTGCACCACTTGGTCCGGGACTTAGCTTATGGCTAAAGACCTGGACCACCCCCATAAATTACCGACGAGAGTTCAAACCACGATTGGTCCGGGACTTAGGTCCCTGCTAAAGTCCCGGACCATATACAAAATTCAGCCGAGAGTTGATTCAAGCCTGGTCCGGGACTTAAGTCCCTTACCAGTCCCGGACCAACCTAAAAGTGAGTTTAAACTTGTATAACTTGCATTTTAGATGGGGATTGGTTTGGTAATGGATTTATAAGATAATTAGGACTTGGTAAATGATGTTAAAGGTTATTAAGGGCTTGAACAAGTTTAAGAAAGAATGTGAGGCAAATAACATAAGTGTGAAAGTAAAAATACCTTGAATTAGGTATTATTAGTCGGTAACCGTAAAAGATGAAGTGAACTTGGTTAATTATAGATCATTAACTGTACAACTTCGTGATATATTACAGGACCCGAATAGTCGAACCGAAGGGAATCGAAGTCCGAGATCGACGGTGCACGGTATGATTCCTCATGCCCTGTATCCTAACGGGGTTACCCAGGATTGTTTGTTGGTGTGTTATGTGCAACCACCTAAACAAGATAAGATGTAATCGGTTTATTCCACTTTCAAATATATTGTAATTATTGTGCCTTGATGTTGGTGATTGAACTTGGAAGCTGTGTTGATTTGTTGAAGAGTTGGTTGACTGATTTGGAAGCTTGATTGTTTGTTGTTGGCTTGTCACTAACTCCCTAACCATCTAACCCTCTAACATTGAGAATTGGGAATTGAATAATTTAGAGTATTTGAGAAGCCCGATATAGTTTCGGCCACGCGGGAGGATCTGGTTCAAGAGAGGTTGTTAACCGATTCCTGGCTATAATCTTTTCCACGGTCCAAACCCTTAAATGGGTAGCAACCTGGTTAAGTGAGCCACCTTAATCCTGGTGGTGGGATAGTCTTATCCCTGCCCAGAGGTCATACTGACTTGAATTGAGATTGATAAGAGAAGGAAATTTGATTGAGTAAGACTTGACTTGTTTGAATTGATGACCATGAGTAATGAGATAATAACATCCGATTAACCCGGATGGTAATTGGGCTAACCCTTGTGAAGCTTGATGGGATAGGACTTTGGTTGTGATTGTGAGAATTGTGCATGGTTGGTATGCGTTGATTGAATGCTGCCTACTTGCTTATTGCCTACAAAATATTAGCATTTTGTTATTATAAAATGAACCGCATGTGGCGACCAAATAGTTTGCGTACCCTCGCTAGTACGCGGGGTATGTAGAAGTCATATGCAGCTTTTGCTGAGCCCCTTTGGGCACTATTTTATTGCAGGAACTCAAAGACGGTTGACAGGTCCGGGATGACTGAGAAGCTTCTTTTGTTAGGCTTGTTATTTTGATTGTTGTACCGAGTTGTACACGGGTAGAAACTTGTAGCCGGTGTACCATGGGTACACCCTTTTGGATTTGGGGATTGTAAACATTTGAGATGTGGCTAGATGTAAACACTTAGCACTTTTGATAGACGCGTGAATCGATTGTAATTTGTGAATTAGACTCGTAGTCTCGGAAATCACTTTTTGGATATTGTTGTGGGTGAACAAGGATGTAATTACTGCTGAGCTTTGTAATTGTAACACCCCTACTACGTACTAATAATAACTGGAATCGCAGCGAATAAACAAAACTAAACAATAACTAACGATTGGTGCTACAACGTCGTCAACCACCCACGTGGTTAACAAGGCTGAATAATACAAGTTGTACCGGTCTGATGATCAGACTCCGAGCATAGAACTAAACCATAAGTACCTATACACATAACCGAGTATTTAACTTACAACCCATAATTATACCTATCACTGTAACTTCCATTGTGCACTGTCAATAACTGAAATACATATTCCCGGGAGCACAGGCGCATCCCGGGCTAACATCCAAAGGTACTCAAAAGTAAACTACATCCTGGGATCTAGAGCCACTCCGCTTCTTCGATCCTCATCCTGCAGTAAAAGAAATATGGATCCCCCGAGGGGGTCAGCAACCCTTGGCTCTGGTATGGTTAACGCGCAGCCCATCGGCTACCGGGATACGCGCAACCAATTGTCGTGATGACATGGCATTCATTTTAAATCACACAACTTTTACATATATAACATAACATGGGTATTGTACACATCATCACACACGTCACACACATACAATTCCTTTTAGGAAGAGAAACCAACACAGTTAGTCCCCATTGAGAGCCTAGAGAATGTTGCCATGCTCATGCTAAGCTCGTTACATAACTCGCTACCGTCATTAAAATTGAACGGATAGCTTAATCACAAGGTGTGTCGGATATAGTGATCCCAAGCATGCCGAATAAACATAGTATGCCCCTGTGGCCCGACGTGAGTTAGTAAAATAGCCCTTAGATAAGCTAAGGGAAGATTGAAACCAAATTGGAAAACAACCTCAACATACAAAGAGAATCGAACCGGTAAATGACATCGACTCCCATACTCACACGCGTGGCCGGAACTACGGACTCCTCACTTCCCGTTAGCACTTGTTAGAAGCACAACATTGCAACCACAATACACAGATCACAATCAAGTGTTTAAGTCTTGTTAGACACACACAAGGGAAATGAGTCACATCTCAACAACATAATAATATGAACAACTGTAAACTCGTTACATGACTTAAGTCTTACAAAGTCATAAACACACAGAAAACAAACAACACACAAGCCGGTGTAAACCGGTAGGCAACAGACTGCAAGAAAAACATACCTCGGTCCTTTCCTCGACTGGTTCCCACATTGAGAGAATCCTAAACACATTTAGTAACGTCGGTCAATTAACGCACTAGTCCACTGTTAACATTACTACTTCACATTTCTAGTCATCCCATTTCCACATTTTATTTTAACTTCTCATCTTTTAAAATGTCATTATAATACTCCTAACATGTCTTGTATACCTTATAATATCATCTCTAACTCATCCCCATCTTTAGACATCATTTAATAACCTAAAAACCAAGTTTTATAGTGGTCGGGACTTGGTCCCCAACTAAGGTCCCGGACCTACACTTAACAATTCTCTCGGCCTCTTTTAATGGGGTGGTCCGGGACTTCATACAGGTCCTAAGTCCAGGACCATTCTAGGCAAAAAAACTCTCGGGTAATTTAAGGGGTTGGTCGGGTCCTTGTACAAGACCCAAGTCCCGGACCTAAAACCATGTAGAACTCTCGGCCTATTGCACCCCTGGTCCGGGACATGACCCATGACTTAGGTCCGGACCCAACCTACAGAATTGACGTACTCGTATCTTTCAAGTCCTGCTGCATAAGTTCTTTACACCATCATATGTATAAACTTCCCAGTACACTCTTATACTCAAAACTTCACCAAAAATACACCACATTACAACATAGTGCACAATTTAAATTGCATAGCACTTAGGCTCTTAAAATGCATAAATCTTAAACACTGAATTTCCCACAATATATTTGCCTTGACCTGCAAATACACACAACAATACGTATGTCCTTTACTAGTCTTTTTGAGAACATTTTTCTAAGTCATTTACCATTGGCTCTTTAGGTAGTTTCAATAGACATCATACGTTCATTTTCCAAAGGAATTTCAAGCTATTTTGGTTAGCATAATTACCTCCTTTCCTCAAACTTCTTTCTTGTTTCAGAAATCGGTAAGGATAGTTGCTTGCTTGTCAACTTAGAACTTGAAGAGGTTTGGAAACGTGTCAAGAGAGGACTCCACCCAGTCCTTGAAAGGTTATGAAAAGCTAGAACAAGGCAACGTAAGGACACCATTTAAGACAATTTTCGGACAACATAAAACATGAAGGAAACATCATTTTCTTTGAGTTTCCTTACCTTGAAGCAAAGGAGAAACAATAATATATGAAAAGATGAACTCAAGCTCCTTCCAGGAGATTCTCTTGGCACCAAAATGGAGCTCTTGAAGATTTGAAAGGACTAGTTGAAGAGCTTTATTGAGACTAAGAGATCGGTGGTCTTAGTTTTTGATTTGGAACAGTGATGAGCTAGGAGTTACATGGATTTGAAGATGAAGTCTGGTGGTGCTGTTGCATTACGTGAAAGAGAGCAAGGAAGGAGATGGTCTACGTGAGACAGCAGGAGGAAAATGAAGGAATGAAAAGAATCACTGATTGTAGTTGCTTTTTGAAGATATTTATTACGTAAAGCAAATAGTGCTCTTTTAATTACTCACTTATTTACTCAATCAGTTAGCAAGGGTGGTGACTCACCACATGAAAAACCGGCCCCCGTTAAACATAGGGGTTAATTAGTCTTTATTGCTCAATTAAATTACTTATGTTAAATATGTTACAAACTAGCTTGTTTAGTTACTATTCATAAAAACAAGGCACTTAGAAGTGAAATTTTGATTTCCCATTGATTTAAACTTCCAAATGTGATACTAAGTAGTACACATATTAATTAAAGAGTAATGATGGACATTTAGCCATTCAAAACCCATTTACAAGACAATTTTTCGAAAACGTGCTTTAAGACTCCTTAAAGCACATTTTGTGTTTAACTTGTTTCCAAGCTCGGTTTTCTTTGGTAATTGATTTAATAGGCTCATTATATATAAGTAAGGTCTTGGTAAGTTCATTAAGCCTTAACCAAGATTATTCCAAGCTTAGAGCATATTTTGTCCTTATTGCCTTTTAGGCAATTAATTGTATTTACTATTTATTAAATTGTTTACTAATATTTCTAAGACTCTTTTTAGCCTTAATAATTTATTATTTAATGTTTAAACAACTTATTAAGGTTTGGGGTATTTCAGTAATGATTGTTGGAGTTGGTTGAAGTTGTTAATGGTAACTCGGTAGTTCTTGCTATCAGACCGTGCTATTGTTTGTTTGAGGACTAGTTAGTCGTATGGGCGGCTAACGGCGTGTGTCACCCGCTAATTAGGTTGTTTGTTCTGCTGCAATTAGCTTAGGGACCGTGACGATTATGAGATAGTTAGGGGATTAGCGGTAAGGGTGTTACAGATTTGGTTATTTTGAATTGTTGTGGTGAACAAAATAGTGAATTGGGCATGCTAGGATTGTAAGTGAACTATGGCGAAATTTCGATAGAAATTAAGGAGTTAGGTGACCTTATGAGTTTAAGGAACCTAAGGGTTAACTAGGAGTGGTAAGGAATTTGTTTGAGCTGATCAAAAAACCTTGAGGTGTTGGTTGAAGAGGGATAAAAAATTGCACAAAATCTGTAGCATAAAGAGTAGGTTAGTGCCTTGAATCTGCTAGAGATGAATTAAGTGAGTGACCTTGAAAATAAAAAGTGAATTTGGGGACTAGAGATGAAAATGGCTAAGATGAATTTGGTATGGTCAAATGGTTGGGAGAATGGTGAAAACTGGCATGGGATTGTTTTGGAGTGCACTTAAAGGTATAAGTGCAGAAAATTAGAATTGAATTGGTGGAATTGATCAAGAATTGAATGAAAGATTTGACCAAGGATTTAAGAAGGTTTAGGGAGTGTTTAGGGTGTTAGAAAATGTTTGGGAACATGTGGAAAGATTAGGAAAAGATTGGGTGAAATTTGGAGTTGGAATAGAAATCAAAACTGTCAAAATTGACAGGTTTCTGCTATGGTCCGGGACTTAGGATAGGGACAAAGTCCCGGACCATACCAAAAAAACATGTCGAGAGTACCACTGGAGTGTTGGTCCGGGACTTAAGTCCTGGACAAAGTCCCGGACCAGGGTGAAAAACCAGCCGAGAGGAATACAAACAGGATGGTCCGGGACTTTAGGAAAGTACCAAGTCCCGGATGTGACAGCCCAGCCTAATCAGCCCACATGTGTGATATTGTCCGCTTTGGCACACAGGCCGCACGGATTTGTTCCTGGGGTTTCCTAGCCCCAAAACGTGTCACACAAGGGAGAGGTATCCATGAACCTACAGGGCACACTTCGTTCCCCTCTCCAACCGATGTGGGAAATGATTGAATTAATTGATTGTGTAAAACTAAGTGGGAAGTCGAACTTGATCTGCTAGCGATCAAGGGAAACTGAACACAAATTGGGGTAGAAGGATAGTTCATCACTGATGCTGATCACATCACGGTTGAATGATTCTTGAAGCTCCCTATAAGGGGTCACAAGTAATCACGCCAAGAATAGTTGCAATTAGCATAAAATTGGATTTGGAGTTGTATTGGGTTTTTAGAAAGGAATTTCGACTAGTATTTTCAAAAAGGATTTTCCTTCAAGTATGAAGACAAGAACTAGTTTTGCAACCACTACCACTAACCAAGGGCTACGGTCCTTTGTCTTGATGACCGGGAGAATGGTGGGAGTGAGGACTAGTTTTGAAACCACTATCACCGGCCGATGGCTGCGGCCTTAAGTCTGGAGTGACCGGTAGAACGGTGGGTGTGTGTTTTGTTTTTTCCAAGGGCAGCGGGACGTAGAGAAGTCTTGTGTCTGGATTGACCTAGAGTGCCTGCGGATATCTATATGTGCGAACGTTTTGATCAAGTAACCAAAGGAACCGTGGGCCAGAGATATAAGTGCCCCTATTCATGAATCGGCCGTGAACGAGAAAACGTAAGTGTTCAGCGTGACCGGTACCTACGGGATCACAATATGTATTACTTGATATGGGATTTGAGGACTGTTTTGCCTTATTGTCTTCGGACCGACCCCATGGGGAGAATACAAAAGAGTATTTTGATTGCTATACATGTAGTGACATGTTGTGTGGATGTGTGGTATACATCAATGAAATACCCCAAACATTAATTACCTTAATTAATAAGGAATTAAATCAAATATCCATCTAATGAGTAATACTCATTATATACATTAGTGTATAAAATATAGACCAAGATGAACACCAAACTATACATTAAATCTCTAGTGAAGAGAGAACATTATTAAAGAGAAACCAACTCCTAAAGTCAATGCTACATGTAACACATTAGTGCATGTACTAAATATCATTAATATCACTCATTAAAATATATAAAACATTTTATATAGACAAACAAATTAAAGAACACAACAACCACCTATATACACACCTTAATACCATAATAACACATGTTACCACATAACACATAAATTAAGTCACAAATGTACAAACATAAGGTTGTAATATTAAAGTCTAGCATTTTGAATGGTCCCCCCCCCCCCCAATGTGTGTGGCTGACTGCAAGCCTTAGACAATCAAAATTAAGCTACAAGGGACAAAAGACAAATGAGACAAACATGTCCCAAAGAGGAAAAAAGTAAAAACACATTTCCACACCCTTTCTCTCATTCCCTCTCACACAAGATAAAAATCTTCCAACAATTCCTGCATGTCTCAGCTGTATATACTGCCAAGGAGTCACAAAAACCAGACATAATGTAACACCCCATCCAACAATAACACACTTACAATAAACTGCAGCGGAAAACAACCTCATCACATTACTTATCTCGTTGGTGTTACACGCCGTTAGCCACCCACGTGGCTAACAAGGCTAATACATACCCATTGTACCGGTCTGATGGGCTAAATTCCCGAGCGACTACACCTTACTATCCCTTTCCATTAACACACAACAACATACACCTTCCAACTATACCGAGTATTTATAAACTGATGCCGATAACAATTTCGGTCTTACTACACCTACTGTATATATACACTTAAATGATTACCCATGTACAATGTCTACCCCGTCCTACTCTCGAACGGCTTCCAGCTCTCTGTACCTGAAACAGGAAAAGAAGAGAAAGGGTGGCCCCCAAGGGGCTCAGCACCTTTACTGGTATGGTAATCCCGCAGCCCACATGCTACCGGGCCACGCACAACTAATTGTCGTCTTAGCATGCGATTGATTATATTTAAATCATGCATGCAACTGTAAACCACAACACATAATCATTTCGCCTCAACGGACTCAACAAACGGATAATATATCCTTACTTAATAAGTCACTCATGGTATTCATTATCCCTAGAGTGTTCCTCCTCTAATGGAGCTACTTCCTTAATAGACGACACTTACCCTTAAATCGGGTTATCCTTAAACGCCTCTTATCACAAACTGGGATTCATTTCCATGATCCACATACTCCACATTTTACAACATATAACATACACTACATAACAACACATAACAACACTTGCACGTTTCAACGTGTACATCATAACATCACAATAGATATTGCATCACAAACAAATTACATAACATAGCGGGAATGGTTCTCTTAGGAACCAACCCAAACATTGTTTATACACTGGTGAGCCTAGAGAATGTTGCCAGTCTCATGATAAGCTCGTTATACAATAGCAACAACACTCATTACCGTCCTAATAGTCGGACGAGTAACTTAAGTTAAGGCGGTTCGGGTTTGGAGGCCCGAACACCCACACAAACACATGTTCCCCCTAAACCGATCATAAGTCAGAATAGCTAAGCTTTGGAATAAGCTAATGGGAGATCATAACCCGTGAGGGAAACAACCATAACAAAGAGAAGGGTAAGGCTAAAAAGGATACCCTCTCCCAAACAACGCGCGACCGGCCAAACCGGATTCCTCACCACTGTTAGTTCAGACTTACTTTAGATATTAGTTAGAACCCCACTATGGAGTCTATCATAACTACACACCATACAGTTACAACTTGGTTAAACACACAAGGGAGATCCCTACATTCACATACGCATATCACACAATTAACACACGCATAGCCGTGGTTAGTACGTCCCATGGTTCGGGTCGTTTACTCCGAATACCGAACTCTCATGTGATCCTAGACTCAGTTAACTAAGGTTAACACTTCCGAGGTTAAATGCTATCGGAGTTGTACACGCCACATAAATGAATTACTGTAAACTCATTACATGTTTAATCTTACAACGTGGCAAACATACAGAAAAAACACATTGGCATACAAGCCGGTGTAATCCGGTAGGACACAGGTTGCAAGAAAACCATACCTGTCACCGGAGTCCACTTTACCACGTCCACTTATGTTCCTCGAGCAATTCTCGAACAACTGATAACATTACATGTATTTTTATTAACATCGGGGTAGCATGATTATTTAATGTCTAATGCTTATAACTTCTCCCCGTTAACTTAGTTACATAGCTTAACATTTTTAACTTGTTTTACTCTCACATTCTAATACAACTTTTCACCCACTTAATTGTCATTAAAACTCACCTAACATGTCCTTAACAACCTTATAACATCATTACCTATCAATCCCCATCATTACATATCATTTCCATACCTCAAAACAACAATTTTGGTCCATACAGTGGCCTGTCCGAACTTGTGTCCGAACCTCCAAGTTCGGACGCAAGCCGCGACCTAATACTGAAAACTATACACACGTCCGAACTTGTGTCCGGACTTCCCAAGTTCGGACACAGTTCGAGAGTAAATCCCAGATAGAAACAGTCACGTCCGAACTTGTGTCCGGACTTCCCAAGTTCGGACACAGTTCGAGAGTGAGAAAATCCTTACCCAACGAGCCTGTCCGAACATGTCCGACGGAAGTTCGGACACGGAAACATTCAATTTCCGGACTTAACCAATCTCACCAAACTTTCCTGCACGTCAACATTTCTCATTTCCAATCTTAACACACTTACCATCATAACTCTTTAAATACACTAAATCCTCATAATTGCATCCAAACATATCACAATTGCTTAACAATTGCTTAAACATTTAAATCTTTAAATCATCAATAAATTATACATTAAAACTTACACAATTCCTAGCACTTGGGATGTTTTCTCCTTAAGATTTCTAAGTGGTAGTTCACCAATAATGACCACTACACCAAGGTGTTTCCTCTACACCTTAACATCACCTCTCAACTTCTTTCTTACTAACTAAATCTCCTTTCCACAACTTCTTAAAATTCCTTACTCGAAACTCTTACCTAAACATCATTCCCTCCTTATTCACCAACATTACCTAAACCTTAAACAACCTTCTCCAAGACTTCATTACATCCTAAGACACTCATCGAATTCCTAGAACTTCCAAGACAATACCAAAGTCCTTGTAGCACTTTAGAACACCTTAAAACATGTTTTCTTCCCAAGTAAACATTTGTTCACCCTTAACACTTCCTAGTTCACCGAAACTCACTTAAAACACTTAGAACTTCTTACAAATTTCCTAAATTTGGCCATAGCTTCTCTTGTATATACTCACATCCCAACACTTAGGTTTTTACCTTATTTCATTCAAGAACACCTAAAATCCATCAAACACATTTCATACACAAACTTCACCCATTTAGCACTACATCACAATATAGTGCATAACTTAAATTGCTTGGCACTTAGGCCCTTAAATAACATGGCTCTTAGGCCCTTAAATTGCATCAACCATAAACACTGAATTTCCCACATAATAATGCCTTTGACCTGCAAATACCCAACAATACATATTCCTTTAATAAACTCCTTGAGAGCATTTCACTAGGTCATTCACCATTGGCTCCTTAGGTATTTATTAAGCAAATCAAGCTCATTTTCCTAAGGCACTTAAACTACATTGAGATAGCTTGTTTACCTCTTTTTCCTCACAAACTTCTTTCTTGTTTCCTTGTAAAACCGGTGGGGTGTTTGGTTGTTTGTCAACTTCTAAACAATGTACAAATAATAGAATGAGTATTCAAGCATTATGCTTCATCTCATTGTAAACCCTAGTTACACATATTGTTTTAACACATTAAGGTAATTGTTTTACCTTGGGATTGGAAGAGAACTTGAATAAGTATCAAGAGAGGACTCCTCCTAGCCCTTGGAAGATTCAAATGAAGCTAAAACAAGCAAGGTAAAGACACCATGGTGAGGTGAATTTTCGGCCATGTACTAAAAGGAGAGGAAACTTGATTTTTCTTTGAGATTCCTTACCTAGAAGCAAAGGAGAGTAATAATGTGTAGAAACACAAGCTCAAGCTCCATCAATGGTGATTCTCCATGGCACCAAAATTGAGCTCTTGAAGATTTGAAAAGATAGGAATGAAGAGCTTGATCTAACTAAGACTAATATGGTCTTAGAATTTGATTTGGAGCATGGAGTTGGATTTGGCAAGGAAATGAAGATGGAGAAGAGAGGAGCTGTAGCAAATCGTAAATGGAGGAGAGGAGAAGATGAAGAAACCGTGTGAAATGAAAGAAGAGAAGGAAATGAGAAGGTAAGTTTGCTTTTGGAGATATTTATGTTATAAAGCAAAATAGTACTTTACTTTAAGCTTTACTTTACTTATTTGATTTCTTTTACATTTGGTGACTCACACCATGAAAAACCGGCCCCCATATACTTAGGAGGGTATAATAGTCTTTATTGACCAACTTAATTACTTATAACAACATATGTTACAACTAGCTTATAAAAATCACTATTCACAAAAACAAGGCACATAGAAGTGAAATTTTTGATTTCCCATTGATATAGACTTCCAAATGTGATACTATATAGTACACATGTTAATTAAAGAGTAATGATGGACATTTAGCCCTTAAAAACTCATTTACAAGACAATTTTTCAAAAACGTGCTTTAAGACTCCTTAAAGCACATTTTGTGTTTTAACTTGTTTTCAAGCTTGGTTTTCTTTGGTAATTGATTTAATATGTTCATTAACATATTTATAAAGTATAGGTATGACCATTAGGTCTTATACAAATTTATCCCAAGCTTAGAGCACATTTTGCTCATATTGACTTTAAGGTATTTTCTTGTGTTTTATTTGGTTTAACTGTCCACCAAGGTTTCCTAAGGACTTATTTAGCCTTATTAAATCATAATTGAATATTATTAAGTCTTGGTAGGCTCTTTGGGTCCTAACCAAGTTCGCTCATAGCTTAGAGCATGTTTTTGCTCAAACCGTGTCTTAGTGTTTTATTGTGTTTTACCATGGTTTAAATGGTTCATTGATGTCTCTAAGGCACTTTTTAGCCTTTACATACCATATTTTAATATTTAAACCACATATCAAGGTTTGGGGTATTTCACATAACATTAGAAGACAAATGCAATAATAAGAAAGCAACAAAAGAGACAAAATATCTCTTACACACCTAACCAAGCTAGGAAAGAATTTCCATACTAATATCCCAAGTCATCCGCACTTTTCCTTTGCCCATACTCTCAGTCTCTTCTCCCTCTCTCAGCCGAGACCATCTTCTTCCTTCACCATTTTCAACCTCCATTAACATACCTTAAGCTCTAATAGAGTCTTAAGGCTCATTTCACCTCCAAACTTCAATTTTCCTGCACCAAAATCACCACCCACTCTTCCTTTATCATTCTAACTGATTTTCTAAGAGAGTATTGGCCATTGAAGGGTTGAAACTCAAGAGAATCAGATTGGTAAGTAAAGGTAATAAAAATGTGCTCTAAGACACCTTCCTTCTTTAAATTGTGTCTATGGCCGAAATTAACTCTTCCTACTGTATCTAAGGCACCAACACACCCTTTGAGAACCCAAGCCACGTCCAAGATCAACCCAAGGGCTAGCGGAACCTCTTGGGAACCTTAAGGTAAGGAAAAATGCCTTAAAACACCTTTTTACCTCTCTTCAATATTAATTCCGAAAATGAACTGTTACTTACCTCTTTTTCTACACCTTTTGACACACATTTTAAGAGTGTTTCCAGCCCTCTTCATTGAGCCTAAGAGCTGCTCCAAAACCCACCTAAAAAGGGCTCCAAATCAAGGTAAAATCATGGATTTCCATGGCTATTCAAGCCTTAATCTCTCCTATCCTTTTTCCTACAGAAACTAAAGTTCTTACTACTGTTATAGGTTGCCTATAAACACACTTATAACCTTCCAAAACTTCAAGGTAAAATCTCTCTTTAATCTTGCTTAAAAACTCCTTAAACTTGTCATTTAGGAAAAATCACTAACTAAACTCTTATTCATGGTTTATATATGGCCGAATGGTCCTTGTGCTACCCATGAAGTGCTGGGATAATTTTCAAGAGGAAAATCAAAGTTCAAAGAGGCAAACTCCTTAATTAAGCTTTAAAAGCTTACCCATGGTTAAGCAAAATGTCATGAAATAAAATCTAACCTAGGGTTTGTATATATACAGTGCCAAGAGCATATAGGAGCTGTTTGGACTCCTTGGTTGATTTAATACAAGGTAAGAACTCTTAAAACCATTTTTAAGACTTAAAATATCATTATCTTGTAACAAATAATATAGCCGAGAATGTTTAAGTGTATGGTGCTGCTTAATCCTTGGAAATGTGTAGAAAATAATGGTTATATGTTGGTTAGTGAATCCAGGTGATAATGACTTGTTAAAGTCAAGTTTATAAGTTAAAAATGAAAGGAAAATGATAAGAGTTAAGAGAAAATCTGTAACAAAGCCGTGTATAATATATAGTTTTGGGGTATTTTAATGTCATTTTATGACTGTTTATGTTATGTTTAAGGCTATGTGTTTAAGCCATTTTTATTATAGTTATTAAAGGCTTTAAATATTATTTATTATGTTTTTGAGTGATTAAATGTATTATTTAAGCTTCTGGTGCAAAGATGTAATTTTAGTGAACATATTCACTTAGGAACATTTTGGATGAATAATGATGAATTTAGGTGTAACATAAATTAAATATAAAAGTTATATTATGATTTATAAACTTTATAAATGTTAAAATGAACATAAGACTTGCCAAGTGGGTCAAACCATAAATAAAAAAGTTTAGGGTGCTAAACATTAAATAAAACCCAATGGGGGTTGTTTAGGAATTTTAAAAACATAAAATGTAATTTTTATGAAGTTTAAACACTTAATTGTAAAACTAGAGAGAAAATAATGGTATTTTCGTAATTACTGATAAATGCTGGTCAAAGGAGTGTTTGGGTGGTCAACCTTGACCATATATGGTGTTTGACCAAGTTGGAAAAAAAATAAGTAATTGATTTGGTAACTTAAATAAAGTATTAAGTTAAAAATGAAAGTTATAAAACTATTTGGGGTGTTTATGTAACTTTTGAAAGTTATGGGTTGGAATGAGGTTAATATGACCAGTAGGGGTCAGTACATAATTTTGGTGAATTTTAGGTTGATTTTGGTAATTTAATAAACTAAGGGTTATAATATATAGTTTAAGTATTAAAATGTGACATATATAAAACTTATGGGGTTATTATGTAAAAAACAGAAACTTAGGGGTGGAAAATGGAAGAGGGCAAAAATATGACATAGAAAGAAGAGCCAAAGTGGCCCAGACCCCGGGTCTCCTTTAGGACCTTGTTCAAGCTCCAATTTGGGCACCAAGCATCAATCCGGATCCTAGACCACATGGCCGGGTTCGAATCCCGCATCCCGCATCCCGCACTCTATGACCGGGTCCCGGATCCTGCACTTGGCACTCTTCGACCGGGCGCCACATCCCGCGTCTCGTACTCCGCATCCGGGCGTCGCACCCCGTACCCCACACTTTTTGGACCGGAAGGCTTTACAAGAAGAAAAGTTCCAAAATTAGGAGGGTTGCTCCAATAAAGTAATACCACATGTACAAGGATTAAGAGATAGACCTCACACTAGAAAGTCTATAAATAGAGATGGGGGGCTCATTTGTAAAAAGACACAATATTAGAAGAGAGAGAACACTAGAAAGCTCTCTAAACTTGTAATACTGAGGAAAGAAATAAAGATATTGTCAAGAAGTGGAGGTAGGCCAGATTATTGGCCGAACCACTATAACTCTCGGTGTTCTATTTGTTTGTGAGATGTGAGGGATTAATTATAAGTATTCAGAAAATAATATTGGAACAGCCTAGGGGCTGTTTGGTAATTTATAAAACTATTTTGGGAATTTTTGGAATTAAATAAGTTATTATGTATAATATAAATTTTTAGGAATTAAATTGTAAGTTTACAAAAATAAGGGGTAATATGTAATAATAAGAAAGTTGTGGGTAATAGTATAAAACTGAAAAAGAGGGGGGCTGCTGTTCAAATTAGTCATGTATATATGTATATATGTTGGTATATTATAAGGTTTATGAATCTTAGATTATAAATTAAATAATGAAAGAAAATGTAACAACAAATAATATTTGGGGTGGTTTAGTAAATGATCAAAAATGAAATGGGAGGAAAATTAAAATATCAAAAGTGTATGGTTAGTTTGGAATTTTCAAAAACAATGAACAATATATTATAAGGCTAAAATGATATAATATGACATTATATTAAAGTTTAAGAGAGTATATTATAAGGGCATTATTATGGTATACATATACCTTGTAAACAATCACATAAAACTGATGGGATCAAATTTGGGAAGATGGGGAGTATAACACATGGTTTAAAAACCTTAAAATATGAGGAACATGATAATGAATAAAATACCTTGTACAACATTAAGGTGAATCATTGGCATAATAATTTGTGAATAGATAACACAAATAAATACAAGTGTGTCTAACAAAGAATAAAGAACTAATTCGTTATGAAGAAACTTTATAATTCATATATTATGAATTTATAATACAAGGTGAGCATGTAATGTGAATAAGAAACCATATGAGATGGATGTGGAGAGAACTATGTGTTAGGAATATAATCATAAGTGTTACAAAGTAATGTAATATAAATCAATAAATAAATATCGACTATTATGAAGTATTGACTTGAAACGTTGACCAAGTCGAACTATGTTGACCAAAAAACACAACTTCGCCAAGTAGATTAATTAACCAACACACACAAGATATTATACAACTGTAAGTGAAGATGTAACCTGGCCTAGTGAGACATCGTAATAAACCATATGCTATGTATGCATAAATAAATGTATAATATTAGACACGCACGCATGTAAGTGTGCGTACGTAAACATGTAAAACAAAAAACCACGCTAATACATGGGTATTAGGAGAGTAATTCCTTCGTACTGAATACTGTTATGGTATCAAATATTATCTATACATAAACTGTAGTATGTCAAAAAACCGAAATCCCGAGGATTAATAACAAACCCTAGTAGAACAAACAACCGACTAAGAGGTTAACTATGGGGTAAAGGCTAGAACCTATCTGTAATAGTTAGACAGTCTCGTGATATAGACACCGATGTTAGAACAACATATTAAAAGAGGTACAGACTGCTAGATACGAGCTCGTGAGCACTAGTGGACAGGCATGAGTCATCACCTTAGCGTCATTGTCGGTGAACGGTATGTGAATGTGTGGTCGTGAAATACCCCAAACTTAGATATGGTGTTTAAGTGATAAACTAAGATATAAGGAGGCAAAATAATGCCTTAGAAACATTAAGAAACCATTTTAACCAAAGAAAACATAAGGAAACACCAAAAGAGCAGTTTAAGTAAAACCGTGCTCTAAGCTTGGAGAGACTTGGGTGAGTACCCAAATATTGTTCTAAGACCTGAGTAATATCCTAATGGTCATTTTAAATTAATTAACAAAGAAAACCAAGCTTGAAAACAAGTTAAAACACAAATGTGCTTTAAGGAGTCTTAAAGCACATTTTTGAAAAATTTCTTGTAAATGGGTTTTGAGTGGCTAGATGTCCATCATTACTCCTTAATTAACATGTGTACTAATTAGTATCACATTAGGAAGTCTAAATCAATGGGAAATAAAAAATTCACAACAATGTGCCTTGTTTTGTGAATAGTAACCGAATAGTGACTAATTTAGTCTTTAGTTAATAAGCTTAGTTAGTTGGTCAAACAAGACCATGACTTGCCTTAATTAATAGGGGGCCAGTTTTCAAAGGGTGTGACTCACCTTGAGTAGCCAAATGATATTAGAAAAGAAGAGGGAAAAGTAAGGAGTTACTATTTACTTTAAGAAAACAAATATCTTACTTTACTTACCTCTCTCCTCATCTTCATTCTTCATCTTCTACACCGGTTTTCTTTTGCTCTCTCCCTTCTTTCTCACGTAAACAAGCAGCCCCATGCTAGCTTCAACTTCCCTTGCACACATCCTACTCATTTTAGCTCCAAAACCAAAACAAATTACATATTCTTCTTAGTTAGCTCAAGCTCGCTCTTTCTGTCCTTTCAAAACTTAAAGAGCTTTGATTTGGTGCCAAGCCAAACCACCATTAGAGGAGGAAACTCAAGCTTGGAGACTCCATTAGCTTCTCCATTCTCTTAAGGTAAAGAAAGTGTAAGAAAATCTAGGTTTCCATCACTTTTTCTTCATGACTGAAAATACATGCTCATGAGGCTTCATTTTAATGCCTTGTTCTAGCTTGTTTTCTACTCTTCAAAGGATTGAAGAGGTCCTTCTTGCTTCATATCCAAGCTTGTCTTGAGAAACCAAGGTAAAACAATCACCTTAATACCTTAAAGCACATTTTTAACCTAGGTTTTGTTCCTTAGGGTTAATGTATAATCTAGTACTCATTGGAGTCATTGGATATTGGCTAAAACATTGGCAAGGAGATTTTAAGTGGTGACCGAGATTGAGCAAGGAAAAACCTAAGGAGGAAAGTTTGTGAGCTTGTGAAAGAACAAGGTAAATTACTTACCTTAAAGTGTTTTATTGTTTAAGGGAATGGGATTTAGATATGTGATGAGTTTAGTGTAGAGTTTACATTAGAAAAGGGCTATATATAACCTAGGAGAAACAATGATTATGTTGAGAACTTGTGACTGAGGAGCCAATGAGAAAAGAGATAGTCAAACAATGTTGAGATGAATTACAAGAAGCATTTATTTCAATGGGAGCCTTGTGTGTGTATTCGCAGGTTAAAGGCAAATATATGTGGAAATTCAGTGGTTAAGATTATTGTCATTTAAGGGCCTAAGTGCCAAGCATTTTAAGTTTATACACTATATGATGATGTGGTGTAGTTTTAGTGTAAATTGTGTGTTAAGGTGTTGTGATGAGAATTTGAGTGGTCTTGGTTGTTTGATGGTGAAAAAAGTGTTTGGATGTAACTATATACTAGAGAACCCATGGCAAAATTTAGAGGAGAACCTAAGTGTTTGAGATGTTCTAAGGAGATTTCATGACTAAGGAAGTACTAGGAAGTTCTAGAGGTTGTCTTGATGACAAAGGGTGAGATTAAGGTGTTTAAATGACTTATAATGACATAGGCATCACTATGAAGGCTTTAGGAATCAAGAGAATGTATTTAGGTATTTCGGACTTAGGTAAATGTGGGTAAACAACTAGGAAGGAGATAATGTATTGATGGATGGAAGCATAAGCTTATAAAGGAACCTTAAGTAAATGCATAAAAGAAGTTAGGAAACTTTAGTAAGTTGGATGTGAATGAGTGTAAAACTTTGAGATGATTTAGGTAGAAAATAGAGTTTAGAATTTAAGGAAGGCTTGGAAATTGTAATAGGGGTGGAAAGTGGTATATATGGTGTGGTCAAGTTCTTAAGGAGGGAACTTTTGGCTAGTAGAAGTTCTAGGTGAAAGGGATGTTGAAATGTAGGAATGAAATAAGTGTTAAGTGTTGGTAGTTGTTGTAAGAATTGAGTAATGGGTTGGAATGATCTTTGGAGGTTGTTTTAATGAGTTTGGAGGATGGTTTAAGATGAATTTAAGGGTCTAAATGATGTTAGAACACATTAGGATGCTTGGGGAAAAATTCAGAATTGAAAGAACAACTTAAGAGTAAAGTCTGTAGTGGTCCGACCCAGGGTCCGACCCAGTTCTGGGTCGGACGGACCTCTGTTAAGCCAACGTAAATGTTCTGGAATGGTCCGACCCAGGGACTTGGGTCGGACATGGGTCGGACGGGAGAGTTTTAAAAGACGAGTAAATTTCTGGAATGGTCCGACCCAGTTGGTTAGGTCAGACATGGGTCAGACAAGTGGAACTTTTCAAACCCGAAAGTTACTGGAATGGTTCGACCCAGTTGGTTGGGTCGGACGGTGGGTCGGACGACCCTTAACACTTAAAAAAAAATAATTTTGAATTCTAAGGATGATAATTGGTAATAAGGTATGCCATTGGTTGGGTAGTAATGATTAGGACCCTAAGAACCTAGGGGATTAAGTTAAGTTAAGTAAAAACCTTAATGTTTAAAGTTAAGTTATAAGGTTAAGTGGCAAGAATTTAAGAGGGTATCGAATGGGAGTCTTTAGGGACTAAGTGAGTTAAGTAAGGTGCAAATAACTAATGGCCTAAAAATGAATTAATGTTTTACGTTTGTGAATTGGGACCCCGGAGAAGTTAAACAAACGACAGACGACGGTGAACGGTACAATCTTTCTTGTGACCTGCTTGCTAACGAGGTGTCCCTCGGCCTGTGTGCTATCTGTTTACTTGCTATGACTAGGACAAGATAAAGCATGCAACCGGTTATAATTGCTCTCGTTGTGTATGTGTTTCCTTTACACTAACCCACGAGGCTTGGGATTGTTACTAACTAAGTTTAGTGCTTACTGAGTTAAGAATAAGAGTTAAGTATTGGTGAATGTTGGTTAATACCCGATAAGGTTTAACTAACACATGGTGGGTAAGATTTTTACTAACTGGAACTTGAGTGAGGAAACCCGGGACTGACTCCGGTCATGCATGCTAAGGAAAGGGGACGGTATCTGAATCAGATCCGCCCTCCACTTAAGGACTTGTCTTCGGACTTGTAGCCTAGGGCCGGTTGCCGGCTCAGCTACGCTGGACTCCCGTCCAGGGTAGGTGGCATTAAGATGGTGCGGTAGGATCACCTAAATCCTAGGTTTGAGATTAAGCTACAACCATTCCCTTCTAGGAACGGTTTGTATTCTGAGAATAAGTTAAGGTTAAGATTGAGGTAAGATAAGGAACAAAGGTTAAGGAAATCAGGACTAAGGAGGGGGTTACTAACCCGCTTGATAAGGGAACGCTTGTGTCGTTCATTGTGTGTGAACTATGTATGTTCATCTGTGGATTGTTGTTTATTGCACTTCATATCATGCTTGTGTACTTAATCAATTTCTATGCTATCGACAATTAGTCGTCGTAGCCCTGTTAGCTTGGGGGCCATGAGAGGGAGTACCAGCATTCGTGCTGACCCCTTTGGGAACTGTTTTTACACTTGCAGGTAAGAGGCCCATGAAGACGCACCACGAGAGTAGGAGCGGTTAGACTTAAGATGGGTTGTTTATTTTGAGTACGGGTTGCGCTTGTGCTCCCATTTGTTTATATTGAAACTGATGTAAGTTTGTGATTATGACTTAGTACTTATACTCGGTTGGTTGGTGGTATTTGGGTTGGTGATATTTTGGTTGGTGGTGTTTGGTCGGTTGTTTCATTTTGGATAAGTGTTGTAATATTATAAGGCCGGTATGTTCTAACGATCAGACCGTGGCAAGGTCCAGGTGTTTGTAATTTCCACTGCGACAAATTCGATTAAGCGTTAAGTTTAGCGATAACCACGATTGGCTTTGGATGGGGTGTTACAAAAAGTGGTATCAGAGCGTAGTTACGCTCTGATCAAGAAATACCGGACATAAGAAACCACCGAGTTAGGATATAAGTTAAGGAAAAGTGATGGGTTAAGGGGTGAGAAGTTAGAGTGAGTAGAGTCAGATGACCACTAATAAGTGTGGATCGTCTTTACCGTCTACGGACGTTATAAATTCGTTAACCGAAACAGTGGTGGATGCGAATCTAATGTGAGTTATGCTTGTTCAGATGTCAGGAAGGAGAGGTCGAGGCCGTCCCAGAGGCGACGAGACTGAGATACCGGAGGGGCAGACGATCGCAGAGATCGTAGCTGCCGCATTAGGGCATATGGGCTATCAGCCTGGTGTGGGTGCACCACTCCACCGCCACAACCCCGGGAACAAAATGGGTGAAGAGTCTTGCAGACCTTCGACCCGCACACTTTAAGGGGGAGACCGATCCCGCCAAGCTTGAGGCGTATATCTCCGAGCTGGAGACCGCCTTTGAGACCCTTGATGTCCCTGCTGGGATCAAGGTGCGTCTGGCTGCTTTCTATCTGAAGGGGGCGGCAGGCGATTGGTGGAAGCTGGTGAGGGCCGAGCATGTGGCCAATCCAGAGTTCGGCTGGGAGCAGTACACTGCCTTGCTACGAGCAAAGTACTACCCCGCCCATGTCCAGACGAAGAAGCGCTTGCAGTTGGATGCGCTTAAGCAGACCGACAAGATGACGGTGGACGAGTATTACTCAGAGTTCGAACGCCTTGCTCCGTCTTCTGCCAGGTCTTGGATATTCAGACCAGATCCTGGTGGACCGCTTCTATGGCGGGCTTAGCCATCGACTCCGCTACGCTACGGCATGGGACGACGAGTTACACTACCTTGCAGGTAATAAGAATGATTGAGATTTGAGTAAGATTTAGATTATGAGAAATAAGAGTGACTAATACTGTGGAAAACAGGAGTGCTATCATGCCGCTGCTAAGGTTGAGATCCGTCCAGCAGAGGGACGAGGAGAATGCTAAGAGGAAGAGTGCTGGTAAGAGCACGGAGAGCCAAGGGCAAGGTAAGTACACGAAACAGAAGTACCAGCCTCAGGCCAGAAAATCAGAACCCAAAGGGAAGGAGAAAAAGGAGAAGGCTCCGGAAGAGCCATTGAAGTTGACGTACGCATACGCAGCTACACCCCTGCGCTCTAGGGCGCCAAAGGGTAAGGGATTGGTATTGAGTGAATTAAGAAACAAATAGTACCGTTTGAGATATGAGTACTAATGTGGCAAATGATCAGGATCGGAGACTGAGAAGGGAGCCGGTGGTGGCTACCAGCGACGCTACATTTGTAGGTGGTGTCACAAGGACCACCCCGGGCTCGATTGCAAAGGGAATAAGGTGGAGTGCAACTATAGTGGGGTATACGGACACCGAGCATATGAGTGCTTTCGGAACCCCGCTAGCAGAGCCTATAGGCCGATACTAGGGGCAAGGGCAAGACCGATCAGGGAGCTGGATCTGACGGTCAGAGGAAGGTGTAGTGATAAGTGTCTAAATGAGCATGTTATTTAGGTGTATTTCATGTATAATATTAGCACTTTTCTTGCTCATTTCTCCACTTCGGTTAGTTTTCCTCTAGTTTATGTTTTATTGTTTTTCTCACAAATTATTGGTTTAACATGAGGAAAACCAAGCCGGGAGTAAAATAGACGAAGAGACGAACGCGTAGACGCAAACGGCTCAGAAAACAGGTCCAAACGAAGAATCTAGAGCCGGTCAAAGTTTGAAGTAAAATAGGCCACGGTCAAGCTGCAACCGCCCAAGAGGAGGCGGACGTCTCACATGCAACCGCATGGCGGACGTCTCACAGGCAACCGCCTACTAAGTGGCGGACGAGACTGGTGCAACCGCCTGGCGGACTTCACCCACGAGGCGGACCACTCTCGCACAACCGCGAGGCGGACCACTCTCGCACAACCGCGAGGCGGAACACTCACACACAACCGCCCGTAATGGGGCGGACCTCTCTATGGCAACCGCGAGGCGGTCAGCACAAGAAAACCGGCGGTACTGACTAAAATCAACCCGGGCTAGTTTCTTCTTCGCGCAGTCGTCTTCAACTTGAATCGTCTTATCTATCTACTCCGACGCCTACCTTAAATCGCTCCTGCAATCTGCCTCCTGTCCCCTGCAATTAATGCTTCAATCAATGAAGCAATCAATGAAGCAAATATCTACGTACCACTACCTCTTCATTTCTTCTATAAATACCCATTCCCTACAGCCTTGTACGAGTGCACGGAGAAACCAGAAAATCACTCATTCTCACCTCATTCATTCTCTTCCATTAACACTCACGTACATCTCATACCCCAGTTCTCTAAATTCTCAAATTCACCCACTTCACTTATAATAACCTACGTACATGTTCACTCTTCGACCTCTCCATTTCTCCATTCACTAATCACGTCTCCGTGCTGTTATTACGTCCAACCTCTGTCAGATTTATTACCAGTTAATATGTCTGGCTAAGGAGGATTTGCTCCGGGCAAGGTTTTTAATTATGGTTGTTTAATTATGTAATCAATATTTTTACCGTTTTTAATAAATACAGTTTGTTACGCTTAAAGGATTTCTCTCACCATTTTAATAAATTACATGAATTTATTAAAATGCTTTCCTAAGTCTATTTTGATCAGACCAGGTGATAAATAGACAGGTTATTTAAGCCGTAAATCTGGAGAAAACTTATTATGATTTAATAAGTTAGTATTTACAGATGCAATTATAATTCCTCAAATTTAACGTCCGTTTACATAGTAGTGCTCGAACCTTGATTAGACCGAGCATTTTCTGGTAAAAGTTCTTAAGGGTCTATGACTTAGTCCTTAGGATAATAAAAGGAATTTTGCCAAACTAATTTATTAAACCGGAAGAGATAGCATAATTAATCAGATTATATAAAACCTGAACCCGGAGTTCCATTTAATTCTTCTGCACTCAGTAATTTAATCTGCTCTTTTAATTCTCTAAAACAAGTCAATTAACTTCCCCCCTTTTGTGACAAGCTTAGGAACTACTTTAGCTCGCTATAAGTCCCACGGTTTGACCCCGGCCGCTTCTGTCTTCTACACTACTACGACCGGGTTTTAATTTGCAGCCCGACGGATATTTTGAGTATTAATTTCTTTCTTTTAATAACTACACCTCTTCTAAATCACTCACGATAAATCCATTCTGCAAAATGGCGCCGTTGCCGGGGACTTGATTTAATCTAGTCCCTAAGCCCCGGTTAATTCACCTGTTTTATTACAATAATCTGTTAATCTACTAAAATAATTAAATAATAAAATTCAAAAAAAAAAACTGTTAATCCAATTTCGACATATAACCTCGGACATCTGATTTGGACATCGGACTTCTGACATTTGATCTGACTTGGACATCTAATTTTGGACATCGGACTTCTGACATTTGTTAATATTATTGTTATTTATTTCTGTCATTTCGTTCCATTGTCATTTCGTTCCCTTGTCATTAACTACTAACTTTAAATTTCTGTCATTTCGTTCCATTGTCATTTCGTTCCCTTGTCATTTCGTTCCCTTGTATACTAACTACTAACTTTAAATTTCTGTCTACTAATTCCTAACACTTTATTATTCTAACGTATAACCCGTTCTTTTCTCTGTTTTGAGTGGTGTATGCCTTTCACCAGGTCACAGAGCCTCCCAGAGAATATTAATCACACGGTTGGTTACATCCCAGAAATCGAGAGAACCTTTCTGCGCAATCTCAGGCAGAGACGAACTCAACAGAACATTACCAACACAGTGATAGATTCTGACCCGGAAGCTAACATGGCAGCTACACCAGCAACGGTTCGAAATATCAACAGGCCGTCTAACCAAGGACAACAGCCTGCTATCGTCCTTCCTCACCTCAGCCCATCCGAATACGAGGAGTGGCAAAAGTTGAAGCCATATCATCAGATTCGATGTGTGAAGGAGCTGGGTATGTTTGATGGCACCAGTCCAGACGAAGCCCTGTTACATGTTACAAAATTCTTACAACATGCCAACAGCCTTACTGCAACCGATGCAGTACTTCAATATGCAAGATTGTCGTTATTTCCACACACAGCCTGACGGGAAACGCGAGCAAGTGGTATCATAGCTTAACACCGAGTACCATTGTTACCTGGGACGACATGGCCACCAAGTTCTATGACAAATTCCTACCTCCGAGCCGAACTTTGGAGATGATTGCTGAAATTTATAATTTTAAGCAACCAGGATCGGAGAATATTTGTGAAACTTGGGACCGTTTCAAAGGTCTACTACTCACTTGTCCTCACCACGGTCTGACGAAGGAACAAGTATCACAATTGTTTTACAAGGGCTTGATCGGTCCGTGCAGAACAATGGTGTTATCTTCGTTAGGGGCTGACGTTCTGAAAAAGCCGGGAGCACAATTTCTGAACAGCATGGAGTCTCTCTCTGTGAGGAAATTAGAGACTGGGCCTCCGGTGGATCAAGGAGCGGTACTCCAGGATTATATCATGTTGGGGAGAGTGATAACAAGTTCGACCAGCTCATGAGAAGCCATGAGCAACTCATGGAAAGCAACGCTCAGCAAGCAACAAAAGTGAGCACTCTACAGAAAGTGGTCGAACAGATGGCGATGAATTCCTTCCCTCAGCAAGCTAAGTCAATGATTTCCCCACCTACCTACCCTAC
This sequence comes from Limonium bicolor, assembly GCA_023374045.1. NCBI lineage: Eukaryota > Viridiplantae > Streptophyta > Magnoliopsida > Caryophyllales > Plumbaginaceae > Limonium > Limonium bicolor. The sequence goes on along the minus strand of CM041781.1, from coordinate 122,036,423 downwards.
TCCAGGCTATGCTCCTCAATCACAAACGTCACCAACAATTTCTTGTACGCAATGTTGCGGGCCTCATGATTACAATCAATGCCCCCAACTACAAGAAATGAAAGCAGCGGAGGAAGCAAACTACATCACCAACAATTCAGGATACAGACAACCATGGCAACGTAACATGCAATCCAACCTTAGCTACTCAAACACCGGAAATATCCAAAACCCACATACCCTACAAATCCCAAAATTACAGACCTCAGTCCAATTTCCAAGGAGGTCCAAGGCAATATCAACAACAGTCTTATGGCAATGAAGCTTCATCGAGCCGACCAGCTCCACCTCCTTCGAATCCTGAGTCTGATATGTCTCAGATGCAGGAAATGTTTAAGGCGATGATGGGTAAATCACGAGATACGCAAGAAGAGGTCGCAGCTCTGCGCAAAGATCAAAAAGCCTTGCAATCTCAAATCCAACAGCTACTCACTCAACAAAGACCACCTGGTCAATTCCCTTCACAAACAAATCCCAATCCGAAGGAACAAGCAAATTCAGTCCTTATAGACGATGGCACATCACAATCAACAAACTTGTGTGCAGTCTCTTTAAGGAGTGGAAGGGAACTTGCCACCAGCAAAGGAAAAGAAAAAGAAAATCTTGAAGATTCCTATATCAATGTTGATGAAACCACCAACCCAACTTTACCTCCCTCAGAAATCCTAATTCCTACTCCTGTTACTCCACCTCCATCTCGAATTACCATCGACATCCCAACCTCCACTCATAAAAACAGTGAACTCCCGTTCCCAAACAGAATGAAAAAGAAACATCTTGATGAGCAATTCTCCAAGTTCTTGAGCATTTTCAAGAAGCTGACCCTCGACATACCTCTGATCGATGCTTTGCAAGAGATGCCTAACTACGCAAAATTCCTCAAGGATCTCTTGACAAAGAAGAAAAAGAAACCTGGAAAGGAGACAGTGCACCTGACAGAGGAATGTTCTGCAGCCCTTCTTCGAGCACTCCCTCCTAAACAAACAGATCCGGGAAATCCCGTGATCCCGTGCTTTATAGGTGGGGTGGATTGTGGAAGTGGTCTATGCGACCTAGGAGCCAGCATTAATATCATGCCATACGCCACCTTCTTGAAAGTTAAAGGAGGAGAAATGCAACCGGTTCCTTTTAAACTCCAACTAGCAGACAGATCAGAGATCAAGCCCCTGGGCATAGTCCGAGATTTGGTAGTTGGAGTGTCTCGCTTCATCTTTCCAGCTGATTTCGTCATTCTAGAAATGGATGACGATGTCGAGGTTCCCCTGATTCTAGGTCGACCGTTTCTAAGTACCGCCAAAGCTATCATTGACGTCCACCACGGGAAAATCACTCTTCGGTACGAAGATGAGACGATTGAATTCGACATGCAGAAAATGATGAAGAAAAGCTCAAACTTTTCTCCTCATGCTAAGACTGGTGGGATTCACAGAGAGAGGAGGAGGAGGTTTGCTACAGGAGAGGAACGTATTTTCCATCTTCCATCCAGAAGCTGAAACTGAAACCCTAGAGCAAGTATTACTTACTTCTCTAAAAAAAGATGGAGGATCCAGAAGTCAACGCCATGCTGGCGTACGTAGAAAAAGGAAGGGCCGTTATCAAACGTTCCGGCCACCAATCGAAGAACTCGACAGAAAACCCCAAAAATCAATTCCATCAGTAGAACAACCACCTGAACTCGAGCTTAAAAAAATACCCTCTAACCTCAAGTATGCTTTCCTAGCTGAAAATGACCGCTTACCTGTCATTATTTCCTCTTCTCTGAATTCCGGAGAGGAAACGAAGCTACTTGGGGTATTGAAGAAGCACAAGACAGCAATCGGGTGGACTATCGCTGATATCAAAGGAATTGATCCCTCCTATTGCACGCACCATATTTACATGGAGGAAACTTCAAACCTATCCGACAACCTCAACGCCGGCTAAACCCTAACCTCAAGGAGGTAGTTCGAAAGGAGGTTCTAAAACTCCTTGACGCAGACATCATCTATCCAATTTCTGACAGTCCATGGGTCAGTCCTGTTCAAGTTGTCCCTAAGAAGGGGGGCATCGAAGCTGTTATTAATGAAAAGGGAGAGACTATCCCTCAAAGAAAGATCACAGGATGGCGCATGTGTATTGATTATCGGCGTTTAAACTTGGCCACCAGGAAGGATCATTTCCCTCTCCCCTTCATCGACCAGATGTTGGAACGACTTGCAGGGCAAGAGTACTACTGTTTTCTAGATGGGTTCTCGGGTTATTTTCAAATACCAATCGCACCTGAGGACCAGGACAAGACAACCTTCACTTGTCCTTACGGTACCTTTGCATACCGACGAATGCCTTTCGGTCTATGCAACGCCCCTGCTACCTTCCAGAGATGTATGCAAGCAATATTTGCTGACTTCATCGAGCAGAGCATAGAAGTCTTCATGGACGATTTCTCAGTCTATGGCTCTAGTTTCGACAAATGCTTGGCACAACTAGATTTGATCCTGAGACGGTGTGAGGATACGAATCTCGTCTTAAACTGGGAGAAGTGTCATTTTATGGTCAAGGACGGGATCGTCCTTGGACATAAAATATCAGCAAAAGGGATAGAGGTGGATAAAGCCAAGGTAGAGGTTATTGAGAAGTTACCAGCACCAACTACAGTTCGAGATATACGAGCATTTCTAGGGCATGCAGGATTTTATCGGCGGTTTATTCAGGACTTCTCCAAAATCAGCAAACCTTTGACCGACCTGCTACAGAAAGATGCCCCGTTTCATTTTGATGAGAGGTGCTCAGCTGCCTTCCAAGCCATAACACAATAATTGGTGACAGCACCTGTGGTCATACCACCTGATTGGTCTCTTCCTTTTGAGATCATGTGTGACGCAAGTGACTATGCCGTGGGGGCAGCTCTGTGCCAAAAGAAAGAGAAAATCTTGAGAGTGATCGCCTATGCTAGCAGAACACTGAACGACGCACAGAAAAACTATACGACCACCGAAAAAGAACTTTTGGCTATAGTTTTCTCCTCCTCGATAAGTTCAGATCTTACTTATGGGGAAGCAAGGTCATCGTGCATACAGACCACTCCGCTCTCAAATACTTATTCACAAAACAGAAGCCAAGCCTCGCTTACTGCGCTGGATTCTTCTACTTCAAGAGTTTGACATCGAAGTCAAAGATAAGAGCGGAAAACTGAATGTCGTGGCCGACCATCTCTCTAGGTTGGTGACTCCTACGGATAGTGTGCCCATAAACGAATTCTTCCCCGACGAGACTGTCTTCTCCATCACCAAAGTACAGGAGCCATGGTACGCCGACCTGGCCAATTATTTAGTCTCAGGAACAGTACCCTACGATTTTTCCTACTCCCAGAAGAAGAAATTCCTTTCTGACTCGAGGCATTATTTCTGGGAGGACCCGTACTTGTTCCGAGTTAGTGCTGATGGGTTAATTCGACGATGTCTCCCGGAAGAAGAAGTTTCGAGTGTCATCCACTTTTGTCATTCTCGGGAAGCCGGAGGTCACCATGGACCCACGAGGACCGCTGCTAAGATCCTGGCATCAGGTTTTATTGGCCGACCCTTCATAAAGATGTGTACCAATTCTGCAGACAATGTGATAATTGTCAGAAAATGGGTAACACATCCAGGAGACATGAGATGCCGCAACAAGGGATACTAGAAGTAGAGCTCTTTGATTGTTGGGGCATCGATTTCATGGGACCGTTCCCTTCCTCGCAGGGCCACGAATATGTTCTGGTGGCAGTTGATTATGTTTCAAAGTGGGTGGAGGCTATACCCTGTCATCACGCAGATGCAAAGACAGTAACAAGATTCCTCAAAAAGCACATCTTTACCCGTTTTGGCGTGCCCAGAATTATTATTAGTGATGGAGGAACACACTTCTGCAACCGTTTATTCGAAGCACTTATGGTTAAGTACGGGGTACGTCACAAGGTACCCTTACCTTATCACCCCCAGACAAACGGCCAAGCAGAAGTTTCCAACCGAGAGTTAAAATGGATCCTTCAGAAGACGGTTAACTCATCACGGAAGGATTGGGCACTTAAACTGGATGATGCGCTTTGGGCTTACCGCACTGCATTCAAGACTCCCATCGGGATGTCTCCTTTTAAGCTGGTCTATGGAAAAGCATGCCACCTTCCTGTGGAGATGGAGCATAAAGCATATTGGGCAATCAAAGCCCTAAACTTTGACATGGTTTCTGCAGGAGGGAGAAGAAAATTCCAACTTACCGAATTAGAAGAGTTACGAGATCAGGCTTATCAGAATGCAAAGATCTATAAAGAGCGCACCAAAAAGTTCCACGACAGGATGATCTCAAGAAGGAATTCGAAGTTGGTGATTGGGTTCTCTTATATAACTCGAGATTAAGGATTTTCCCAGGGAAGCTCAAGTCACATTGGGCCGGCCCTTTTCAAATTGTTAGTGTGACCCCGTACGGTGCCTTTGAACTCCAGAACAAACAAGGCGAAACTTTCAAGGTCAACGGGGCACGTCTTAAAAGGTATAATTCTCATTCCAATATTTCAACTAACCTATCTGCTACTTATTTTGTCCAAGAACAGCGGGACAATTCGCCCTCGAACTCTTCTCCAAACTAAAACTTGGTCAAATACGTCTAGCTAGAGACGTTAAACCCGGGCAGCTCGGTGGGAGGCAACCCACTATCTATCTTTTATTTTTCCTTTAATTTAATATGTTTTTCCTTTTTGTACTATATTTCCCTTTTATTTGCTATAATAAAATGCAGGCTTCACTTGAGTTCTTCTCGCTGTGTAGAATATTCTTTACAGGTTCAATTCATGACATTCCACAGCAACACTCAAGTGTGGGGGAGCTCTACACACTCTACGAAATCTGGGGAGTACACTCTTTCCTTTACTTTGCTTGCCCTATTAATTTTATTTCATCTACGCAATGAGGGCATTGCTTGAGCTAAAGTGTGGGGGAAGAACCTAGGACATCTAAAATGCTTAAAATTTGTTAAGTCTCTCTGCTTATCTTCTGCTTACCTCGCATTTGTTCTAATTGAATTATGTACCCTGCTAATGTAGGTTGTTCTCTTTAAAAACTAATACTATTATGAATTGTAGGATAAGGGTACAAAATTTTAAAATTTTTACATTTGATTACTTTTGAGGAGCATTTTATATGCGGTGTGACCAAATAATCTGCAAATTGGTTGGATTTTATTGCTCAGGGTTTCTTTCTGTCTTCTCTCTTAGGGATTGCTAAGGGGTATTTCTCTGTTAAAAAAAAAAGAATACAAAAAAAATAAGGGACTTTCGAGACACCATTGGTAACCACAAAAGAGAGTTGAGTGTTCTTGAATACAAAGGCGTGATGCCTATATTATCTCATCTCTTACGCAAAAGTGAAACAAATGCATAAATCTATTTTTTCCTTTTGTTTTCTCCTCAATGCCCATTCTTGAGAGAAGTTGGCCATGGTAAAAGTTCTCGGAGTCACCTAAACAAAAGAAACATTGAAGTACCTTAGATCATACCCCGAAACTCTATATTTTGTTTTTACCCTGAGCACACCTATGCCACCAGCGGATAATTTTCCACACTCCTCAATAAGTTTTAGAGATCATAAACTATTGACTTTTTTATCCTACCCTTCATAATAATATTTGTTAGTATTGAGCATTTCCTACATGCTTAGGTACATGGTTTTACTTGAGGACAAGCAAAAAGATAAGTGGGGGGGTGTGATAAGTGTCTAAATGAGCATGTTATTTAGGTGTATTTCATGTATAATATTAGCACTTTTCTTGCTCATTTCTCCACTTCGGTTAGTTTTCCTCTAGTTTATGTTTTATTGTTTTTCTCACAAAATTATTGGTTTAACATGAGGAAAACCAAGCCGGGAGTAAAATAGACGAAGAGACGAACGCGTAGACGCAAACGGCTCAGAAAACAGAGTCCAAACGAAGAATCTAGAGCCGGTCAAAGTTTGAAGTAAAATAGGCCACGGTCAAGCTGCAACCGCCCAAGAGGAGGCGGACGTCTCACATGCAACCGCATGGCGGACGTCTCACAGGCAACCGCCTACTAAGTGGCGGACGAGACTGGTGCAACCGCCTGGCGGACTTCACCCACGAGGCGGACCACTCTCGCACAACCGCGAGGCGGACCACTCTCGCACAACCGCGAGGCGGAACACTCACACACAACCGCCCGTAATGGGGCGGACCTCTCTATGGCAACCGCGAGGCGGTCAGCACAAGAAACCGGCGGTACTGACTAAAATCATCCGGGCTAGTTTCTTCTTCCGCGCAGTCGTCTTCAACTTGAATCGTCTTATCTATCTACTCCGACGCCTACCTTAAATCGCTCCTCAATCTGCAATCTCCTGTCCCCTGCAATTAATGCTTCAATCAATGAAGCAATCAATGAAGCAAATATCTACGTACCACTACCTCTTCATTTCTTCTATAAATACCCATTCCCTACAGCCTTGTACGAGTGCACGGAGAAAACCAGAAAATCACTCATTCTCACCTCATTCATTCTCTTCCATTAACACTCACGTACATCTCATACCCCAGTTCTCTAAATTCTCAAATTCACCCACTTCACTTATAATAACCTACGTACATGTTTCACTCTTCGACCTCTCCATTTCTCCATTCACTAATCACGTCTCCGTGCTGTTATTACGTCCAACCTCTGTCAGATTTATTACCAGTTAATATGTCTGGCTAAGGAGGATTTGCTCCGGGCAAGTTTTTAATTATGGTTGTTTAATTATGTAATCAATATTTTTACTGGTTTTAATAAATACAGTTTGTTACGCTTAAAGGATTTCTCTCACCATTTTAATAAATTACATGAATTTATTAAAATGCTTTCCTAAGTCTATTTTGATCAGACCAGGTGATAAATAGACAGGTTATTTAAGCCGTAAATCTGGAGAAAACTTATTATGATTTAATAAGTTAGTATTTACAGATGCAATTATAATTCCTCAAATTTAACGTCCGTTTACATAGTAGTGCTCGAACCTTGATTAGACCGAGCATTTTCTGGTAAATGAGTTCTTAAGGGTCTATGACTTAGTCCTTAGGATAATAAAAGGAATTTTGCCAAACTAATTTATTAAACCGGAAGAGATAGCATAATTAATCAGATTATATAAAACCTGAACCCGGAGTTCCATTTAATTCTTCTGCACTCAGTAATTTAATCTGCTCTTTTAATTCTCTAAAAACAAGTCAATTAACTTCCCCCCTTTTGTGACAAGCTTAGAACTACTTTAGCTCGCTATAAGTCCCACGGTTTGACCCCGGCCGCTTCTGTCTTCTACACTACTACGACCGGGTTTTAATTTGCAGCCCGACGGATATTTTGAGTATTAATTTCTTTCTTTTAATAACTACACCTCTTCTAAATCACTCACGATAAATCCATTCTGCATGTAGCAAGCTGCAGACAAGAACCCACGGGTGACCCAGAAGTCGGGACCCACACTACACTTGGTGGACCGGGACGATGAGCCTGAACCCTCATCGAGGCCAGGTATTGCTATAACCATTTAGTGATAAAATTGCCTGCTTACTGCATTATCATGCATGTTTGGTGAATAATTGAGTTAAGTAAGAATGAGATGAGATTAGAACTTAAGTAAGATATAACCTACTACCACTTTAGGAAGCTTCAACATCTGCTATCCAATACCATTTACACCTAACCCGGAGCACACCGACATCGAAACCATAGACTTTCCAACCGAACAATGTCAGGTTATCCGCTCAGGTATGATTTTATTAAGGGGATACCTGACCCCCGAAGCGCAAATAGCCATCATTAGAAGATGCAATCAACTAGGAATGGGACCGGGAGGTTTTTACACACCGGAGTACCCAGGGGGAGCAAGGATGAAATGAAAAATGATGAGCTTAGGCAAGGATTGGAATCCGTATGCCAAGAACTACCAAACCACGAGGATGCAAGATGAAGTCTCACCACCGGGAATACCCGAAGAGTTCCATCCAGTTATTACACAAATTGTGGAAATCGCTCAGCAGTTGGAAGCTGAACCGATTCCAGACATTCAAGCAGACATTTGCATTGTGAACTTCTACGAGAAGGATGGGTGACTTGGACTACACCAGGATAAGGACGAGACAACGGAGTCTCTCAAAAGAGGGATACCCGTAGTGTCTTGGTCCATTAGGGATGATGCAGAGTTTTTATACGGCGAGCAGAAGCGTGCGGACCGTACGAATAAGTTGGTACTTAAGTCTGGAGATGTATTAGTTATGGGAGGAGAATCAAGGATGTTATACCATGGGATTAAGAGAATCAAGTTGAATACAGCACCGTCAGCAGTAATCAATGCGACGCATATGAGACCTGGGACATTAAACCTAACCTTTTGACAATATAGACATGAAATGTTAGAATGAGATGAGGAATGAGATGTAAGATTTAAGCTCATGTTGTAAACAGGACGGTTATGAATAAAATAACAGTGTTGTTCATATGATTGTTACGACTCTTGTTATACCATCAATACTCATGAAGCTTATGAATACAATTAGGTTATGGACTCGGTACGGAAGGTGCGTTAAGCATACTTACAGAGGCACAGGCCGACGCCAGCGGCATTATCCTCACCGGCACCTTTCCGATTAATGGGATTGAGGCATCAGTTCTCTTCGACTCAGGGGCCTCACATACCTTTGTCTCGGCATCTTTCGCGAGCAGGTTGGGGCTAGATGCTGATGAGCTACCCGACATCACGGTTACACTCCCGTCTAAGGAGAAGGTTCGTTGCACTCGTTACTACCGAGGAGCCATTGTCAGAATTAAGGGGGAAGACTTTCCAGTCAGTTTTATTGAGTTCAGTGAGCTAGGATTTGATGTTATCTTCGGATGAACTGGTTGGAGCGGCACAAGGGTCGTATCCTCTGCGCCGAGCATAGACTGCTGCTCAGGAGTCCGTCTAGGGTAACGATATCATACCGCCAGAGGCCCAGAGAGCCTTCGACTAAGATCATCACCGCCATGGCAATGTATAAGGAATTGAGGAGAAAGGAAGAAGTGTACCTCTGCTATGTACATGACATAGAGAGAGACCCTGAGTTCGACCCCGACTTACCGGTAGTGTCGGAGTTCCCTGACCTATTTCCACGGGAACTGCCCGGCATGCCACCCACTCGGGAGGTAGAGTTCACCATCGAGCTGCTACCTGGTACCGGACCGATAGCCAAGGCACCATACCGCATGGTTACGGCAGAAATGAATGAATTGAAAGAACAGTTGACAGATTTGTTAGATAATGGATTTATAAGACCAAGTGTGTCACCATGGGGAGCGCCAGTCCTCTTCATGAAGAAGAAGGATGGTAATCTCCGCCTCTGCATCGACTACAGAGAGCTAAATGTAGTGACAGTGAAGAATAAGTACCCACTACCCCGCATTGATGATCTGTTCGATCAGCTGAAGGGAGCATCTGTGTTCTCCAAGATTGATCTCAGATCGGGGTATCATCAGATAGCCATTAAGGAGGGAGACATTGAGAAGACGGCATTCCGGACACGATACGGCCACTATGAGTTTACAGTGATGTCGTTCGGTTTGTCGAACGCACCGGTGAAGTTTATGGATCTGATGAACCGCTTGTTCCGGGAGCAACTGGACAAGTCGGTTGTGGTATTCATCGACGACATATTGATATATTCGAGAACTAAGGTTGAACATGAACAACATCTGAGGAGGGTATTGGAGATATTAAGGGAGAACCAGCTATATGCTAAGTTCTCCAATGTGAGTTTTGGCTTGACCAGGTGTCTTTCCTAGGTCATGTCATCTCAGATGCTGGAATCTCAGTGGATCCAGCAAAGATTGATGTCGTACGTACTTGGCCAAGGCCGAAGACTGTTACCGACATCTGGAGCTTTCTCGGTCTGGCAGGTTACTACAGGAGGTTTGTTAGGGATTTCAGCAAGGTCGCAAAGCCGATGACCAGTCTGATGAAGAAATGCAACGTTCGTATGGACGGCTGACTATGAGAAATAATTTCAGAGTTTGAAGGACTCACTAACCACTGCACCAAGTTCTGACCATTCCAGACGGTACAGAGGGCTTTGAGGTTTACTGTGATGCATCCGGCAGAGGGCTGGGTTGCGTGCTCACGCAACATGGCAAGGTGGTGGCATATGCCTCATGCCAGTTGAAGAAACATGAGGTGAACTACCCCACACATGATTTAGAGCTGGGAGCTGTAGTCTTCGCCTTGAAGATATGGTGCCACTACTTATACGGGGTTAGTGTGACGATCTACACCGATCATAAGAGTTTAAGATACATATTTACTCAGAAGGAGTTGAATCTTAGACAGAGGAGATGGTTAGAGTTCTTGAAAGACTATGACATTGACCTCCAATACAAAGAGGGAAAGGCCAATGTTGTAGCAGATGCCCTGAGCCGTCGAGCACACTCACTCCATTCGCTAGTCTCTTTCTCCAGCTTGGTTGATGAGGTGCGAGAGGCTCAGAGGACAGATGAGTACATGAGGGAGGTCAGACAGAGACGAGAGTGGTACCTTTGAGAGTCAGAAATAAACTTCAGACTTCACGACAATGATCTGATCAGACTTAAGGGCCGGTTATGCATACCACGGGGCAACACGGATCTGAAAGACCGTATACTTAGGGAATCACACTATTCTTCAGTTTCCATCCATCCGGGAGCCTCTAAAATGTATAAAGACATGAAGAGATACTTCTGGTGGTCGGGGATGAAGACAGATGTTACCGAGTTCGTCTTGAGGCGTCTCACATGCCAGAAGGTAAAATTCGAGCACCGACGACCGGGCGGAATGGTACAATCGATGCCAGTTCCGGAATGGAAGTTCCATGATATCTCCATGGACTTTGTAGTTGGACTTCCACCTGCTAGGGGAGGTCTCAACATGATATGGGTGGTGGTGGGTCGCCTTACCAAAGTAGCCCGATTCATACCGATGAAGGATACTTGGAAGGTGACCAAATTAGCTGAGTTGTTTGAGAAAGAAATAATGAGACATCACGGGATACCAAAGACCATAGTGTCAGATAGAGATACCAGATTCCTCTCGAGGTACTGGAGAGCTACTAGAGAAGCGTTGGGTACAGAACTGAAGTTGAGTACCGCGTTCCACCGCGTTCATCCTCAGATAGATGGTCAGACTGAGCGTACTATTCAGACACTCGAGGACATGCTGAGGGCATGTGCCTTAGACTTCCAGGGCAGTCGGATTGACAGACTACATCTGATCGAGTTTTCATACAACAACAGCTATCAAGTTTCGATCAAGATGGCACCTTTCAAGAGTTGTACCGTAGACCATGTCGTACACCGCTCTGCTGGGATGAGTCGAGTGAGACGGTCATTATAGGACCAGAATATTTAGAGCAAGTTAAGGCTGAAGTTCAGCAAATCAGGGAGAACATGAAAGCTGCTCAAGATAGGCAGAAGTCGTATGCTGATGTTCGACGACGGGACCTGGAGTTCGCAGTAGGCGACCAGGTATTTCTACGAGTTTCATTTCACACCGATGAAGGGTGTATTCAGATTTGGGCAGAAGGGCAAATTTAGCCTGAAGTTTGTTGGTCCTTATGAGATTACGGAGCGGGTGGGCCCGGTTGCTTACAGGTTGAATTTACCTGCTGAACTAGGTAAAGTGCATGATGTTTTTCATGTTTCACAGCTAAAGAAGTACATGCACCACCTCCCATGTGTTAGAACCTGAGAGATTGACTTAGAACCAAATATGAGATCCGTGGAGACTCCTCAGAGAATCATGGACAGTAAGACTAGGGACACTCGCCACAAGTCAGTGCGACTGGTGAAGGTTCTCTGGTCTACCAGGATGTCGAAGAGGCCACGTGGGAATTAGAGGATAAGATGAGGGCGAAGTACCCTTCTTTGTTTACTGACTAGATCGTCTGTATAGGGTACGAGGCGTACTGCTTTTTAAGGGGGGTAGAGCTTCCTCGCTTTTGAGTTAGAAAACGATCATGTTTGTCGTTTGTCTGGTTGTTTAAGATGTGAATTTGTGTAAGCTGCTATACTTTGGTGTTAATTTGAGTTATGTGTAATACTTATGTATTGTATTTGAGATTGACCATTGAGTCCTGAGATGTGTGAATGTGAATATTAGATGTGGTGTTAAGATTAAGGGAATTGAGTACCGTGAATGGTTAAGCATATATGTGAACTTTGGGGACAAAGTCTTTTAAGGGGGGTAGATTGAAATACCCCAAACTTATATATGGTGTTTAAGTGATAAACTAAGATATAAGGAGGCAAAATAATGCCTTATAAACATTAAGAAACCATTTTAACCAAAGAAAACATTAGGAAACACCAAAAGAGCAGTTTAAGCAAAAACGTGCTCTAAGCTTGGAGAGACTTGGGTGAGTACCCAAATATTGTTCTAAGACCTTAGTAATATCCTAATGGTCATTTTAAATCAATTAACAAAGAAAACCAAGCTTGAAAACAAGTTAAAACACAAAATGTGCTTTAAAGGAGTCTTAAAGCACATTTTTGAAAAATTGTCTTGTAAATGGGTTTTGAGTGGCTAGATGTCCATCATTACTCTTTAATTAACATGTGTACTAATTAGTATCACATAGGAAGTGTAAAATAATGGGAAATCAAAAATTTCACAACAATGTGCCTTGTTTTGTGAATAGTAACTGAATAGTGACTAATTTAGTCTTTAGTTAATTAAGCTTAGTTAGTTGGTCAACAAGACCATGACTTGCCTTAATTAATAGGGGGTCGGTTTTTCAAAGGGTGTGACTCACCTTGAGTAGCCAAATGATTTAGAAAAGAAGAGGGAAAAGTAAGGAGTTACTATTTACTTTTAGAAAACAAATATCTTACTTTACTTACCTCTCTCCTCATCTCTTCATTATTCATCTTCTCCACCGGTTTTCTTTTGCTCTCTCCCTTCTTCCTCACGTAAACAAGCAGCCCCATGCTAGCTTCAACTTCCCTTGCACACATCTTGCTCATTTTAGCTCCAAACCAAACAAATTACATATTCTTCTTAGTTAGCTCAAGCTCTCTCTTTCTATCCTTTCAAAAATTAAAGAGCTTTGATTTGGTGCCAAGCCAAACCACCATTAGAGGAGGAAACTCAAGCTTGGAGACTCCATTAGCTTCTCCATTCTCTTAAGGTAAAGAAAGTGTAAGAAAATCTAGGTTTCCATCACTTTTTCTTCATGACCGAAAATACATGCTCATGAGGCTTCATTTTAATGCCTTGTTCTAGCTTGTTTTCTACTCTTCAAAGGATTGAGGAGGTCCTTCTTGCTTCATATCCAAGCTTGTCTTGAGAAACAAAGGTAAAACAATCACCTTAATACCTTAAAGCACATTTTTAACCTAGGTTTTGTTCCTTAGGGTTAATGTATAATCCAATACTCATTGGAGTCATTGGATATTGGTTAGAACATTGGCAAGGAGATTTTAAGTGGTGACCGAGATTGAGCAAGGAAAAACCTAAGAAGGAAAGTTTGTGAGCTTGTGAAAGAACAAGGTAAATTACTTACCTTAAAGTGTTTTATTGTTGAAGGGAATGGGATTTAGATATGTGATGAGTTTAGTGTATAGTTTACATTAGAAAAAGGGCTATATATAACCTAGGAGAAACATGATTATGTTGAGAACTTGTGACTAAGGAGCCAATGAGAAAAGAGATAGTCAAACAATGTTGAGATGAATTACAAGAAGCATTTTATTTCAATGGGAGCCTTGTTGTGTGTATTTGCAGGTTAAAGGCAAATATATGTGGAAATTCAGTGGTTAAGATTATTGTCATTTAAGGGCCTAAGTGCCAAGCATTTTAAGTTTATACACTATGATGATTGATATGATGATGTGTGTGTAGTTTTAGTGTAAATTGTGTGTTAAGGTGTTGTGATGAGAATTTGAGTGGTCTTGGTTGTTTGACGGTGAAAAACTAAGTGTTTGGATGTGTAACTATATACTAGAGAACCCGTGGCCAAAATTTAGAGGAGAACCTAAGTGTTTGAGATGTTCTAAGGAGATTTCATGACTAAGGAAGTACTAGGAAGTTCTAGAGGTTGTCTTGATGACAAAGGGTGAGATTAAGGTGTTTAAATGACTTATAATGACTTAGACATCACTATGAAGGATTTAGGAATCAAGAGAATGTACTTGGGTATTTCGGACTTAGGTAAATGTGGGTAAACAACTAGGAAGGAGATAATGTATTGATGGATGGAAGCATAAGCTTATGAAGGAACCTTAAGTAAATGCATAAAAGAAGTTAGGAAACTTTAGTAAGTGGATGTGAATGAGTGTAAAACTTTGAGATGATTTAGGTAGAAAATAGAGTTTAGAATTTAAGGAAGGCTTGGAAATTGTAATAGGGGTGGAAAGTGGTGTATATGGTGTGGTCAAGTTCTTAAGGAGGGAACTTTGGCTAGTAGTAGAAGTTCTAGGTGAAAGGGATGTTGAAATGTAGGAAAGAAATAAGTGTTAAGTGTTGGTAGTTGTTGTAAGAATTGAGTGGGTTGGAATGATCTTTGGAGGTTGTTTTAATGAGTTTGGAGGATGGTTTAAGATGAGTTTAAGGGTCTAAATGATGTTAGAACACATTAGGATGCTTGGGGAAAAATTTGGAATTGAAAGAACAACTTAAGAGTAAAGTCTGTAGTGGTCCGACCCAGGGCCTGACCTAGTTCTGGGTCGGACGGACCTCTGTTAAGCCACCGTAAATGTTCTGGAATGGTCCGACCTAGGGGACTTGGGTCGGACATGGGTCGGACGGGAGAGTTTTAAAAGACGGGTAAATTTCTGGAATGGTCCGACCCAGTTGGTTGGGTCGGACATGGGTCGGACAAGTGGAACTTTTCAAACCCGAAAGTTACTGGAATGGTCCAACCAGTTGGTTGGGTCGGGCGGTGGGTCAGATGACCCTTAACACTTAAAAAAAGAAATTTTGAATTCTAAGGATGATAATTGGTAATAAGGTATGCCATTGGTAGGGTAGTAATGATTAGGACCCTAAGAACCTAGGGGATTAAGTTAAGTTAAGTAAAAACCTTAATGTTTAAAGTTAAGTTTATAAGGTTAAGTGGCAAGAATTTAAGAGGGTATCGAATGGGAGTCTTTAGGGACTAAGTGAGTTAAGTAAGGTGCAAATAACTAATGGCCTAAAAATGAATCAATGTTTTAGGTTTGTGAATTGGGACCCCGGAGAAGTTAAACAAACGGCAGACGACGGTGAACGTACAATCTTTCTTGTGACCTGCTTGCTAACGAGGTGTCCCTCGGCTTGTGTGCTATCTGTTTACTTGTTATGACTAAGACAAGATAAAGCATGCAACGGTTATAATTGCTCTCGTTGTGTATGTGTTCCTTTACAATAACCACGAGGCTGGGAGATTGTTACTAACTAAGTTTAGTGCTTACTGAGTTAAGAATAAGAGTTAAGTATTGGTGAATGTTGGTTAATACCCGATAAGGTTTAACTAACACATGGTGGGTAAGATTTTTACTAACTGGAA
Organism: Limonium bicolor; assembly: GCA_023374045.1. Lineage (NCBI taxonomy): Eukaryota > Viridiplantae > Streptophyta > Magnoliopsida > Caryophyllales > Plumbaginaceae > Limonium > Limonium bicolor. The sequence continues at coordinate 122,020,847 of CM041781.1, read as the reverse complement.
CTTGAGTGAGGAAACCGGGATTGACTCCGGTCATGCATGCTAAGGAAAGGGGGACGATATCTGAATCAGATCCGCCCTCCGCTTAAGGACTTGTCTTCGGACTTGTAGCCTAGGGCCGGTTGCCGGCTCAGCTACGCTGGACTCCCGTCCAGGGTAGGTGGCATTAAGATGGTGCGGTAGGATCACCTAAATCCTAGGTTTGAGATTAAGCTACAACCATTCCCTTCTAGGAACGGTTTGTATTCTGAGAATAAGTTAAGGTTAAGATTGAGGTAAGATAAGGAACTAAGGTTAAGGAAATCAGGACTAAGGAGGGGGTTACTAACCCGCTTGATAAGGGAACGCTTGTGTCCTTCATTGTGTGTGAACTATGTATGTTCATCTGTGGATTGTTGTTTATTGCACTTCATATCATGCTTGTGTACTTAATCAATTTCCATGCTATCGACAATTAGTCGTCGTAGCCCCGTTAGCTTGGGGGCCATGAGAGGGAGTACCAGCATTCGTGCTGACCCCCTTTGGGGGCTGTTTTTACACTTGCAGGTAAGACGCCCATGAAGACGCACCACGAGAGTAGGAGCGGTTAGACTTAGGATGGGTTGTTTATTTTGAGTACTGGTTGCGCTTGTGCTCCCGTCTGTTATATTGAAACTGATGTGAGTTTGTGATTATGACTTAGTACTTATACTCGGTTGGTTGGTGGTATTTTGGTTGGTGGTATTTTGGTTGGTGGTATTTGTTGGTGGTGTTTGGTCGGTTGTTCATTTTGGACTAGTGTTGTAATATTATAAGGCCGGTATGTTCTAACGATCAGACCGTGGCAAGGTCCAGGTGTTTGTTATTTCCGCTGCGATGAATTCGATTAAGCGTTAAGTTTAGCGATAACCACGATTGGCTTTGGGTGGGGTGTTATAGGTCTGAAATCCCTAAGGGTTCCTTGGGTTCCGGACATAATGTGTGCTTGCATGATAAGATTAATAATGTTATGCCTGTGTTGTATGCGTTTGTTTCTCCGACCGTCAAAGCGTTTATTAATTGTGCGCGTACGTCGTTCGGACATGTGATACTGATTATCATCCTAACTGTGTGTGAACTTCCGGAAGAGACTCTAGATACTATCTTATGAGAGTAACAACTCCTAAAACAATAAGTGAGAAATTAGTTTAGAGACCCGGTATTAACCGTCTCTAGAGCGATGACCCGACCTTTGAACATCACCTAGCAGACTTCTAGGTTGCGTGTAAGACCCGATAGGGCATCCAAATAAAAATGTGTTTTCTCCAATAACGAGATTGAATATCCAGAAGACTAATTAAAATACGCTAACTTATGAGAGTGTGATAATTAATGATACAATGTTACTAAACCTTGCTCTGCATACGTTCTAGCAGGTTGCGTACAGTGATCACTAAAGTTTAACACCCGTTTAGGGTCTATTCTTGTTTATCTAACGAGCCGGATACGACCGTTAGTCGAAGTGTGCTACCGTTGGCACAAAGGCTTCGGCCTAATGGACATCTACCACTGTAGATAAGTAAACCCACCTACTCACTGTAGATGGCACCGGACTACTATCCAAAATATTAATGTGTGAGGTTAAACGGGGAATTGTCCTAACATGACACCCGTATGTTTATGTGAGATTGTTGGAAGCGGGGCTTCATATGGCGGAAGTGAATAAGTGAGACTGACTGAACCTCAACTAACTGCTGACTCATATTCGGTATTCAATTACGATTGTTGTAATAGCATACCTTGTTGTGTGATCATTGGAATGCTTGTTATGTGTTTTAAATTCCGTATTTACAGTTATGTTATAAGCATGTAACCGGAACAACATGTAACGAACCCCATGTTAATCAAGATGGCTAAAACGACCTAAGTGGCCTAAACGGGTCTAGGATCACATTTAGCATACCAGCAGTTGGCTGAGCCTTTATGGCACCACATTACAGGTACATGATTGTTCGAGATCGACACGCGAGAGCGGGAGACTTTTGGGGAATTAAATAACATCTTCTTCTTGACTATACCTTAGGATTTTAGTAATCCGCTTTTGGAACTATTGGTAAAGATAAGTAGATTGCTCACTAGTCGTTCTGAAGATTATGAAATGTATTAGTTGAGATAAATTTATATCCCCGTCATCACAGTAGTTGTATTATTATTATTGGGTTGATTGTAGGATAGTCGCTTCATTATTCGCATGGGCGGATGATGGCGAGTAACACCCGGACTAACGTTTTATTTAATATTCCGCTATAACGTCTTTTATTTCTGCTATGTTTGTGTTAGTTAATATTGTATTAGGAGCGTAATTTACAAGGGGTGTTACAAAAGTGGTATCAGAGCGGAGGTACCGCTCTGATGACGGAATTAAAAGACAGTGAGCATAGGATATACCTTTGGGAATACGGGAAACGTCTGTGAGGACCGTGACCTAACGAGGTCTTAGAATTATGTGATTAGCGCTAGAGCTATTCCTTGAAAATGATCTAGTATACTTGAACACGTGATGCAATACGGTAAATACCGAGTAAGTGACACAACCTCTGGGATTACAGATGTCGACCAGAGGTAGAGGCCGCAGAGCTGGCCGTACGGGCGGTGGTGTTCCCGAGATTCCGGGCATGGCAGAGGCCTTTGCTGCATTCCTCCCATAGATGGGTACACAGATGGCTGGCAGAACGCCTACAAGGACCCACCACCGCAGCCCATAGAGAAGAATTGGCTGAAGGCCGTGGCCGACACACGAGTACTGCCTTATTCAGGGGAGCCGAACCCCGCCGCACTAGAAAGCTTCATCAACGAGCACGAGAAGGCATTCGAGGCCTTGCATGTACCTGCAACTGAGTAGATTGGTACTGCTGCCTTCCATCTGAAGGAAGCAGCTAGCATTTGGTGGTGGTTGGTGAAGGACCACCACTTGGCCCTACCTGACTTCACATGGGCAACCTTCATCGCGTTGCTGAGATCGAAGTAGTACTACCCCGCACATCTGATGGAGAAGAAGCGTCGGGAGTTTGAGGCTTTGATTCAGGGGAGCATGTCTGTTGATGAGTACTATGCCAAGTTCATTGGCCTGCTGAATTTCATTCCTGGAGTAGACTACTCCGATAGAGTCAAGATTGAGAAGTTCCGGGGCGGACTTCTCTTTCGTATCCAGACAACCATGAGTGCCAACCTCTATACTACCCTTTAGGTATGAGAGAATGTAACCTTAATGTCTACCTAAACAAGTTACCCAATTACTCGGAGACCTAACTGTGAAATTTCAGGACTACTATGATGCTGCCTCGAGGACGGAGCTAGTGCTCCAGACTCGGGAAGAGACCCGTGGTAAGAAGAAGAGGAAGCATACTGAGAGCGAGTCTGAGGCTGCAGGAGCATCTCAGGGAGGGGGTGTGAGCCTCGATTTTAAACCCTATCCTATGTTAATGAAGTTGATTGGGATCTAGTCGGTTTTAGGTCCACTTATAACCTAAGGTTAATAACTATGTCATATAACAATAATTATTAAATCCTATGCTAGCTCACTGGAACCTATTGTGAGTCGCCACCTAATTTTACCTAGAGAGTAAATTAGGAAAGGTAGAGTTCGGGTTCGGGGGCTTGATATTCGACTTAATTAGGGTTCAATTACTTTCATTACCCCTAGAAGTCGTTTTTCCTCTACTTAGTTTAATTACGGCTTATTACGAGTCGTTTTAACCTAAGTGCGCGAGTTTCTGTTTTTTTTATTTTTTAGCATTTTTTTACTGAAATAAAAGTGAAAGTTGAAATTACCTAAACTAGGGTTTCGGAGGCAGAATTAGGTCAAATTTTGTTTCCGTCCGTAGCCACGGACCTAATGTCCGTAACCACGGACCCTAGTTAATCTATGTGAAAATAAAAGTCGAATATACAGAAAACAAAAATTTGAAAAGTCCGGGGCCACGGACAGGATGTCGTAGGCCCGGACATAGTTTAACAAAACCTAAATTTTTAAAATTTTAAAATCCCGCCGCCGTCCGTGGGTGTCCGTGGCCACGGACAACCCGTCCGTGGTCCCGGACCATAGGTCCGGGATCCCGGACCACCCACGGACAGGGGTTTTATGGTGGTTCCCGAAGGTGTTTTCGGCTCAAAATTTATGCACGTGTAGCCTGAAAGGTGTACAATTCGTTAGTAATTGTAGGATTGCAGTTTGAAGTCGAATTATGTACGAAACTTGGCGAAGTAACGAGGCAGAAGAAACAAAAGTAATTAGCAATACAGAAGCGTAAAAAGGTTAGTTTGAACCCAAATTTGACAGAGAGTTAATAAGGTCGTGGAGAGTTAGAAAAGTAGAATTGCAACCTGTTTTACCTTCGAATTTAGGAGGATTCTTCACGTCAGGATTCTTCGGAGGCCTCGTTGATGGCGGATCCAGAAGAACTTCGAACCAGCTTCTGACTCCTTGTTGTTCTTGATGTTCTTCACGTTTTGGTGCTGTTTTGGTGGGGGTTTGATGATGGATGATGTAGTGGGAGTTGAAAAATGTGTTTTGGTGTTGATTTTGGTGAGATTTCGGTGTTTGATCGTGGCTCTGGGGTTCAAAACGTGGAGAGAGAGAGACGGCTGCCTTCTTTGAGAGTCTAGGGTTCTTGAGGTTCCTCTTTGATCAGGGATAAGGTTCCTTATATAGGCCTCTTTAAAGATAGAAAAATCCGGTAAAAAACCGAGATTTACCGACGTTTTAGCTCATGGGCTTCCAAAAGGAATTTGATTATGAAATTTTCCACATGGGTAAAGGATGATATTTCTGAATTTTCTAAAGTGGAATCGAATTTTTGGACATTGGAATATTTTTAAATTCAATTTCTCGTCAGATTCAATCAGAAATTGCTAGAAAATTATTGGAAATTCGAAAAATCAAAAATTCCAACGCCATTATGCTTCAGATGTCATCCTCTATCATGGGTTAAAATTTCAAAGCATTTTGAATTGATTTGACCCTTATTTGGAGGAGAGAGAAAGCCTATAGGGGGCTTAGGAGCCTTGAAAAATTACGAAAATGCCCTTGGAGATGACTAAGCTGTCCCTAGTACTCTGAAATGTGCCGATCGAATTGGGAACCCTCGCTACTAGCCTACTAGTAGAGACTCTCTTCCGGGGGGTTGAAATTTTGGGTATAACAGATTGCCCCCCGTCAACTAGACTTTGTAATGAAAATGAAATGGCTAGTTGATGCTTGAGTGATACCCCAAAATTTTGGATCTTAAAAGACCACGCGTGCAATCCGACAAGTTGCGTCGAGCTATTCTAAGGCGCTGACTACCTATGAGTAAAGTGGAAGGGTGTCAAGCGGTTCTAAGGCGTCGACCACCTAAAGGTGATAATGAAGTAATGTCAGACTATTCTAAGGCGCCGACTACCTATAAGGATGATATGACGTCAAGCTATTCTAAGGCGTTGACTACCTATAATGAATGAGATGATGCCAAGCTATTCTAAGGCGTTGACTACCTATCAGTGATTGAAAATTGGTGTTGGGTCGAGTTCTTCTATTCGGGTGAGTTCGGCTGCTCTAGTGAGTTCTGCTGCTCTGGTGAATCTGAATCTTTGGCTGAGAATCTGTACCTCTGAAGAGTCTGTACCTTCGGCTAAGAATCTGTATCTTCAATTGAGAATCTGTATCTCTGATCGGGTGAGTGAGAATCTGTATCTCTGAAGAATCTGTATCTTCGGCTGAGAATCTGTATCTCTGAAGAATCTGTATCTTCGTGGTGAGAATCTGTATCTCTGATCGGGTGAGAATCTGTATCTCTAAAGAATCTGTATCTTCGGGGTGAGAATCTGTATCTCTGAAGAGTCTGTATCTCCGGGGTGAGAATCTGTATCTCTGAAGAATCTGTATCTCCGGGGTGAGAATCTGTATCTCTGAAGAATCTGTATCTCCGGGGTGAGAATCTGTATCTCTGAAGAATCTGTATCTTCGGGGTGAGAATCTGTATCTCTGATCGGGTGAGAATCTGTATCTCTAAAGAATCTGTATCTCCGGGGTGAGAATCTGTATCTCTGAAGAATTTGTATCTCCGGGGTGAGAATTTGTATCTCTGAAGAATCTGTATCTCCGGGGTGAGAATCTGTATCTCTGAAGAATCTGTATCTCCGGGGTGAGAATCTGTATCTCTGAAGAATCTGTATCTTCGGGGTGAGAATCTGTATCTCTGATCGGGTGAGAATCTGTATCTCTAAAGAATCTGTATCTCCGGGGTGAGAATCTGTATCTCTGAAGAATCTGTATCTCCGGGGTGAGAATCTGTATCTCTGAAGAATCTGTATCTTCGGGGTGAGAATCTGTATCTCTGAAGAATCTGTATCTCCGGGGTGAGAATCTGTATCTCTGAAGAATCTGTATCTTCGGGGTGAGAATCTGTATCTCTGAAGAATCTGTATCTTCGGGGTGAGAATCTATATCTCTGGTCTATGATGAGGAGTTTCGTACGGACGGATTCAAGGTAAACTTTATGCAAATGATCATGTTGAAAGTGATGCAAATGATATGGATGATATGAAAATGACATTCGGATGCTTCTGGGGACCGAAACCCGTTCCAATGCTCCTTGTTGGTATACTATGGGGACTTATTGCCTCTGCCCACCAACTGGGGTGCTGGGATAACTTCTAGATTACCAAGGGGACTTATTGCCACTGCCCACTAGTTGTTTCTCCAAGAAGTTGACATGAAGATGGGGACTTATTGCCTCTGCCCCGCCAACTTAGATCGCGCTCTGTCTTGTACCTGTCTCGCACTGAAGATGATACTAGGTCTCGTATGGTCTCGTACTAGATGATGACGCTCGGTCTCGCCCTGACGGAGGTGATGAGTCTCGCACTGACGAATATGATGGTCTCGCACTGAATGAAGATGCATGGTCTCGCACTGACGAATATGATGGTCTCGCACTGATGAAGATGCATGGTCTCGCACTGAAGTCTCATACTAAATGGATGAAGAAAAAGTCGGATTTCGCATTGATTCTGGGTCTCGCGCTGAATGAAGATGCCGGGTCTCGTACTAAAGTCTTGAAAATGATGGGTCTCGAACTAAGAATGAATCGGAAAGATAATGGTCTCGTGCAAATGATGAAAACTGATTACTGGAGTGCCAAACACGGTAATGATGATGAGATGTATGCAATCAAAATATATGAAGGATACTCGTTCAAAACAGGAAAACTGTTGGAAAAGGTGCCAAACTTGGCGATGTTGAGGTGTTATGCAAAAGTTGTAAAATGCAACTAAAGTGTTTGTTGGAAGCTTGCCAAAACACACGGAACTGTTGAAAAATGTGCCAAACATGGCAATGCTTGAGAAAACTCTGCTGAAAAGGAAAGTGAAATGATCATTTCCTGACTAAAAATTTCATATCTACAATTTGTTTCTTAAGAAAATGAACATGCCGCTGGTGGAAGTGTGTGGTGTTTGTTGTGGTGTTAAAGGCTTTTGCCGGTGTTCAAGATTTGTGATAGACCTGGGATTGGGTTGTGATTTTGGATGGTGGTCAGGGTATGACGGGCCTGATGTTTTTGTGGAGGTAAGGCCAATGATGGGCTTGAAAGTGTGTGTGGTGGTGGTAAGGGCTTATGTGTGCCTGTGGTGGGATGGTGGTGCTCAAGCTTTGGGTTTTAATTGGTGTTGACATGGCAATTGTTGGAACCAACAATTGCCCCCAGTATTTTTCCTTAAGACAATCTGAGCTAGAGTTTATGGCAATCGATCGGAACGATCGATTGCCCCCAGTATTTTCTTTGATTAAACGTGCGAGCAAGTCTCATCCTCACAGGGTCGAGGCTTATGCTTTAATGTGGTGCTTCCTAACCTACACTTGACGTGATTGGTGTTTGCACTCATTTCTCGCTCATGATCATAACTTCTAGACCATTGAATTCGATATTTGATGGATTTACGCATTTGATCTGTTACTTTCACGAGATTGGACACACAACTATCAAGTCGGAAGTCTTTAAAGCTTATAACGTGGCCATGGGGTGTGATGAAGGACAACGGGACCATGGAGGGATATTTGAGGTATGTGGAGCTTAAGTGGGTGACCAAAGCTGCAACTTGCGTCTTCTCTCGGATTCATCTTCCTTGTCTTGAAGTCGTCTAGCCGCCTTGTGCTGACGTTGTTTTCGAGTCTTCTGGACTTGGACTTTTGAAGTTGTCTTTACACCATTTCTCTTTTTGCCATTTGGATTTCTTCGAGGCACTTCGGGTTTGCTTTTGTTTTATCCTTTCTTGACTTTGCCTTCGGGGTTCTTGTGTTTCCCGGCTTTGGGCTTCGAGAGCTATTTTGATGTGAGCTCTTTAGATCCTGTGTCACTCTGGGACCATTTGCGGATCACTTCGTCATGCTGATAGCGGCGTTGCTTCTTCGGATTAATGAGAATGTTATCTGAGAGTCAGGCTCCTCGCTTCCTTTGGTCACTGGGTCGAACATTCATCATTGGCTAGGTTATTTTGTGGAGCTCATAATATCGAAAAGGGATATATGAAAGGCTCAGTGGGGGTGCCTAGGGTTTAATGACAGGGTTTACAAGCTTTTGGCTATGTGGTGCTGTACCTAGGTGCTTCGTCATTCCTGAAAGTTGTGTATCCGCTCTTTGTTACTTTTCGCAGGTCTAAGAGTAAATTTACAAATTATCTCCTTCGGTTGGAGTTATGCCGTTTACCTCACCTTTGAATGTGGTCTCCCCGGAGTCGTGTAAAAATGACACGCTCGTTCACTCATGGTGTTTCTACTCAAGACACTCTCGTGAATTTCACTCAGAGACTAGTTCACACGCTTAAAACGAAAAATTAAAGACGACGATCCTGAGCTCAGACTGCCCCCAGTATCGATTTGGGGTTTATGACAACACTTAAACAGATGCGGATTTGGAATGCTTTGTGGATGTTTTGAGATAGACTGTGGCGTATGGACGGACATGTTCACCCTTTTTAGAAACAACAGATAAGTCGTTCTATTCTGTTGTCAAAAAATAATTATTTCATGATCCCTTTTCTTGAAAAACAACTTTTTGTTTTGTTAAATGAATGCACAAAAAATTCACGAATGGAACTATGCAATAATTCACGAATGGAAAGATAACATCAAAAATTGTAATCTTAGTAAAACTACCTAAAATGATAAAGGAAGCTAGCTACCATAAGAGTTGAAAGAGCGACTGAGAAAAGAAAACTACTTAAATTGAGAAAAATTCTAATGTTGGATTGTCTGACGCCAACGTACTGAAGACTCGAGCTCTCGACCGTTGGGACGCCCTTGAGATGACCGTGATTGTCTTCTTTCTGAACTCCGAGTAGGCTCCGTAAAATGTCTGAACTAGGAATGCCTACGGGTTATGTAGGAGGAACTAGGGCCTGAATCTCTTCCAAACTGAGAGGGAAGTGCATGGGCTAAAGTGATCCCTAGGTTAGAACGGATGTGTGGGCCTGAATACCCTTACCGTGGAAGTGGAGCACACGGGCCGAAGGAAGCCGCATGGATTGTGAATGGGCCTCTAGGCCGAGAGAGAGAAACCTTGAAGCCTAAGATTCGTTTGATGACCCTGTTGGGTCTGAGGCCAGAAACTAGAATGAATGGGTTGCGCAAACTATCTGGAATTCGAATGTTTTATGTTATGGGCCGAAATTTTGGATTGAGAGCAAAGTTCGTGGGCCAAAACTATGAATTGGTCTGTGGGCCCAGATGAAGTGAGTTATGAGTGCGGTACTCAGAATGTTCTGAGAATTTGGCACCTGGGCCAGAATGTGTTCGGGCCAGAAATAGGGCGCATGGGCCGAAATGATTTTAAAACCATGTCCATAGATGTGAATTGGAATTTGGGCCAAGTAATTCTTATTGGGCCTAGAAGATGATACCTATATCTAGGACTTTGGGCCAAAACCCAGGTGGAAAGTCTTCCTGGACTAGAATAATCCTTGAAACGGAAAGGCCTGATGGATTTTTACGAACTGCTTGAGGTGGATTTGTTTTCATGGGCCTAGAACTAAATGGATAATTCAAATTGGGCCAGAAGAGAAATCACCTAAGTCTAAGCTTTTGGGCCGAAGCCCGAATGACTCACATATTAAACCAACAGGACCTCTAGGCCGCAAACAAATAGAGCCGCCGATTCGGGCTGGGCTATGTTAATGTAAGAGAAGTTCCTATCAATCGTAGGCTGGATAATGGGCCGATCATACAAGCACACAAGGCCCACACAAATTCAACATGTCCTCACTAGACGGTTAAATCAATTTGGGTATGGATCGATCCGGAGAGGTGCTTGGGGCTTAGGCCCAGGTCGCCACAAAGGAATAGGGCTTGCACGCTACTCTCTTTGGGCTTCCCCACTTTTTTCGCATCACCTGAAGGTGTGCGTCTGCGGCCGGGTCTTTGACTGACCAAACAATGGGCTAGGTAAGGACACTGCCAGGAAAACGCTTGGGGCTAAGGCCCAGGTATTAAAGGGATGTGGTTAGACGACATCCTCCTCTTTTCCCCCGCTTATTCACATCACCTAAAAGGTGTGAGTCCCTGACAGGGGACCCTCAAAGGGTCCCGGGATGAAATCGGTTTAGGTGGACCCTCGCTCATATGATGCAAGGTGCAGAAAATTAAAATGCGCACAAAAGTAAACAAACAAAGTAATAAAGCCATAAATAAACATTTTCGATTCGAGTTAAGCCCTCTTTCTTAAAATTAAACAAGTTAAAATTAAGAATTTGTCCCCAGCAGAGTCGCCAGTCTGTGAGCCTCGATTTTAAACCCTATCCTATGTTGATGAAGTTGATTGGGATCTAGTCGGGTTTTAGGTCCACTTATAACCTAAGGTTAATAACTATGTCATATAACAATAATTATTAAATCCTATGCTAGCTCACTGGAACCTATTGTGAGTCGCCACCTAATTTTTACCTAGAGTAAATTAGGAAAGGTAGAGTTCGGGTTCGGGGCTTGATATTCGACTTAATTAGGGTTCAATTACTTTCATTACCCCTAGAAGTCGTTTTCCTCTACTTAGTTTAATTACGGCTTATTACGAGTCATTTTAACCTAAGTGCGCGAGCTTCTGTTTTTTTTTATTTTTTAGCATTTTTTTACTGAAAATAAAAGTGAAAGTGAAATTACCTAAACTAGGGTTTCGGAGGCAGAATTAGGTCAAATTTTGTTTCCGTCCGTAGCCACGGACCTAATGTCCGTAACCACGGACCCTAGTTAATCTATGTGAAAATAAAAGTCGAATATACAGAAAACAAAAATTTGAAAAGTCCGGGGCCACGGACAGGATGTCCGTAGGCCCGGACATAGTTTAACAAAACCTAAATTTTTAAAATTTTAAAATCCCGCCGCCGTCCGTGGGTGTCCGTGGTCCCGGACCATAGGTCCGGGATCCCGGACCACCCACGGACAGGGGTTTTATGGTGGTTCCCGAAGGTGTTTTCGGCTCAAAATTTATGCACGTGTAGCCTGAAAGGTGTACAATTCGTTAGTAATTGTAGGATTGCAGTTTGAAGTCGAATATGTACGAAACTTGGCGAACAAGTAACGAGGCAGAGAGAAACAAAAGTAATTAGCAATACAGAAGCGTAAAAAGGTTAGTTTGAACCCAAAATTTGACAGAGAGTTAATAAGGTCGTGGAGAGTTAGAAAAGTAGAATTGCAACCTGTTTTACCTTCGAATTTAGGAGGATTCTTCACGTCAGGATTCTTCGGAGGCCTCGTTGATGGCGGATCCAGAAGAACTTCGAACCCAGCTTCTGACTCTTGTTGTTCTTGATGTTCTTCACGTTTTGGTGCTGTTTGGTGGGGGTTTGATGATGGATGATGTTGTGGGAGTTGAAAAATGTGTTTGGTGTTGATTTTGGTGAGATTTCGGTGTTTGATCGTGGCTCTGGGGTTCAAAACGTGGAGAGAGAGAGACGGCTGCCTTCTTTGAGAGTCTAGGGTTCTTGAGGTTCCTCTTTGATCATGGGATAAGGTTCCTTATATAGGCCTCTTTAAAGATAGAAAAATCCGGTAAAAAACCGAGATTTACCGACGTTTTAGCTCATGGGCTTCCAAAAGGAATTTGATTATGAAATTTTCCACATGGGTAAAGGATGATATTTCAGAATTTTCTAAAGTGGAATCGAATTTTTTGGACATTGGAATATTTTAAATTCAATTTCTCGTCAGATTCAATCAGAAATTGCTAGAAAATTATTGGAAATTCGAAAAAAATCAAAATTCCAACGCCATTATGCTTCAGATGTCATCCTCTATCATGGGTTAAAATTTCAAAGCATTTTGAATTGATTTGACCCTTATTTGGAGGAGAGAGAAAGCCTATAGGGGGCTTAGGTGCCTTGAAAAATTACGAAAATGCCCTTGGAGATGACTAAGCTGTCCCTAGTACTCTGAAATGTGCCGATCGAATTGGGAACCCTCGCTACTAGCCTACTAGTAGAGACTCTCTTCCGGGGGGTTGAAATTTGGGGTATAACAGGGGGCAAGAAGAAGGAGAAGTAAGAAAACATTTTGTTTAATTATAATGTTATGTTTGAATTTTTTGCAATGATTGCTGACCCGAAACGTTAACAAGAAGTTCTTCACTAAGAAGAAAGGGCAGTTTAGTCACCAGGGCCAGAAGGCCAAGGAGCAGGTCTCTCGGTTGACAGCCCCACTATTGATGCACAACCCTTGAGATCGGTACCTCCTAAGGGTAAGTATACCTGCCTCTTATCTTAATTGTAAAACCACATTTCCTAAACCATATCCTAACTGATTGTTGTTGTACTATGAATAGGTACCGGCCGCCCCAGCGCCATTACTACTACAAGCGCTGTGGGAAGGACCACTCGAGCGTAGATTGTAGCGGGTGGAAGGTGGAGTGCCGCTACTGCAAGAAGGAGGGGCTCAGAGATTTTGAGTGCTATTCGAATCCAGACGGCAGAAACTACAGTCCTTCCCGAGCTTCTCAAAAGATCTCAGATGGAGGATCCGGAGCTTCTCAGCACACTCACCCTGGCCGTACTTCGACCGATACTAGATACCAAAAGGGAGGGAGTAGCTCAGGGTCAGGCGTCCCTCAATTATGCGGGAGCCTCAGGAGCTGAGGCTAGTGCTCAACGCGCTCCAAGTAATCCTAAAGCCCGAACGTGATTATGTGAAAAGCATGTTTTGTGTTTTAAACGCTTTAATACCATGCTCTGTGAATCAAGTCACCTTAGTAGAAAACTTATCTTAGGGAAGTTTCCACATTTTAGGTAGTTTTGATATTTGCTACCCCATACCATCAAGACCGAGGTCACCTTTTCACGCTGACGAAGAACGGGAGTATCCATATGAGAAATGCTAAGTCATTCAACCGGGCATGATTCTACTCAAGGAGTTCTTGACCCTCGACGAACAAGTTGACAACATAAATGAGTGTAGAACCATGGTAGGGGTTTAGGAGGCTTTTACATTCCAAGGTATGCAGTGGGTCAAAGATGAAATTTCAAATGATGTGCTTAGGTAAATATTGGGATCCACAAACGCGGACCTATCAAGAAGTTAGGAAACTAGATGGGGTGAGAGTACCTAGGATACTTGAGAGTTTTAGGACCCTAGTGAAGAAGGCGATGGAGACCGCACAGTAGCTGGAATAAGATCCAATTCCCAACATTGAAGCCGACACCTGCATTGTGAACTTCTACGAGAAAGGGGGACGATTGGGATTGCACCAGGACCGGGATGAGTCATCCGAGTCCATTTCCAAGGGGATCCTAGTAGTATCGTTCTCCATTGGAGATGAAGCAGAATTCCTATATGGTGACCAGAAGAGAATGGATTTAGCACACAAGCTAGTCTTGAAGTCAGGAGATGAACTGATTTTTGGTGGAGTTTCAAGACTAGTATACCACGGGATCAAGCGGATTAAGCTGAAAACCGCACCACCAGCCTTAGTTAATGCTACCCATATACGACCTGGATGTTTGAATTTGACCATTAGAGAGTTTTGATGTAATGTTACATGTTGTGAGCAATGTATGCAAGCATGATGTAATGTTTGATGGTTTAATAAAAGTGACATTTTGGAGTTATTTAAATATATGCATCCACCTTATTCTCATACCATTTCCTTAATCCAGACCATGACTCCGAGAAGGGAGGTACCCTCAATATCCTCAATATGACCCAGGCCAAGGAGTTTGGCAATGCCATTACCGGTAAGACTCATAACAAATCAACAATTCCCACATAAGAAATTCCAGACTACGATGCTAATATTAAACCCCAAACCTCAGGTACCTTCCCTGTAAACAATACCGATGCATCGATACTATTCGGCACAGGGGCTACCCACTCTTTTGTATCCTCTTCCTTCGTGATGAAGTTGGGTTTTTCCCCCATAGCCACTCTCAGATTTCTCAGTTGCACTACATCGAAGAGAGAAAGTGGCATGCACGGGACGGTACACCGATCTACAGATCAGGAAACAGGGCGAGACCTTTCCAGTCGATCTGATAGAGTTCTGAGGGTTAGGGCTTCGACATCATCCTTGGTATGGATTGGCTGCAGAAGTGTAAGGGCAGATTACATTGTGCCGAGCATAGACTATTACTCGAAGCCCGAGTGGCAAGACAGTCTCCTACCGCAGCGTTCCCAAGGAACAGACGGTTATACCCAAAATTTTGACCCTGGTTAGGGTCTGTATGGATTGGTATTGTGAGAGGCACTTCAATCAAGTAATGAGAGATTCCGGCTCGATCGCGGCATTCCGGGACATGGGGAGCAGTTTCGTCATTGTTAGGGGGTTTTCGTAATTTTTAAGGCTCCCAAGACCTCCTATAGGCTTTCTCTCTCCTCCAAAAGATGCTCAAATCAACTGGACATGTTTTGAAATTTTAACCCACGATAGAGAATGACATTTTAAGCATAATGCGTTGGAATGTTTATTTTTTCGAATTTCCAATAATTTTCTAGCAATTTCTGAGTGAATCTGACGAGAAATTGAATTTAAAATATTCCAACATTTAAAAAATTTGATTCCACTTCATAAAAATCATAATTGCCATCCTTGACACGTGGCTAAAAATGTCGCACCAAAATTCCCTAGGAAGTCACTTAATTAAAATGCAAAAAAAATCTTAATTTTACTAAATTTTCTTTATCTTTAAGAAAGTCTATATAAAGGGATAAATCTTTTGATCAAAGAAGAATCTCATGAGCTGAAGAACCCTAGGAAGTCAGAAAGCATAGCCTCCTCTCTCTCTCACACGTTTTTCAGCACCCGGCCACCAAATCATACTGAAATTCCCTTGAAATCACCATCCAAACTCGTACTTACGTGCTTATAATCTTTCAGGCTACGTACCCATAAAATTTAAGTCGAAAACACCGTCGGGAACCACCAGAAAACCCCTGTCGGTGTGTGGTCCGTGACTCGGACTATGGTCTTTTAAATAATGTCCGGGCCCACGGACAGCGTGTCCGTGGCCCCGGACTTTTTCAAAATTTGTTTTCCCTTAAATTCAACTTTTCTGTAAAACTAGGATAACTGGGGTCCGTGGTCTCGGACATGGGTCCGTGGCTCGGACGTAAACAAAATTTGACTAATTCTGCCTCTAAAACCCTAGTTTAGGTTTTTTTAATTTCACTTTAATTTTCAGTCAAAAAAACGTTACAAAAAAACAGAAGCGCGCACTTAGGTTAAAAACAACTTGTAGTAGGCCGTAAATAAACTTAGTAGAGGAAAAAAACAAACCTAGAAGGGGTAATGAAGTAATTTTGAACCCTAAATAAGTTATATATTAAGCCACGACCCCGAACTTCCTTTCCTTAATTTGATCTATGGTAAAAATTAGGTGGCGGCGATTAATAGGTTTCAGTGGGCTGGCTTAGGTTTTAATAATTAATGTTATAGGGCATAGTTATCAAACTTAGGTTATAAGTGGACCTAAAACCCGGTTAGATCCTAATCAACTTTAATCAACCTAGGATAAGGGTTTAAAAATCGAGGCTCAAAGACTGGTGACTCTACTGGGGACAAATTCTTAACTTTAACCTGTTTAATTTTAAGAAAGAGGGCTTAACTCGAACAAATTGTTTATTTATGGCTTTATTACTTTGTTTATTTACTTTTGTGCGCACTTTAATTTCTGCACTTTAAACCTGTCAGGGACTCGCACCTTTTAGGTGATGTGAATAAGCGGGGGAAAAGGGGAGGATGTCGTCTAACCACATCCCCTTAATACCTGGGCCTTAGCCCCAAGCGTTTTCCTGGCAGTGTCCTTACCTAGCCCATTGTTTGGTCAGTCAAAGACCCGACCGTAGACGCACACCTTCAGGTGATGTGAAAAGAGTGGGGAAGCCCAAAGAGAATAGCGTGCAAGCCCTATTCCTTTGTGGTGACCTGGGCCCATGCCCGAAGCATCTCTCCGGATCGATCCATACCCGTTGGACTGAGTCATTTTGCGAGGGAGTTTGCATAACTCTATATGTAAGATTTCTGTGTGTATGTCTTTTCTGGGCCTCAGGCCCAATATCTGTATCAACCCTTCAACCTCTTCTAGTCTAAATAAAACATTAAAAGAGTTTCAGTGGTCCAAATACTTCTATCACCCCCAAAAAAAAATCCCTTAGATTGGTTCTTGTTGAGGTACAAGCCCGATTCACGTAATGCAAAATGGAATGCACACTCGTAAGACCAATGTATCTCGTAACCCAAAATTCTAGTCCAAAATGAACCCTTCCAAAATTTTAGAGTCCAGCATTCATTGCAGACATTCAATTCAAGCGCACTGACTCTCGGCCTGTATTCCTAAGTTTAGTCCCAGCTTCACTCCCGCAATGCTGACTTATCTTTTTTTACTCAAAACAGGCAGCACCCCGCGCAGCTAGGATGTCGTCTAGAGTTAACGATCGAAGCACACAGCTCGCTGAGCTTGTGGATTTGATAGGGAAACTAGCTGAGTTAGAATTTATCCACAGGAGTGCCTTGGAAGAGTTAAGCTCAGGATTTGTGTCGGCTGCAAGGGAAGCAAGAGCTCTCATTCATGCTCTCGGAGAAATCATCCCTTTAGATCTGGCCCCCAATGAGGGCGAGGTCAAGCCACCAGAGAACCAAGAACCGCAACAAGAGCAGGCCGCACAGGTGCCTATCGTGGACCTGCAGTAGCCGTAGAGTCAGATTCTGAGAGTGCTTCTAGGGCTGAGGTTAGTGTGAGCCTCGATTTTAAACCCTATCCTATGTGGATTAACTTGATTGGGATCTAATCAGGTTTTAGGTCCACTTATAGCCTAAGATTAATAACTATGTCATATAACAATAATTATTAAAACCTAAGCTAGCTCACTGGAACCTATTACGAGTCGCCACCTAATTTTTTCCTAGATCAAATTAGGAAAGGAGAGTTCGGGTTCGGGGGCTTGATATTCGACTTAATTAGGGTTCAATTACTTTCATTACCCTTCCTAGGTCGTTTTTCCTCTACTTGGTTCAATTACGGCTTTCTACAAAGTTGTTTTTAACCTAGGTGCGCGCTTCTGTTTTTTTTTTATTTTTTAACGTTTTTTGACAGAAAATTAAAGTGGAAATTAAAATTACCTAAACTAGGGTTTCGGAGGCAGAATTAGGTCAAATTTTGTTTCCGTCCGTAGCCACGGACCTAATGTCCGAGGCCACGGACCCCAGTTAACCTATATGAAAATAAAAGTCGAATTAAACATAAAACAGAAAATTGTAAAGTCCGGGGCCACGGACAGGCTGTCCGTGGGCCCGGACATTATTAGAAAACCTAAATTTTTAAAATTTAAAAATCCCGCCGCCGTCCGTGGGCGTCCGAGCTTACAGACAGGGAGTCCGGGACCCCGGACATGACGTCCGTGGGTGCGGACCGCCCTCGGACGGCGGCGTTGAGGCTGTTCCCGAAGGTGTTTTGACTCAAATTTTATGGGTGTGTAGCCTGTTTTACCTTCGGATTCACGGTGATTCTTCACACCGGGATTCGTCGAGTGCTCCGTTGATGGCAGACCCGAGAGGATTTCGCACCAAGCTTCTGGTTGTTGGTTGTTCTTGCTGTTCTTCACGTTTTGGTGGTGTTTTTGTGGGGTTTTGATGATTGATGATGCTGTGGGAGTTGAAAAATATGTTTTGGTGAGATTTCGGTGTTTGATCGTGGCTCTGGGGTTCAAAACGTGGAGAGAGAGAGACGGCTGCCTTCTTTGAGAGTCTAGGGTTCTTGAGGTTATTCTTTGATCATGGGATAAGGCTCCTTATATAGGCTTCCTTAAAGATAGAAAAATTCGGTAAAAACCGAGATTTACCGACGTTTTAGCTCAAGGGCTTCCAAAAAGAATTTGATTATGAAATTTTACACGTGGGTAAAGGATGATATTTCTGAATTCTCTAAAGTGGAATCGAAATTTTTGGATATTGGAATATTTTTAAATTCAATTTCTCGTCAGTTTCAGTCAGAAATTGCTAGAAAATTATTGGAAACTCAAAAAATCGAAATTCCAACGCCATTATGCCCAAAATGTCATCCTCTATCATGGGTTAAAATTTCAAGGCATTTTGAACTGATTTGACCCTTATTTGGAGGAGAGAAAGCCTATAGGGGGCTTAGGAGCCTTGAAAAATTACGAAAGTGCCCCTGGAGATGACTAAGCTGCCCCTGGTACTCTGAAATGTTCCGATCGAACTGGGAACCCTCGCTACTTGACCAAACTAGCCTATTAGTAGAGACTCTCTTCCGGGGGGGTTGAAATTTTGGGTATAACAGATTGCCCCCGTCAACTAGACTTTGTAATGGAAATGAGAAGGCTAGTTGATGCTTGAGTGATACCCCCAAAATTTTGGATCTTAAAAAAGACCCCACATGCAATTGAAGTCCGACAAGTTGTGTCTAGCTGTTCTAAGGCGCTGACTACCTATGAGTAAAGTGGAAGGGATGTCAAGTGATTCTAAGGCGTTGACTACCTATGAGGATGATACGATGTCAAGCTGTTCTAAGGCGTTGACTACCTATAATGATGAAATGATGTCAAGCCATTCCAAGGCGTTGACTACCTAAAATGTGAAAATAAGATAATGTCAAGCGATTCTAAGGCGTTGACAACCTAACGAGTGAAAATTGGGTGGTATGCAAATGCGAGAATGCTGAAATGCTAGTTATGCTGATGATGCTGACGATGCTGATGATGCTGATGATGCTGACGATGCTGATGATGCTGATGATGCTGATGATGCTCGGATGCTTCTGGGGACCGAAACCCGTTCCAATGCTCCTGGTTGGTATACTATGGGGACTTATTGCCTCTGCCCACCAACTGGGGTGCTGGGATAACTTCTAGATTACCAAGGGGACTTATTGCCACTGCCCACTAGTTGTTTCTCCCAAGAAGTTGACATGAAGATGGGGACTTATTGCCTCTGCCCCGCCAACTTAGATCGCTCTGTCTCGTACTTGTCTCGCACTGAAGATGATACTAGGTCTCGTACTGGTCTCGCACTGGATGATGACGATAGGTCTCGCACTAATGAAGATGATAGGTCTCGCACTGATGAAGATGATGGGTCTCGCACTGACGAAATTGATGGTCTCGCACTGATGAAGATGCTTGGTCTCGCACTGAAGTCTCGTACTAAATGGATGAAGAAAAAGCTGGATTCCGCACTGATTCTGGGTCGCGCACTGAATGAAGATGTCTTGTACTAAGATCTTGAAAATGATGGGTCTCGCACTGATGAAGATGGTAAGTCTCGCACTGAAGGAAAATATGGGTCTCGCACTGAATGAAGATGCCAGGTCTCGTACTGAATGAGGAAACTGCAGGGCCTCGCACTGTTTTGGGTCTCGAACTAAAAATGAGTTAGGAAGATAATGGTCTCGTGCAAATGAGAACTGATTACTGGAGTGCCAAACATGGCAATGATGATAAGATGTATGCAATCAAGATATATGAAAGATACTTGTTCAAAACAGGAAACTGTTGGAAAAGGTGCCAAACTTGGCAATGCTTGAGAAAAACCCTGCTGAAAAAGGAAAGTGAAATGATCATTTCGTGACTAAAAATTTCAAATCTGTAATTTGCTTCTTGAAAAATGAACATGCCATTGGTGGAAGTGTGTGGTGTTTGTTGTGGTGCTAAAGGCTTTTGCCGGTGTTCCGGATTTGTGATAGACCAGGGGTTGGTTTGTGATTTATGATGGGCTTGAGAGTGTGTGTGTGGTGGTAAGGGCTTATGTGTGTCTGTGGTGGGATGGTGGTGCTCAAGCTTTGGGTTTCAATTGGTGTTGACATGGCAATTGTTGGAACCAACAATTGCCCCCAGTATTTTTCCTTAGGACAATCCGAGCTAGAGTTCATGGCAATCGATCCGATCGATTGCCCCCAGTATTTTCTTTGATTAAACGTGCGAACAAGTCTCATCCTCACAGGGTTGAGGCTTATTCTTTGATGTGGTGCTTCCTAACCTACACTCGATGTGGTCGGTGTTTGCACTCATTTCTCGCTCATGGTCATAACTTCTAAACCATTGAATTCGATATTTGATGGATTTACGCATTTGATCTGTTACTTTCACGTGATTAGACACACAACTATCAAGTCGGAAGTCTTTAAAGCTTATAACGTGGCCATAGGGTGTGATGAAAGACGATGGGATCATGGAGGGATATTTGAGGTATGTGGAGCTTAAATGGGTGACCAAAGCTGCAACTTGCGTCTTCTCTCGGGTTCATCTTCATTGTCTTGAAGTGTCTGGCTGCTTCATGTTGACGTTGTTTTCGAGCTTCTGGACCTGGACTTTTGGAGTTGTCCTTTACACCATTTCTCTTTTTTTGTCATTTGGACTTCTTCGAGGCACTTCGGGTTCGCCTTTTTGTTTTATCCTTTCTTGACTTTGCCTTCGGGGTTCTTGTGTTTCCCGGTTTTGGGCTTCTGAGCTGTTTTGATGTGAGCTCTTTGATCCTGTGTCATTCTGGGACCATTTGCGGATCGCTTCGTCACGCTGATTGCGGCATTGCTTCTTTGGACTGATGAGAATGTTATCTGAGAGTCGGGATCCTCGCTTCCTTTGGTCACCGGGTCGGTTATTCATCATTGGTTGGCTTGTTTGTGGAGCTCATAATATCGAAAAGGGATATACGAAAGGCTCAACGGGGGTGCCTAGGGTTTAATGATAGGGTCATAAGCTTTTGGCTATGTGGTGCTGTACCTAGGTGCTTCGTCATTCCTGATAGTTGTGTATCCGTTCCTTGTTACTTTTCACAGGTCTAAGAGTAAATTTACAAATTATCTCCTTCGGTCGGAGTTATGCCGTTTACCTCACCTTTGAACGTGGTCTCACCGGAGTCGTGTAAAAATGACACGCTCGTTCACTCATGGTTTTCCGCTCAAGACACTCTCGTGAATTTCACTTAGAAATAGTTCACATTAAACGAAAGATTAAAGATGACGGTCCTGAACTCAGATTGCCCCCAGTATTGATCTGGGGTTTATGACAACACTTAAATAGATGTGGACTTTGAACCTCTTTGTGGGTTGTTTGGATATTATGGGGTGAGTTGTGGTGTTTGGTTAGGCATGTTCAAATTTTAGAAACAAGAGACAAGCCGTTCCATTGCATAGTCAGAAAATGATTGCTTCGTGATCCTTTTCCTTAAAAAACTATTTTGTTTTCCTTCTTTTTCGATGAATGAAAAATGGTTTGTACAGGAGTTGTGAAAATGGAACTATGATTTTATTTATGAATCATGAAAGAAACGTAAAGATTACAATCAGAGGTGACTGAAAACTAACTAATAAGCTACTAGGAAAATTTGAAGATGCAAGAAGACGATCTGCACACTTAGAAAAATTGGACTCCTTGCTCGAGGAGGTCTTGAATCTTGTGCTTCAATGCTCGGCAATTGTCAGCATAATGGCCAGGCAACTGATGGTAGTGGCAGAATTGATTAAGATGCCTCCCCAAATGAGTGGTTCCTGGCCGAGGGGCCAGGGGCTGTAGCAGGTTTCTCTTCTGAAGCTCTTCAAACGCCTGACTTGGTGCTCGGCCAATGTTGGTGAATTCCCTTTGCGATGAGTCTCGGCGTGGTAAGGGTACTGTCCTAAGGTTTTGATGCGGAGATCTAGGTCGTTGAACCATATTCACTTCTGGGAAACTGCTTTGAGCGCAAGCTACTGTCTGAAGATAAGCCTTTTCTGGTCCTGGCTTAGATAATTTGGAGCCACTGCCGGAGTTTCTTGAGCACTCGAGCTCCAAACCTTCCTTATGAATCCTTTCCTCTAGAATACCGACTTGTCCCATCAACATGTCCAAACTCGGAAAGTACATAAATTTTAGCTCATGGTTGTGTTGTTTTCGCATGTTCTCAATTATCATGCGGATTTGCTCCTGCTCGTCCATTCTGGTAGGCATGGCTGCAGCCTTTCTCCTCCAACGCTTGATGAAGTCAGACATGGACTCACCGTCTTTCTGTCGAGTTCCTGCCAGATCGATTCTGGTGACCTCGAGGTTCTTAGCATACTCGAAATGATTTAGGAAAGCCTCGCAAACCTCCTCGTAGGTTTTGGTATTCATCTTCTGAGTGAGATACCAACGCTGAGGAGTCTCGTCTAGATAGCGTGCGAAAACTTTGGCTTTTTGCATATCGTTGAGCCCCAAGATGGACATTTCTCGGTCGAACATAGCCAAGTGAATCTGTGGATCCGAGGAACCCTTGTACAAAGCGAGTGTAGGCAGCTTCAGCTTTAGGGGAAGATCAACTTCGGGATACGACGCCGTGGAGAAATAATCGAAGCCAGCTGGTTTGTTGGTTTTCTCTATGCGCTCAATCCTTTTCAAAACCCTTTTGACCTCTGCAGCTAGCTGGTTGTCAGGAACATCCTTCCCCATACGTGTTTGAGGATCTTGGGCCCTAACAGAGTCAATCTCGATGTAACTACGATTAAGATTTTCATCCACAAGCTTTTCCAGAGTGTGCTGATTTGTCTCCTGGAGATTAGCCTTACTCCTCAGTTCCTCGACAATGGACTCCAAGACCTTGTACCCTTGCAGCACAGCGGCCAACTGGGCCTCGGTGTTGATCGGATTTCCTCCTTCTGCCATATCTGGATTCGGGCTTGCCTGTTTCCAAGAAGTCCATTATTAGCTAACAAGAGGAAGTGGGTTGAAAGACACTAAGGTGATAATGACACTTCACAAGGTAGATCGAAACAGGCTTAGGCTGAAAGCAAGTGGGCCAAGATACCCAGAAAATGAGGTGCTTGGGCTGAAGTATCTCTCAGGCTATGAACTGGAATTTGGACTGAAATGTAAACAGGATGGCTTGATTGGGCATGAAGTGACACCTAGATCTAGGGTTTTGGGCCAGGGCCCGAATAAGAAGTCTGCCTAGATTAGAATGAGCCCTTGGGCCGGAATGTGTTTGGGCCTAGAGCAAAGCACATGGGCTGGAGTGGTCCCTAAATCACAAATGAGCCTAACTTTCTTTAGGCCAGAGAAGACGGTTGCTAAACCGAAAAGATTTTATTTTCAGGCCTTGTGAGTTATTTCAAGTTCATGTGGATTTCCTTTTTTTGGGCCTAGAACTAATTGATAATTCAAATTGGGCCAGAGAGAGAAAATCACCTAAGTCTAAGCTTTTGGGCTGAAGCCCGAATGACTCACATATTAAACCAACCAGGCCTCGGGCCGCAAACAAGTAGAGCCGCCAATTCGGGTTGGGCTAGGTTAATGTAGGAGAAGTCCTGTCAATCTCTAGGCTAGGTAATGGGCCGATCATACAAGCAAACAAGGCCCCACACAAATTCAACAGTCCTCATTGACGGTTAAATCAATTGGGTATGGATCGATTTGGAGAGGGTGCTGGGGCTTGGGCCCAGGTCGCCCACAAGGAATAGGGCTTGCTACGCTATTCTCTTGGGTCTCCTCTTTTCCCCCGCTTATTCATCATATAAAGGTGTGAGTCCCTGACAGGGGACCCTAGATGGGTCCCGGGGTGAAGCTGGTTTGTGTGGACCTCGCTCTCACATGATGCAAAGGTGCAGAAATTAAAGTGCGCACAGAAATAAATAAACAAAAAGTAATTAAAGCCAAAATAAACAATTTTCGAGTTAAGCCCTCTTTCTTAAAATTAAACAAGTTAAAATTAAGAAGTTGTCCCCAGCAGAGTCGCCAGTCTGTGAGCCTCGATTTTAAACCCTATCCTATGTGGATTAACTTGATTGGGATCTAATCGGGTTTTAGGTCCACTTATAGCCTAAGATTAATAACTATGTCATATAACAATAATTATTAAAACCTAAGCTAGCTCACTGGACCTATTACGAGTTGCCACCTAATTTTAACCTAGATCAAATTAGGAAAGAGAGAGTTCGGGTTCGGGGGCTTGATATTCGACTTAATTAGGGTTCAATTACTTTCATTACCCTTCCTAGGTCGTTTTTCCTCTACTTGGTTCAATTACGGCTCTTTCTACAAATTGTTTTAACCTAGGTGCGCGTTCTGTTTTTTTTTTATTTTTTAACATTTTTTGACAGAAAATTAAAGTGGAAATTAAAATTACCTAAACTAGGGTTTCGGAGGCAGAATTAGGTCAAATTTTGTTTCCGTCCGTAGCCACGGACCTAATGTCCAGGCCACGGACCCCAGTTAACCTATATGAAAATAAAAGTCGAATTAAACATAAACAGAAAATTGTAAAGTCCGGGGCCACGGACAGGCTGTCGTGGGCCCGGACATTATTAGAAAACCTAAATTTTTAAAATTTAAAAAATCCCGCCGCCGTCCGTGGGCGTCCGAGCTTACGGACAGGGAGTCCGGGACCCCGGACATGACGTCCGTGGGTGCGGACCGCCCTCGGACGGCGGCGTTGAGGCTGTTCCCGAAGGTGTTTTGCTCAAATTTTATGGGTGTGTAGCCTGTTTTACCTTCGGATTCACGGTGATTCTTCACACCGGGATTCGTCGAGTGCTCCGTTGATGGCAGACCCGAGAGGATTTCGAACCAAGCTTCTGGTTGTTGGTTGTTCTTGCTGTTCTTCACGTTTTGGTGGTGTTTTGTGGGGTTTTGATGATTGATGTTGTGGGAGTTGAAAAATATGTTTTGGTGTTGATTTTGGTGAGATTTCGGTGTTTGATCGTGGCTCTGGGTTCAAAAACGTGGAGAGAGAGAGACGGCTGCCTTCTTTGAGAGTCTAGGGTTCTTGAGGTTATTCTTTGATCATGGGATAAGGCTCCTTATATAGGCTTCCTTAAAGATAGAAAAATCCGGTAAAAACCGAGATTTACCGACGTTTTAGCTCAAGGGCTTCCAAAAGGAATTTGATTATGAAATTTTACACGTGGGTAAAGGATGATATTTCTGAATTTTCTAAAGTGGAATCGAATTTTTGGATATTGGAATATTTTTAAATTCAATTTCTCGTCAGTTTCAGTCAGAAATTGCTAGAAAATTATTGGAAACTCAAAAAATTGAAATTCCAACGCCATTATGCCCAAAATGTCATCCTCTATCATGGGTTAAAATTTCAAGGCATTTTGAACTGATTTGACCCTTATTTGGAGGAGAGAGAAAGCCTATAGGGGGCTTAGGAGCCTTGAAAAATTACGAAAGTGCCCCTGGAGATGACTAAGCTGCCCCTGGTACTCTGAAATGTTCCGATCGAACTGGGAACCCTCGCTACTTGACCAAACTAGCCTATTAGTAGAGACTCTCTTCCGGGGGGGTTGAAATTTTGGGTATAACAGATTGCCCCCCGTCAACTAGACTTTGTAATGGAAATGAGAAGGCTAGTTGATGCTTGAGTGATACCCCCAAAATTTTGGATCTTAAAAAAGACCCCACATGCAATTGAAGTCCGACAAGTTGTGTCTAGCTGTTCTAAGGCGCTGACTACCTATGAGTAAAGTGGAAGGGATGTCAAGCGATTCTAAGGCGTTGACTACCTATGAGGATGATACGATGTCAAGCTATTCTAAGGCGTTGACTACCTATAATGAATGAAATGATGTCAAGCCATTCCAAGGCGTTGACTACCTAAAATGTGAAAATAAGATAATGTCAAGCGATTCTAAGGCGTTGACAACCTAACGAGTGAAAATTGGGTGGTATGCAAATGCGAGAATGCTGAAATGCTAGTTATGCTGATGATGCTGACGATGCTGATGATGCTGATGATGCTGACGATGCTGATGATGCTGATGATGCTGATGATGCTCGGATGCTTCTGGGGACCGAAACCCGTTCCAATGCTCCTGGTTGGTATACTATGGGGACTTATTGCCTCTGCCCACCAACTGGGGTGCTGGGATAACTTCTAGATTACCAAGGGGACTTATTGCCACTGCCCACTAGTTGTTTCTCCCAAGAAGTTGACATGAAGATGGGGACTTATTGCCTCTGCCCCGCCAACTTAGATCATGCTCTGTCTCGTACTTGTCTCGCACTGAAGATGATACTAGGTCTCGTACTGGTCTCGCACTGGATGATGACGATAGGTCTCGCACTGATGAAGATGATAGGTCTCGCACTGATGAAGATGATGGGTCTCGCACTGACGAAATTGATGGTCTTGCACTGATGAAGATGCTTGGTCTCGCACTGAAGTCTCGTACTAAATGGATGAAGAAAAAGCTGGATTCCGCACTGATTCTGGTCGCGCACTGAATGAAGATGTCTTGTACTAAAGTCTTGAAAATGATGGGTCTCGCACTGATGAAGATGGTAGGTCTCGCACTGAAGGAAAATGGGTCTCGCACTGAATGAAGATGCAGGTCTCGTACTGAATGAGGAAACTGCAGGGCCTCGCACTGTTTTGGGTCTCGAACTAAAAATGAGTTAGGAAGATAATGGTCTCGTGCAAATGAGAACTGATTACTGGAGTGCCAAACATGGCAATGATGATAAGATGTATGCAATCAAGATATATGAAAGATACTGTTCAAAACAGGAAACTGTTGGAAAAGGTGCCGAACTTGGCAATGCTTGAGAAAAACCCTGCTGAAAAAGGAAAGTGAAATGATCATTTCGTGACTAAAAATTTCAAATCTGTAATTTGCTTCTTGAAAAATGAACATGCCATTGGTGGAAGTGTGTGGTGTTTGTTGTGGTGCTAAAGGCTTTTGCCGGTGTTCCGGATTTGTGATAGACCAGGGGTTGGTTTGTGATTTATGATGGGCTTGAGAGTGTGTATGTGGTGGTAAGGGCTTATGTGTGTCTGTGGTGGGATGGTGGTGCTCAAGCTTTGGGTTTCAATTGGTGTTGACATGGTAATCGTTGGAACCAACAATTGCCCCCAGTATTTTTCCTTAGGACAATCCGAGCTAGAGTTCATGGCAATCGATCGTTCCGATCGATTGCCCCCAGTATTTTCTTTGATTAAACGTGCGAACAAGTCTCATCCTCACAGGGTTGATGCTTATTCTTTGATGTGGTGCTTCCTAACCTACACTCGATGTGGTCGGCGTTTGCACTCATTTCTCGCTCATGGTCATAACTTCTAAACCATTGAATTCGATATTTGATGGATTTACGCATTTGATCTGTTACTTTCACGTGATTAGACACACAACTATCAAGTCGGAAGTCTTTAAAGCTTATAACGTGGCCATAGGGTGTGATGAAAGACGATGGGATCATGGAGGGATATTTGAGGTATGTGGAGCTTAAATGGGTGACCAAAGCTGCAACTTGCGTCTTCTCTCGGGTTCATCTTCATTGTCTTGAAGTGTCTGGCTGCTTCATGTTGACGTTGTTTTCGAGCTTCTGGACCTGGACTTTTGGAGTTGTCCTTTACACCATTTCTCTTTTTTGTCATTTGGACTTCTTCGAGGCACTTCGGGTTCGCCTTTTTGTTTTATCCTTTCTTGACTTTGCCTTCGGGGTTCTTGTGTTTCCCGGTTTTGGGCTTTGAGCTGTTTTGATGTGAGCTCTTTGATCCTGTGTCATTCGGGACCATTTGCGGATCGCTTCGTCACGCTGATTGCGGCATTGCTTCTTTGGGCTGATGAGAATGTTATCTGAGAGTCGGGATCCTCGCTTCCTTTGGTCACCGGGTCGGTTATTCATCATTGGTTTTTGTGGAGCTCATAATATCGAAAAGGGATATACGAAAGGCTCAACGGGGGTGCCTAGGGTTTAATGATAGGGTCTATAAGCTTTTGGCTATGTGGTGCTGTACCTAGGTGCTTCGTCATTCCTGATAGTTGTGTATCCGTTCCTTGTTACTTTTCACAGGTCTAAGAGTAAATTTACAAATTATCTCCTTCGGTCGGAGTTATGCCGTTTACCTCACCTTTGAACGTGGTCTCACCGGAGTCATGTAAAAATGACACGCTCATTCACTCATGGTTTTTCCGCTCAAGACACTCTCGTGAATTTCACTTAGAGAATAGTTCACACGGTTAAACGAAAGATTAAAGATGACGGTCCTGAACTCAGATTGCCCCCAGTATTGATCTGGGGTTTATGACAACACTTAAATAGATGTGGACTTTGAACCTCTTTGTGGGTTGTTTGGATATTATGGGGTGAGTTGTGGTGTTTGGTTAGGCATGTTCAAATTTTAGAAACAAGAGACAAGCCGTTCCATTGCATAGTCAGAAAATGATTGCTTCGTGATCCTTTTCCTTAAAAAACTATTTTGTTTTCCTTCTTTTTTTGAATGAAAAATGGTTTGTACAGGAGTTGTGAAAATGGAACTATGATTTTATTTATGAATCATGAAAGAAACGTAAAGATTACAATCAGAGGTGACTGAAAACTAACTAATAAGCTACTAGGAAAATTTGAAGATGCAAGAAGACGATCTGCACACTTAGAAAAATTGGACTCCTTGCTCGAGGAGGTCTTGAATCTTGTGCTTCAATGCTCGGCAATTGTCAGCATAATGGCCAGGCAACTGATGGTAGTGGCAGAATTGATTAAGATGCCTCCCCAAATGAGTGGTTCCTGGCCGAGGGGCCAGGGGCTGTAGCAGGTTTCTCTTCTGAAGCTCTTCAAACGCCTGACTTGGTGCTCGGCCAATGTTGGTGAATTCCCTTTGCGATGAGTCTCGGCGTGGTAAGGGTATTGTCCTAAGGTTTTGATGCGGAGATCTAGGTCGTTGAACCATATTCACTTCTGGGAAACTGCTTTGAGCGCAAGCTACTGTCTGAAGATAAGCCTTTTCTGGTCCTGGCTTAGATAATTTGGAGCCACTGCCGGAGTTTCTTGAGCACTCGAGCTCCAAACCTTCCTTATGAATCCTTTCCTCTAGAATACCGACTTGTCCCATCAACATGTCCAAACTCGGAAAGTACATAAATTTTAGCTCATGGTTGTGTTGTTTTCGCATGTTCTCAATTATCATGCGGATTTGCTCCTGCTCGTCCATTCTGGTAGGCATGGCTGCAGCCTTTCTCCTCCAACGCTTGATGAAGTCAGACATGGACTCACCGTCTTTCTGTCGAGTTCCTGCCAGATCGATTCTGGTGACCTCGAGGTTCTTAGCATACTCGAAATGATTTAGGAAAGCCTCGCAAACCTCCTCGTAGGTTTTGGTATTCATCTTCTGAGTGAGATACCAACGCTGAGGAGTCTCGTCTAGATAGCGTGCGAAAACTTTGGCTTTTTGCATATCGTTGAGCCCCAAGATGGACATTTCTCGGTCGAACATAGCCAAGTGAATCTGTGGATCCGAGGAACCCTTGTACAAAGCGAGTGTAGGCAGCTTCAGCTTTAGGGAAGATCAACTTCGGGATACGACGCCGTGGAGAAATAATCGAAGCCAGCTGGTTTGTTGGTTTTCTCTATGCGCTCAATCCTTTTCAAAACCCTTTTGACCTCTGCAGCTAGCTGGTTGTCAGGAACATCCTTCCCCATACGTGTTTGAGGATCTTGGGCCCTAACAGAGTCAATCTCGATGTAACTACGATTAAGATTTTCATCCACAAGCTTTTCCAGAGTGTGCTGATTTGTCTCCTGGAGATTAGCCTTACTCCTCAGTTCCTCGACATGGACTCCCAATACCTTGTACCCTTGCAGCACAGCGGCCAACTGGGCCCGGTGTTGATCGAATTTCCTCCTTCTGCCATATCTGGATTCGGGCTTGCCTGTTTCCAGAAGTCCATTATTAATCTAACAATGAGGAAGTGGGTGAAAGACACTAAGGTGATAATGACACTTCACAAGTTAGATCGAAACAGCTTAGGCTGAAAGCAAGTGGGCCAAGATACCAGAAAATGAGGTGCTTGGGCTGAAGTATCTCTCGCAATGCTATGAACTGGAATTTGGACTGAAATGTTAACAGATGGCTTTGATTGCATAGAGGTGACCCAATCTAGGGTTTTTGGGCCAGGGCCCGAATAAGAAGTCTGCCTAGATTAGAATGAGCCCTTGGCCGGAATGTGTTTGGGCCTAGAGCAAAGCACATGGGCTGGAGTGGTCCCTAAATCACAAATGAGCCTAACTTTCTTTAGGCCAGAGAAGACGGTTGCTAAACCGAAAAAGATTTTTTTCAGGCCTTGTGAGTTATTTCAAGTTCATGTGGATTTCCTTTTTTTGGGCCTAGAACTAATTGGATAATTCAAATTGGGCCAGAAGAGAAATCACCTAAGTCTAAGCTTTTGGGCTGAAGCCCGAATGACTCACATATTAAACCAACCAGGACCTCTGGGCCGCAAACAAGTAGAGCCGCCAATTCGGGTTGGGCTAAGTTAATGTAGGAGAAGTTCCTGTCAATCTCTAGGCTAGGTAATGGGCCGATCATACAAGCAAACAAGGCCCACACAATTCAACATGTCCTCACTTGACGGTTAAATCAATTTGGGTATGGATCGATTTGGAGAGGTGCTTGGGGCTTGGGCCCAGGTCGCCACAAAGGAATAGGGCTTGCACGCTATTCTCTTTGGGTCTCCTCTTTTCCCCCGCTTATTCACATCACCTAAAAGGTGTGAGTCCCTGACAGGGGACCCTAGATGGGTCCCGGGGTGAAGCTGGTTTGTGTGGACCCTCGCTCTCACATGATGCAAAGGTGCAGAAATTAAAGTGCGCACAGAAATAAATAAACAAAGTATTAAAGCCATAAATAAACAATTTTCGAGTTAAGCCCTCTTTCTTAAAATTAAACAAGTTAAAATTAAGAAGTTGTCCCCAGCAGAGTCGCCAGTCTGTGAGCCTCGATTTTAAACCCTATCCTATGTGGATTAACTTGATTGGGATCTAATCGGGTTTTAGGTCCACTTATAGCCTAAGATTAATAACTATGTCATATAACAATAATTATTAAAACCTAAGCTAGCTCACTGGAACCTATTACGAGTCGCCACCTAATTTTAACCTAGATCAAATTAGGAAAGGAGAGTTCGGGTTCGGGGGCTTGATATTCGACTTAATTAGGGTTCAATTACTTTCATTACCCTTCCTAGGTCGTTTTTCCTCTACTTGGTTCAATTACGGCTTTCTACAAAGTTGTTTTTAACCTAGGTGCGCGCTTCTGTTTTTTTTTTTATTTTTTAACGTTTTTTGACAGAAAATTAAAGTGGAAATTAAAATTACCTAAACTAGGGTTTCGGAGGCAGAATTAGGTCAAATTTTGTTTCCGTCCGTAGCCACGGACCTAATGTCCAAGGCCACGGACCCCAGTTAACCTATATGAAAATAAAAGTCGAATTAAACATAAAACAGAAAATTGTAAAGTCCGGGGCCACGGACAGGCTGTCCGTGGGCCCGGACATTATTAGAAAACCTAAATTTTTAAAATTTAAAAATCCCGCCGCCGTCCGTGGGCGTCGGAGCTTACGGACAGGGAGTCCGGGATCCCGGACATGACGTCCGTGGGTGCGGACCGCCCTCGGACGGCGGCGTTGAGGCTGTTCCCGAAGGTGTTTTTGGCTCAAATTTTATGGGTGTGTAGCCTGTTTTACCTTCGGATTCACGGTGATTCTTCACACCGGGATTCGTCGAGTGCTCCGTTGATGGCAGACCCGAGAGGATTTCGCACCAAGCTTCTGGTTGTTGGTTGTTCTTGCTGTTCTTCACGTTTTGGTGGTGTTTTTGTGGGGTTTTGATGATTGATGATGTTGTGGGAGTTGAAAAATATGTTTTGGTGTTGATTTTGGTGAGATTTCGGTGTTTGATCGTGGCTCTGGGGTTCAAAACGTGGAGAGAGAGAGACGGCTGCCTTCTTTGAGAGTCTAGGGTTCTTGAGGTTATTCTTTGATCATGGGATAAGGCTCCTTATATAGGCTTCCTTAAAGATAGAAAAATCCGGTAAAAACCGAGATTTACCGACGTTTTAGCTCAAGGGCTTCCAAAAGGAATTTGATTATGAAATTTTACACGTGGGTAAAGGATGATATTTCTGAATTTTCTAAAGTGGAATCGAATTTTTTGGATATTGGAATATTTTTAAATTCAATTTCTCGTCAGTTTCAGTCAGAAATTGCTAGAAAATTATTGGAAACTCGAAAAATCGAAATTCCAACGCCATTATGCCCAAAATGTCATCCTCTATCATGGGTTAAAATGTCAAGGCATTTTGAACTGATTTGACCCTTATTTGGAGGAGAGAGAAAGCCTATAGGGGCTTAGGAGCCTTGAAAAATTACGAAAGTGCCCCTGGAGATGACTAAGCTGCCCCTGGTACTCTGAAATGTTCCGATCGAACTGGGAACCCTCGCTACTTGACCGAACTAGCCTATTAGTAGATACTCTCTTCCGGGGGGTTGAAATTTTGGGTATAACAGTTAGTCCAACTCAAAGCCCCGCGGTTTCACGGGCGGCATCTAGGGCATATCCCGAGCAGTTCTGCCGTTTCCACCTACTCACGGGCCACTCCAAAGATGATTGTCGAAATTTGAGGTCTACAATTTTGTCATTGGCCCAAGAAGGAAAAATCCAGATTGCAACCCCAATACCGGAGCTTCCCCGCAAAGCCAAAAGGGAATTCACAACCATTGGCTGTCCCTTAAGCCAAGCCTTCGAGGAGCTGCAGGACGAAGGGCTCATACGACCACTCATTCCTTGCCATGGAGAGACGCGAAAGGGGAGTAGGCTCAGTCAATTTTGTAGGTACCATCAGCTAGCGGGACATGATAGCAATGATTACAAAGCGCTGAGACATCAGATCCAAGACCTCATCGATCAGGGATATCAGCGTTTGGATGACCTCGAGGCTTCATAATCAGAAGTTCAATGTGCCGCCTTTACTATTTTCTGGGATGACAAAATGCCGGCACGAGGGGCAGGGCGGAAGCCCACATCCACGGTTAGCTTTGTCCCTGCAAGTGCTCACATTACCCGGTCAGGCAAACACTACGGATCCCCTGAAAGGCCGTCACAAGGGGAAGAGCCAATGCTGTCTCCCCTGGTAGCTGGAGAAGTTCCAGGTGAACGAGAACTGCTTCAGAAGCTGAAGGCAAGAACCATCCCCATGGCAATCTGGTCTTTGCTTACGATTTCACCAGAGCACCGGCGGGCCATTGCTAAACATTTAGGCGGACCAGAGGAAAGTTTAGCCCCGGAAATGATGGTCGCAGCTCTTTGGCAAAAGCAGGAAGAGGAGATCAGTTTTCACGATGGTGAGATCTCCGAGCACTCGGGAAAAACACTGTATATTACTGTTTGGTGCGGGGCCTTCAAGGTGCCAAAGGTCCTCATTGACACAGGAGCAAACGTCAGCATCTGTCCTCTGAAAGTGGCAGAAAGTATGGGTTACGACAAGTTTGAGTCTTGCCAAATCATGTTACAGGGGTATGATGACAACCCAAGACATGTCTTCGGCCTACTGGATCTTCTGCTCAAGTATGAGGTGATTATTCATCCATTGAAGTTCTTGGTTCTGCAAATTCCCCATTCATCTGATTCTAGGACGAGATTTCCTTCAAGATTTGAAGGTCGTCCCTTCTACGGTGCATCAATGTTTGAAGTTCAAAAGAGACAGAAAGGTTCATGTCGTTAAAGGTGAGCCACACCAAAAGGAGTTGCATGTTTGCATGGTTGAAGAGGAGGGTTCATCCCATCTGAACAGGTTCAATGTTGTACCAGAGCAGTCCGACCCAATTTCTCTTCAGAAACTTAAAGTTGGACCAGGGAAGGTTATCATGGAGAAATATGGTTATCAAGAGGGTAAGGGCCTTGACAAGGATCTCCAAGGAATTCCGGACGTCCTATCTCCGGCAGCGAATCCTGGTCGTCAAGGACTTGGTGCGTTAATGGACTCGTCTTTCATTTCTGCAATTGAACTATCATCTTTACTCATATGCTCATGTTCCCCATGTTTACAGGATACGGTAAGAGTGGCAGAGGAGGAAGCGATGCCTGATTGGATGTTCCTTGAAGAATAGATCATAGTTTAGGAGTAGTTAGTCATTCATTTCTCGCTTTGGGATCATTATGAGTCATTGTTATTTTCCTTCGGCTGTTTTACAAAGCTTCTTTCTTACTATAGTTAGTTTAGTTGATCTTTTCCATTTAGTTGGTACTCAATGTTATTGTTACTTCTTTTGGTTATCAATAAAATTCCTTCTTCGCTCATGTTTAATGTTTATACATTCGTTCACGTGCCCAAAAAAAAGAAAAAGAGAGAAAGGAAAAAAAAACTCTCACTAATGAAGCATGTCCGCAAATATAAAAAAAAACCTTTGTTTTTCACAAAGCCCCCTGTACAAAACCACCTTCCCATACATACATACACCACCTCCATTACAGCCACCACACATATCACATCATTCCATCATTTTTCAATTTCACCAGACACATAAAAACAAAACTGCTGCCACCAAAAGAGCAAAAATGAGTCACTCAACAGTCACCTCCTCACCACTCATCATTACACACACATCCATCCACCACAAATAACCTGGGTATTCAAAAGGCTTGTCAAAAAGCCCCACAACAATACTGGGGGCAATCTGAGTTAAGAAACAATAATGTTTATTTCTTTTGTTTAAATATGCAAACAAGTCTCTGAGTGTAAATTTTGCGAGAGTGCCTTGAGCGGTAAAACCAAGAGCGAACGAGCGTGTCATTTATACATGACTCCAGAGAGATCACATTCAAAGGTAAGGTAAACGGCATGACTCCGACCGAAGGAGATAATTTTTAAATTTACGCTTAAACCTATGAAAAGTAACAAAGAATGGATACACAACTATTAGGGATGACGAAGCACCTAGGTACAGCTCCACACAACCAAAAGCTTGTGCACTCTGACATTACACCCTAGGCACGCCCGCAGAGCTTTTTGTATACGTCCTCTTTTACAACACTACAAACTCCACAAACAAGCCAGCCAATGATGAATAACCGACCCGGTAACCAAAGGAAGCAAGGAGCCTGACTTACGAACAACAACTTCACAAGTCCAAAGAAGCAAAACTGCTACCAGCATGACGAAGCGATCCACAAATGGTCCCAAAGTGACATAGGATCCAAATGAGCTAACATCAAAAACAACTCTCAAAGTTCAAAGCCGGGAAACACAAGAACCCTGAAGGAAAAGAGATTCAAAGAAAGGCAAACCTGAAAAGCCTCGAAGAAATACAAAATTGGAAAAAAGGGAGAAGGTGCAAGGAATAACTCAAAAGTCCCAAGTTCCAAGCTCATAAGCGAAGTCATCACGAAGTAGCCAAAAGACTTCAAGACAAAGAAGGAAAGTTCGAGAGAAGGTGCAAGTTGCAGCTTTGGTCACCCTTATAGCTCCACATATCCTAAACATTCCTCCATTGTCCTATTGTCATTCATCACACCCTATAGCCACGTTACAAGCTTAAAAGACTTCCAACTTAATAGTTGTGTATCCAATCACGTGAAAGTAACAGGTTGAACGCGTAAATCTAACAAATGTCAAATTCAATGGTTGAGATGTCTTGACCAAAAGGAGAGCACGACTGCAAGCATTAAACACCATCAGTGTAGGATAGAAAGCACCACATCAAGATAAACCCTGACCTTGTGAGGATGAGACTTGTTTTTGTGCAATTAATCAGAGAAAATACTGGGGCAATCGATCATTCTGATCGATTGCCATAAAATCCTAAAGAACTCAGATCGCCTTAAGGAAAAATACTCGGGGCAATTGTTGGTCCCAACAACTGCAACAATGACACCGATTGAGGCCCAAAAACCCGAAACCTAAAGGATCAAACCCTCCACATAGCACTCAGGCCCGTCCTAAGCCCTACCTCCACATCAAATTTCCTAAGGCCCGTCCTTCACATTCAAACATCCACAGGCCCGTCTTGAGCCCTACCATCTCCAAG
Source organism: Limonium bicolor (assembly GCA_023374045.1). Lineage (NCBI taxonomy): Eukaryota > Viridiplantae > Streptophyta > Magnoliopsida > Caryophyllales > Plumbaginaceae > Limonium > Limonium bicolor. The sequence goes on along the minus strand of CM041781.1, from coordinate 121,984,619 downwards.
TTTGACATAAGCCCTAATCCTTCTACATTCACTTATACCCATCATACACCTAACACATTTTCACTTAGAACTATCTTTAGGCTCGTCATAAGACCTAGATCCAACCTTTAGGCTCGTCATAAGACCTAGATCTAACCTTTAGGCCCGTCATAAGACCTAGATCCCACCTTTAGGCTCGTCATAAGACCTAGAACCATCCTTTAGGCTCGTCATAAGACTTATATCCAACCTTTAGGCTCGTCATAAGACCTAGACCCAACCTTTAGGCTCGTCATAAAACCTAGAACCATCCTTTAGGATGGTCATAAGACCTAGAACCATCCTTTAGGCTCGTCATAAGACCTAGTTGCATTCTTTTAGGCTCGTAGTAAGACCCTTTAGCTTACCCACTCTCATCAAACACATTGCATTCATCTCATTCATATAGGCTCGTCATAAGACCTAGTTTCATTATCCAGGCACATCACAAGACCTGGTGACAGAAAAGTTGGCAAGGTGATGGCAATAAATCCTCCTGTGTTATGTTAGCTTACTTTGGGATCAACGAATGGAGGGTGTTATACCCAAAATTTCAACCCCCCGGAAGAGAGTCTCTACTAATAGGCTAGTTTAGTCAAGTAGAAAGGGTTCCCGGTTCGATCGGCACATCTCAGGGTACCAGGGACAACTTAATCATCTCCAAGGGCATTTTTGTAATTTTTCAAGGCTCCTAAGCCCTCTATAGGCTTTCTCTTTCCTCCAAAGAAGGGTCAAATCAATTCAAAATGCTTTGAAATTTTAACCCATGATAGAGGATGACATTTTAAGCATAATGGCGTTGGAATTTTGATTTTTTGAATTTCCAATAATTTTCTAGCAATTTCTGACTGAATCTGACGAGGACTTCAATTTAAAAATATTCCAACATTTACAAAAATTCGATTTCACTTCACAAAAATCATAATTGCCATCCTTTACACGTGGCTAAAATTTCACAGCAAAATTCTTTTGGGAAGTCACTTAATTAAAATGCCGAAAAATCTTACTTTTACTAGATTTTCTTTATCTTTAAGAAAGTCTATATAAAGGGATAGATCTTTTGATAAAATCAGAATCTCATAAGCTCAAGAACCCTAGGAAGTCAGAAAGCACAGCCTCCCCTCTCTCTCTCACGTTTTCCAACACCCGGCCACCCGAATCATACTGAAATCACCCGAAATCACCATCTAAACTCGTTTTCCAATCCCCAAAGCAGCAATAATCATCATAACCCCACAAAAACATCACCAAAATGTGAAGAACAGCAAGAACAATCAACAAACAGAAGCTTGGTTCGAAAACCTTTCGGGTCTGCCATCAATGGAGCGCTCGACGAATCCTGGTGTGAAGAATCTTTGTGAACCCGAAGGTAAAACAGGTAGAAGTTCCACTTTCCTAACTCCCCACGATATTATCAGTCTGGCCTCAAAATTTGGGTTCAAACTAACTCTTTTTCGCATCTGTATCACTAATTGTTTTAGCTACTGCCTTGTTACTTGTTGCTAAGTTTCGTATTAATTCTAATTTCAAATTGAGTTCTTTCAATTACTAACGTGTTTATAATCTTTCAGGCTACACACCCATAAAATTTGAGCTCAAAACACCGTCGGGAACCATCAAAAACCCACTGTCCGTGGGTTGTCCGTGACCTCGAACTAATTGTCCGGGACCACAGACGGGTTGTCCGTGACCACGGACACCCACGGACGGTGGCGGGATTTTATATTTTTCAATTTTTTAAATTTTAAGGTTTCTGTCAATATATGTCAGGGCCCACGGACGTCCTGTCCGTGGCCCCGGACCTTTCAAAATCTCGTTTCTGTTTAAACTTGACTTTTCGGTGTAATTAGGTTAACTGGGGTCCGTGGGTTCGGACATTAGGTCCGTGGCCACGGACGAAATCAAAATTCGACCTAATTCTGCCTCCGAAACCCTAGTTTAGGTAATTTCACTTCCCACTTTTATTTTCTATCAAAAAACGCTAAAAAAATAAAAAAAATAGAAGCGCGCACTTAGGGTAAAAACGACTCTGTAGTAGGCCGTAAATAAACCAAGTAGAGGAAAACTGACCTAGGAAGGGTAATGAAAGTAATTTGAACCCTAATTAAGTTGAATACCAAGCCCCCGAACCCGAACTCTACCTTTCCTAATTTACTTTAGGTTAAAATTAGGTGACGACTCATAATAGGTTGCAGTGAGCTATCTTAGGTTTTAATACATATTGTTATATGACATAGTTATTAATCTTAGGTTATAAGTGGACCTAAAACCCGGTTAGATCCTAATCAATTTCATCAACATAGGATAGGGTTTAAAATTGAGGCTCACAGACTGGCGACTCTGCTGGGGACAACTTCTTAATATTAACTTGTTTAATTTTAAGAAAGAGGGCTTAACTCGAAAATTGTTTATTTATGGCTTTATTACTTTGTTTATTTACTTTTGTGTCCATTCTAATTTTCTGCACCTTTTACATCATATGAGAGTGAGGGTCCACACAAACCGGTTTCACCCCGGGACCCATCTAGGGTCCCCTGTCAGGGACTCACACTTTTAAGGTGATGTGAATAAGCGGGGGAAAAGAGGAGGATGTCGTCTAACCAAATCCCCTTAATACCTGGGCTTTAGCCCCAAGCGTATTCCTGGCAGTGTCCTTACCCAACCCATTGTTTGGTCAGTCAAAGACCCGTCCGTAGACGCACACCTTCTGGTGATGTGAAAAAAAAGTGGGGAAGCCCAAAGAGAATAGCGTGCAAGCCCTATTCCTTTGTGGCGACCTGGGCCCAAGCCCCAAGCACCTCTCCGGATCGATCTATACCCGGTTTGATTTTAACATCTAGTGAGGACATGTTGAATTTGTGTGGGCCTTGTTTACCTGCATGATCGGCCCACTACCCAGCCTAGAAATTGATAGGAACTTTTCCTACATCAACTCAGCCCAACCCGATATCGCGGCTTTATTGTTTGCGGCCCAAAGGCCTTGCTTGATTTGAATGTGTGAGTTATTTGTTCGGGCTTCGGCCCAAAAGTTTAGATTTAGGTGATTTCTCTTCTGGCCCAATTTTTATTATCCAATTAGGTCTAGGCCCATAAAAAAGAAATTACTCACAAGTCCTGAAAATAAAACCTTCTTTGGCTTAGCAATCATCTTCTCTGACCCAAAGAAAGTTAGGCCCATTCGTGATTTAGGGACCATTCCAGCGCATGCGCTTTACTTCAGGCCCAAACACATTCCGACCCAAGGGCTCATTCTAGTCTTGGTAGACTTCTTATCATGACCCTAACCCAAAACCTTAGATCTAGGTGTCACCTCTCAGGCCCAATCAAAGCCATCTATTTAGATTTCAGTCCAAATTCCAATTCATAGTCTGAAAGATACTTCAGCCCAAACACCTCATTTTCTGGGTATCCTGGCCCACTTGCTTTCAGCCTAAGGCTGTTTCGATCTACCATGTGAAGTGTCATTCTCACCTTAGTGTCTTTCAACCCACTTCCTCTTGTTAGCTAATAATTGACTTCGTGGAAACAGGCAAGCCCGATTCCAGATATGGCAGAAGAAGGAAATCCGATCAACACGGATGCCCAGTTGGCCGCTGTGCGGCAAAGGTGCAAGTTTTTGGAGTCCATTGTCGAGGAATTGAGGAGTAAGGCTAATCTCCAGGAGACAAATCAGCACACTCAGGAAAAGCTTGTGGATGAAAATCTTAACCGTAGTTACATCGAGATTGACTCCGTTAGGGCCCAAGATCCTCAAACACGTGTGGGGAAGGATATTCCTGACAACCAATTAGTTGCAGAGGTTAAAAGGGTTTTTAAAAGGATTGAGCGCATAGAGAAAGCCAACAAACCAGCTGGCTTTGATTATTTCTCCACGGCGTCGTATCCCGAAGTTGATCCTTCCCTAAAGCTGAAGCTGCCTACACTCGCTTTGTACAAGGGTTCCTCGGATCCACAGATTCATTTGGCTATGTTCGACCAGGAAATGTCCATCTTGGGGCTCAACGACATGCAAAAAGCCAAAGTTTTCGAGCGCTATCTAGACGAGACTCCTCAGCATTGGTATCTCACTCAGAAGATGAATACCAAAACCTACGAGGAGGTTTGTGAGGCTTTCCTAAATCATTTCGAGTATGCTAAGAACCTCTAGGTCACCAGAATCGATCTGGCAGGAGCTCGACAGAAAGACGGTGAGTCCATGTCTGACTTCATCAAGCGTCGGAGGAGAAAGGCTGCAGCCATGCCTACCAAAAGGGATGAGCAAGAGCAAATCCGCATGATAATTGAGAACATGCAAAAACAACACAACCATGAGCTAAAATTTATGTACTTTCCGAGTTTGGACATGTTGATGGGACAAGTCCGTATTCTAGAGGAAAGGATTCATAAGCAAGGTTTGGAGCTCGAGTGCTCAAGAAACTCCGGCAGTGGCTCCAAATTATCTAAGCTAGGACCAGAAATGGCTTATCCTCAGACAGTAGCTTGCGCTCAAAGCAGTTTCCCAGAAGTGAATGTGGTTCAACGACCTAGAGCTCCGCATCAAAACTTTAGGACGGTACCCTTACCACGCCGAGACTCATTGCAAAGGGAGTTCACCAACATTGGCCGAGTACCAAGTCAGGCGTTTGAAGAGCTTCAGAAGAGAAACTTGCTACAGCCCTTGGCCCCTCGGCCAGGAACCACTCATTTGGGGAGGCATCTTAATCAATTCTGCCACTACCATTAGTTGCCTGGCCATTATGCTGACAATTGCCGAGCATTGAAGCACAAGATTCAAGACCTCCTCGAGCAAGGAGTCCAATTTTTCTAAGTATGCAGATCGTTTTATTTATGTTTTCTTGCATCTTCAAATTTTCCTAGTAGCTTATTTTCTTAGTTAGTTTTCAGTCACCTCAGATTGTAATCTTTACGTTTCTTTCTTGATTCATAAATAAAATCATAGTTCCATTTTCACAATTTATGTACAAACAATTTTTCATTCATTCATTGAAAAGAAAAAACAAAAATGTTTCTTAAGGAAAGGGATCACGGAGTAATCATTTCCCGACTATGGAATAGAACGATTTGTCTCTTGTTTCTAAAAGTTGAACATGCCACGTTAAACACCACAGCTCACCCCTAAACAAACCACATTGCGGTTTGGAGTCCACATTTGTCAAATTGTCGTCATAAACCTTGGATTAATACTGGGGGCAATCTAAGTTTAAGTTCGTCATCTTGTATCTTTTGTTTAAATGTGCGAATGAGTATCCGAGTGAAAATCTCGCGAGAGTGTCTTGAGTGGGAAAACCACGAGTGAGCGAGCGTGTCATTTTTACACGACTCCGGTGAGACCACATTCAAAGGGGAGGTAAACGGCAAAACTCCGACCGAAGGAGATAATTTTTAAATTTACTCTTAGACCTGCGAAAAGTAACAAAGAGTGGATGCACAACTATCAGGAATGACGAAGCACTTAGGTACAGCACCACATAGCCAAAAGCTTGTGAACCCTGATGTTAAACCCTAGGCACCCCCGCTGAGCCTTTCGTATATCCCTTTTCAATATTATGAACTCCACAAAATAACCCAACCAATGATGAATGTTCGGCCCGGTGACCAAAGGAAGCAAGGAGTCAGACTCTCAGATTACATTCTCATCAGTCCAAATAAGCAACGCCGCTATCAGCATGACGAAGTGATCCGCAAATGGTCCCAGAGTGACACAGGATCTAAAGAGCTCACACCAAAACAGCTCTCGAAGCCCAAAACCGGGGAACACAAGTACCCCGAAGGCAAAGTCAAGAAAGGATAAAACAAAAAGGCAAACCCGAAATGCCTCGAGGAAATCCGAATGACAAAAGGAGGAGAAATGAGGTAAAGGACGACTTCAAAAGTCCAAGTCCAGAAGCTCGAAAACAACGTCAACACGAAGCAGCTAGACGATTTCAAGACAAGGAAGATGATTCTGAGAGAAGGCATAAGGTGCAGCTTTGGTCACCCCTTTGGCTCCACAAACCTAAAATATCCCTCCATGGCCCCGTTGTCTTTCATCACACCCCATGGCCACGTTATAAGCTTTAAAGACTTCCGACTTGATAGTTGTGCGTCCAATCACGTGAAAGTAACAGATCAAATGCGTAAATCCATCAAATGTCGAATTCAATGGTCTAAAAATTATGACCACGAACGAGAAATAAGTGCAAACACCAAACACGTCGAGTGTAGGTTAGGAAGCACCACATCAAAACATAAGCCTTGACCCTGTAAGGACGAGACTCGTTCACACGCTTAATCAAAGAAAACACTGGGGGCAATCGATCATTCCGATCGATAGCCATAAACTCTAGCTCAGATTGTCCTAAGGAAAAATACTGGGGGCAATTGTTGGTTCCAACAATTGCCATGTCAACCCCAATTAAAACCCAAAGCTTGAGCACCACCATCCCACCGCAGGCACACATAAGCCCTTACCACCACACACACACTCTCAAGCCTGTCATTGGCCTTACCGCCAAAAAAACATCAGGCCTGTCATGACCCCGACCATCATCCAAAATCACAGCCCAATCCCAGGTCTATCACAAATCCTGAACACCGGCAAAAGCCTTTAGCACCACAACAAACACCACACACTTCAACCAACGGCATGTTCATTTTCATAAGAAACAAATTGCAGATATGAAATTTTTAGTCAGGAAATGATCATTTCACTTTCCTTTTTCAGTAGAGTTTTCTCTAGTATTGCCATGTTTGGCACATTTTTCATCAGTTTCTTGTTTTGGCAAGCTTCCAACAAACACTTTAGTTGCATTTTACAACTTTTGCATAACACCTCAACATTGCCAAGTTTGGCACCTTTTCCAACAGTTTCCTGTTTTGAACGAGTATCTTTCATATATTTTGATTGCATACATTGCCATGTTTGGCACTCCGGTAATCAGTTTTCATCGTTTGCACGAGACCATTATCTTTCTAACTCATTTTTAGTTCGGGACCCAAAATTAGTGCGAGACCCATCATCTTCAAGACTTTAGTACGAGACATCTTCATTTAGTGCGCGACCCAGAATCAGTGCGGAATCCAGCTTTTTCTTCATCCGTTTAGTATGAGACTTCAGTGCGAGACCAAGCATCTTCATCAGTGCGAGACCATCACTTTCTTCAGTGCGAGACCGTGCATCTTCATCAGTGTGAGACCCATCACCTTCATCAGTGCGAGACCGAGCATCATCATCCAGTGCGAGACCAGTACGAGACCTAGTATCATCTTCAGTGCGAGACAAGTACGAGACAGAGTGTGATCTAAGTTGGCGGGGCAGAGGCAATAAGTCCCCATCTTCATGTCAACTTCTTGGGAGAAACAACTAGTGGGCAGTGGCAATAAGTCCCCTTGGAAATCTAGAAGCTATCCCAGCACCCCACTTGGTGGGCAGAGGCAATAAGTCTCCATAGTATACCAACCAGGAGCATTGGAACGGGTTTCGGTCCCCAGAAGCATCCGAGCATCATCAACATCATCACATCATCAACATCATCAGCATCGTCAGCATCATCCGCATCATTAGCATTTCAACATCCTTGCATTTGCATACCACCCACTTTTCACTTGTTAGGTTGTCAACGCCTTAGAATCGCTTGACATTATCTCAATTTCACATTTTAGGTAGTCAACGCCTTAGAATAGCTTGACATCATTTCATTCATTATAGGTAGTCAACGCCTTAGAATAGCTTGACATCATATCATCCTCATAGGTAGTCAACGCCTTAGAATAGTCTAACATTACTTCATTTTTACCTTTAGGTGGTCGACGCCTTAGAATCGCTCGACATCCTTCCACTTTACTCATAGGTAGTCAGCGCCTTAGAATAGCTCGACACAATTTATCGGATTTCAATTGCTTGTGGGCTCTTTTAAGATCCAAAATTTTGGGGTATCACTCAAGCATCAACCAGCCTTTTCATTTCCATTACAAAGTCTAGTTGACGGGGGGCAATCTGTTATACCCAAATTTCAACCCCTCCGGAAGAGAGTCTCTACAAATAGGCTAGTTTGGTCAAGTAGCAAGGGCTCCCGGATCGATCGGCACATCTCAGGGTACTAGGGACAGCTTAATCATCTCCAGGGGCATTTGTGTAATTTTTCAAGGCTCCTAAGCCCTCTATAGGCTTTCTCTTTTCTCTAAAGAAGGCCCAAATCAATTCAAAATGCTTTCAAATTTTAACACATGATAGAGGATGACATTTTAAGCATAATGGCGTTTGAATTTTGATTTTTCGAATTTCCAATAAATTTCTAGCAATTTCTGACTGAAGCTGACGAGAAATTCAATTTAAAAATATTCCAACATTTAAAAAATTCGATTCCACTTCACAAAAATCATAATTTCCATCCTTGACACGTGGCTAAAATCTCACAGCAAAATTCCTTTGGGAAGTCACTTAATTAAAATGCCAAAAAATCTTACTTTTACTAGATTTTTTTTATCTTTAAGAAAGTCTATATAAAGGGATAAATCTTTTGATAAAATCAGAATCTCATAAGCTCAAGAACCCTAGGAAGTCAAAAAGCACAGCCTCCCCTCTCTCTCTCACATTTTCCAACACCCGGCCACCCGAATCATATTGAAAATCCCCCGAAATCACCATCTAAACTCGTTTTCCAATCCCCAAAGCACCAATAAGCATCATAACCCCACAAAAACATCACCAAAATGTGAAGAACAGCAAGAACAACCCACAACCAGAAGCTTGGTTCGAAAACCTTTCGGGTCTGCCATCAACGGAGCGCTCGACGAATCCCGGTGTGAAGAATCATTGTGAACCCGAAGGTAAAACAGGTAAAAATTCCACTTTTCTAACTCCCCACGATATTATCAGTCTTGCCTCAAAATTTGGGTTCAAACTAACTCTTTTTCGCTTCTGTATCACTAATTGTTTTAACTACTGCCTTGTTACTTGTTTGCTAAGTTTCGTATTAATTCTGATTTCAAATTGAGTTCTATCAATTACTAACGTGTTTATAATCTTTCAGGCTACACACCCATAAAATTTGAGCTCAAAACACCGTCGGGAACCATCAAAAACCCACTGTCCGTGGGTTGTCTGTGACCTCGGACTCATTGTCCGGGACCACGGACAGGTTGTCCGTGACCACGGACACCCACGGACGGTGGCAGGATTTTATATTTTTCAATTTTTCAAATTTTGGGGTTTCTGTCAATATATGTCCGGGCCCACGGACGTCCTGTCCGTGGCCCCGGACCTTTCAAAATCTTGTTTCTGATTAAACTTGACTTTTCTGTGTAATTAGGTTAACTGGGGTCCGTGGGTTCGGACATTAGGTCCGTGGCCATGGACGAAATCAAAATTCGACCTAATTCTGCCTCTGAAACCCTAGTTTAGGTAATTTCACTTTCCACTTTTATTTTCTATCAAAAAAACGCTAAAAAAAACAGAACCGCACACTTAGGGTTAAAACGACTCTGTAGTAGGCCGTAAATAAACCAAGTAGAGGAAAACGACCTAGGAAGGGTAATGAAAGTAATTTGAACCCTAATTAAGTCGAATACCAAGCCCCCGAACCGAACTCTACCTTTCCTAATTTACTTTAGGTTAAAATTAGGTGGCGACTCATAATAGGTTCCAGTGAGCTAGCTTAGGTTTTAATAATTATTGTTATATGACATAGTTATTAATCTTAGGTTATAAGTGGACCTAAGACCCGGTTAGACTAATCAATTTAATCAACATAGGATAGGGTTTAAAATCGAGGCTCACAGTGGGCGAAGGCAATAAGTCCCCAAGGTTTTTAGTAGGAGTTATCCCTGCACACTGGCTTGGGGGGCGATGGCAATAAGTCCACATTGGGTCTAGCCAGGAGCATTGGCACGGGTTTCGGTCCCCAGAAGCATCCGAGCATCATATCAACATCATCAGCATCATCAGCATCATCAGCATCATTAGCATCGTTAGCATTTCAGCATTCTTGCATTTGCATACCACCCAGTTTTCATATTTTAGGTTGCCAACGCCTTAGAATCGCTTGACATTGCTTTATTTCACTTTGCTTATAGGTAGTCAGCGCCTTAGAATAGCTTGATATCATTTAATTTATTATAGGTATTCAACGCCTTAGAATCGCTTGACATTATTTCATTTTCGTCACCTAGGTAGTTAGCGCCTTAGAATAGCTTGACGCAATTTTCACTAACTAGGTAGTCAGTGCCTTAGAATGGCTCGACAACGTTTTATTGTCTAGGTAGTCTGCGCCTCCGAATAGCTGGACGTAGTCAACTCGGTTTCGGACAATATGGAGGATTTCATGGAATCCAAAATTCTGGGGCATCACTCAAGCATCAACCAGACTTTTCATATCCATTACAAAGTGTAGTTGACTGGGGGCAATCTGTTATACCCAAAATTTTGACCCCCCTGGTTAGGGTCTGTAAGGATTTGGTATTGTGAGAGGCACTTCAATCAAGTAATGAGAGATTCCGGCTCGATCGGCGCATTCCGAACAAGGGGAGCAGTTTCGTCATCGTCAGGGGCGTTTTAGTAATTGTTAAGGCTCCCAAGACCTTCTATAGGCTTTCTCCCTCCTTCAAAAGATGCTCAAATCAACTTCAAATGTTTTAAAATTTTCGCCCATGATAGAGGATGACATTTTAAGCATAATGGCGTTGGAATTTTGATTTTTCGAATTTCCAATAATTTTCTAGCAATTTCTGAGTGAATCTGATGAGAAATTGAATTTAAAAATATACCAACATTTAAAAAATTCGATGCCACTTCAGAAAAATCATAGTTGCCATCCTTGACACGTGGCTAAAATTTCACAGCAAAATTCTCTTGGGAAGTCACTTATTAAAATGCCAAACAAATCTTACTTTTACTAGATTTTCTTTATCTTTAAGAAAGTCTATATAAAGGGATAAATCTTTTGATCAAAGCAGAATCTTATAAGATAAAGAACCCTAGGAAGTCAGAAAGCACAACCTCCTCTCTCTCTCTCACGTTTTTCAGCACCCGGCCACCAAAATCATACCAAAATTCCCCCGAAATCATCATCTAAACTCGTTTTCCAATTCCCAAAGCATCAACAATCATCAAAACCCCACATAAACACCACCAAAAAGTGAAGAACAGCAAGAAAAACCAACAACCAGAAGCTTGGTTCGAAAACCTTTTGGGTCTGCCATCAATGGAGCACTCGACGAATCCCGACGTGAAGAATCACTACAAACCCGAAGGTAAAACAGGTAGGAATTCCACTTTCCTAACTCCTTACAACTTAATCAGTCCTGCCTCTAAATTTGGGTTCAAACCAACTCCTTTCGGCCTCTGTATCACTAATTGTTTTAGCAACTGCCTTGTTACTTGTTTGCTAAGTTTCGTATTAATTTTGACTTCAAATTGAATTCTTTTCATTACTAACGTGTTTATAATCTTTCAGGCTACGTACCCATAAAATTTGAGTCGAAAACACCGTCGGGAACCACCAGAAAACCCCTGTCCGTGGGTGGTCCGTGACCTCGGACCTATGGTCCGGGACTACGGACACCCACGGACGGCGGCGGGATTTTTTAAAACTTCAAAATTTTGGTCTTTTAAATAATGTCCGGGCCCACGGACAACGTGTCTGTGGCCCCGGACTTTTTCAAAATTTCGTTTTCCTTTAAATTCAATTTTTCTGTAAAACTAGGTTAACTGGGGTCCGTGGTCTCAGACATGGGGTCCGTGGCAACGGACGTAAACAAAATTTGACCTAATTCTACCTCCGAAACCCTAGTTTAGGTTTTTTTAATTTTCACTTTATTTTTCTGTCAAAAAACGTTAAAAAATAAAAAACAAACAGAAGCGCGCACTTAGGTTAAAAACAACTTTGTAGTAAGCCGTAAATAAACTTAATAGAGGAAAAACAACCTAGGAAGGGTAATGAAAGTAATTTGAACCCTAAATAAGTTGTATACCAAGCCCCCGAACCCGAACTCTCCTTTCCTAATTTGATCTAGGTAAAAATTAGGTGGCGACTCATAATAGGTTCCAGTGAGATAGCTTAGGTTTTAATAATTAATGTTATATGGCATAGTTATTAAACTTAGGTTATAAGTGGACCTAAAACTCGCTTACATCCTAATCAACTTTAAGCAACCTAGGATAAGGGTTTAAAAATCGAGGCTCACACCGACATTCAAGTTAGTATCCGCCTTGACCTTGATGAAAGAGGTGAGGAAGGGACAACCAGCTTACCTTTGCTATGTCTAGGATTTGAGTCATGAGGAGCAGATGGAGTTGGACATCCCCATAGTGTCTGACTTCCCTAATTTATTTCCTAAGGAGTTGCCAGGCATGCCGCCTATGCGAAAGGTGGAGTTCACCATCGACTTAGTACCGGGGACGGGGCCTATAGCAAAGGCGCCCTACCGGATGGCTCCAGCCGAGATGAGAGAGTTGAAGGTTCAGCTTGAGGACTTGCTGGACAAGGGTTTTATCAGACCGAGTGTGTCTCCATGGGGAGCACCGGTACTATTTATGAAGAAGAAAGACGGCAGTATGTGACTTTACATCGACTACCGTGACTTAAATGTAGTTTTTGTGAAGAACAAGTATCCTCTTCCACGCATCGACGACCTATTTGATCAGTTGAGAGGAGCTTTGGTATTCTCGAAGATAGATCTCAGATCGGGATACCACCAGATACGGATAGAAGAGGGGGACATTGAGAAGACGGCTTTCCGGACACACTATGGGCATTATGAGTTCACCGTGATGCCATTCGGATTGTCGAACGCCCCAGCTATTTTCATGGACCTCATGAACCGCCTATTCAGAGAGCAGTTAGATACCTCAGTGGTAGTGTTCATCGACGACATTCTGATCTACTCTAAGACCAAGGAGGACCACGAGATACACCTGAGACGGGTTTTGGAGATCATGAGAGAAAATCAACTCTACGCCAAGCTCTCGAAGTGTGAGTTTTGGCTAGGCAATGTGGCATTCCTTGGACATATTATTTCAGCTAATGGCATATCTGTTGACCCGACGAAAATTGAGGCGGTCAAGACTTGGCCAAGACCGAAGACAGTCACTGATATCCATAGTTTCTTAGGTTTGGCCGGCTACTACAGGTGATTCATCTAGGATTTCTCCAAAGTGGCCAAACCCATGATGAATTTGATGAAGAAGGACGCACCGTTTATATGGACTGATGATTGTGAACACTCCTTTCAGACACTGAAGGACTTACTGACGTCGGCACCCATACTGCCTATCCCTGAAGGGACCGACGGGTTCGAGGTATATTGTGATGCATCAGGCACGGGGCTAGGGTGTGTACTCATGCAGCATGGCAAAGTTGTTGCGTATGCTTCATGCCAGCTAAAGAAGCATGAAGAAAACAACCCGACACATGATTTGGAGTTAGGTGCAGTGGGGTTCGCATTGGATTTGGCGTCACTACTTATATGGTGTCACAGTAATAATCTATTCCGAGCATAAGAGCCTTCAGCATCTCTTCACACAGAAGGAGCTGAATATGAGGCAGAGGCGATGGGTCGAGTTCCTGAAGGACTACGGCATCGACCTGAAGTACAAGGAGGGCAAGGCTAATGTAGTAGCCGATGCCTTGAGCAGGGGAGCTCACTCCTTATGTGCAATGTCAGCTAGCAGCAGCCTAGTCGACGAAGAACGCTATGCCCAGGATGGCGATCAGTACATACATACCATACGGCAGCAGTTAGTTGACAGTATCTTCCAGAGGCAGAAATATGACTTCAGACTCAGCGACGATGGGTTGATTAGAATAAATGGTAGGTTATGCATTCTAGAGTCGAGCGCAGACTTGAAAGAGAAGATTCAGCAGGAAGCTCATTACTCTTCCTTATCCATCCACCCAAGTTCCTCGAAGATGTAGGGACCTGAAGGTTCATTTCTGGTGGAGTGGTATGAAGAAGGATGTAGCGGAGTTCGTAAACCACTGCTTGACTTGTTAGAAAGTCAAGTTCGAGCACAGTAGGCCAGGAGGATTGGTGCAGCCTTTGCCCATTCCTTGCTGGAAGTTTGAGGACTTGTCCATGGACTTCTTAGTCGGCCTTCCCCCGACTAGGAGAGGTGCGAACACCATCTGGGTCATCGTTGACAGACTAACCAAGGTGGCGAAGTTCATACCCATCAAGGACACCTGGAAGGCCCCAAAGTTAGCGGACGTCTTGCAGAGAAAGATTATTAGGCACCACGAGGTACCTAAGACTATTGTGTCAGATAGAGATTCTCGATTCCTTTCGAGATTCTGGGGCAAGTTCGGGAGGCATTGGGTACTAGACTGAAGCTAAGTACCACCTTTCATCCGCAGATGGGCGGTCAAAGTGAAAGAACCATCCAGACCCTTGAAGACATGCTGAGAGCATGTGCCTTTGACTTCCAAGACAGCTGGATAGATCGACTACATTTGATAGAGTTCGCCTACAACAGCAGTTACCACGCATCCATTCAGATGTCGTCGTTTCTGGCGTTGCATGGTTGACCGTGTAGGACACCTCTCTGCTGGGATGAGGCCAGCGAGAATATCTGCTTGGGCCCTGACTACCTTGAGCAAGTAAAGGAAGATGTCTTGCAAATCCGACAGAACATGAAGGCTGCCCAGGACTGACAGAAGTCTTATACTGATGTTAGAAGGAGAGATCTCGAGTTTGTAGTTGGCGACCGAGTCTTCCTTAGGGTTTCTCCTATGAAGGGCATTTTCAGATTTGGGCAGAAAGGCAAGCTTAGCCCTAAGTACGTGGGTCCTTACCTTATCACAGAGCGAGTGGGCCCATTAGCTTATAGGTTAGATTTACCTGCTGAGCTTGGGAGAGTACATGACATTTTTCATGTATCTCAGCTGAAGCAATACGTGCCTCACCCCTCACATGTTTTGGAACCTGAGAGACTCGAGTTAGACCCTACACTCAGATATGAGGAGATTCTGATCCGTATCTTAGACTCCAAGACTAGGGAGACCAGGAACAAGACTATTAAGATGGTCAAGGTTCTATGGTCAAACCATGAGATCGAGGAGGCGACATGGGAGTTAGAGGACTCCATGCGAGAAAAGTATCCAGCGCTCTTCTCATAGCGGCTGTCAGATACTTTGGGGGTCACGGGGCGTACCCTTTTTAAGGGGGGTAGAGCCTCTTGGCGTAATTAGTTGTTTGTGTTGTTTTGCGACATGTATGTTCTTCAAACACTCATGTTTGTGTTGTTTTATGATGTGTATGTGCTTCAAGCACTTGTGATGTGTTCTGGTATGTGTGTGCTTTAAGCACTTGGATGATTATGCACTTATGTCCTTCGTGACCGGCATTATATATATGTGTTGATTAGAATGATTTGTGGATGTGTGGAATTGACTACACTTCGGGGAAGTGCCGCGACCTTAGAACTGATAGGCTGGATTGATAGATATTATTGAGACTACCTTGAGTAGTTACGTGATCTATTTGATTTAGATGACTTCGGGATGAAGTCTTTTTTAAGGGGGTAGACTGAAATACCCCAAACATTAATTACCTTAATTAATAAGGAATTAAATCAAATATCCATCTAATGAGTAATACTCATTATAAACATTAGTGTATAAACATATAGTCCAAGATGGACACCAAACTATACATTAAATCTCTAGTCAAAAGAGAACATTATTAAGGAGAAACCAACTCCTAAAGTCAATGCTACATGTAACACATTAGTGCATGTACTAAATATCATAAATATCACTCATTAAAATATATAAAACATTTTTATAGACAAACAAATTATTAAACTCAACAACCACCTATATACATACCTTAATACCATAATAACACATGTTACCACCTAACACATAAATTAAGTCACAAATGTACAAACATAAGGTTGTAATATTAAATTAGCATTTTGAATGGTCCCCTCCAATGTGTGTGGCTGGCTGCAAGCCTTAGACAATCAGAATTAAGCTACAAGGGACAAAAGACAAAGGAGACAAACATGTCCCAAAGAGGAAAAAAGTAAAAACACCTTTCCACTCCCTTTCTCTCATTCCCTCTCACACAAGATAAAAATCTTCCAACAATTCCTGCATGTCTTGGCTGTATATACTGCCAAGGAGACACAAAAACCAGAAATAACATTAGAAGACAAATGCAATAATAAGAAAGCAACAAAAGAGACAAAATATCTCTCACACACCTAACCAAGCTAGGAAAGAATTTCCATACTAATATCCCAAGTCAGCCGTCACTTTTCCTTTGCCCATACTCTCAGTCTCTTCTCCCTCTCTAAGCTGAGACCATCTTCCTTCTTCACCATCTTCAACCTCCATTAACATACCTTAAGCTCTAATGGAGTCTTAAGGCTCATTTGACCTCCAAACTTCAATTTTCTTGCACCAAAATCACCACCCACTCTTCCTCTATCATTCTAACTGATTTTATAAAAGAGTATGGGCCATTGAAGGGTTGAAACTCAAGAGAATCTGATTGGTAAGTAGAGGTAAGAAAAATGTGCTCTAAGACGCCTTCCTTCTTTTAATTGTGTCTATGGCCGAAATTAACTCTTCCTACTGTATATAAGGCACCAACACACCCTTGGAGGACCCAAGCCGCGTCCAAGATCAACCCAAGGGCTAGGGGAACCTCTTGGGAACCTTAAGGTAAGGAAAAATGGCTTATAACACCTTTTTACCTCTCTTCAATATTTAATCCAAAAATGAACTGTTACTTACCTCTTTTTCTACACCTTTTGACACACATTTGAATAGTGTTTTCATCCCTCTTCATTGAGCCTAAGAGCTGCTCCAAAACCTGCCTAAAAAGGGATCCAAATCAAGGTAAAATCATGGATTTCCATGGCTATTCAAGCCTTAATCTCTCTTATCCATTTTCCTACAGAAACTAAAGTTCTTACTACTGTTATAGGTGGCCGAGAACCACACTTATAACCTTCCAAAACATCAAGGTAAAATCCCTCTTTAATCTTGCTTAAAAACTTCTTAAACTTGTCATTTAGGAAAAATCACTAACTAAACTCTTGTTCATGGTTTATATATGGCCGAATGGTCCTTGTGCTACCCATGAAGTGCTGGGCTACTTTCCAAGGGGAAAATCAAAGTTCAAAGAGGTAAACTCCTTAGTTATGCTTTAAAAGCTTACCCATGGTTAAACAAAATGTCATTAAATAAAATCTAACCTAATGTCTATGTATATACAGTGCTGAGAGCATATAGGAGCTGTTTTGACTCCTTGGATGATTTAATACAAGGTAAGAACCCTTAAAACCATTGTAAGACTTAAAAGATTATTATCTTGGTACATATAATATAGCCGAGAATGTGTAAGTGTATGGTGCTATTTAATCCTTGGAAATGTGTAGAAAATAATGGTTATATGTTTGGTTAGTGAATCTAGGTGATAATGACTTGTTAAAGTCAAGTTTATAAGTTAAAAATGAAAGGAAAATGATTTTTTAAGAGTTAAGAGAAAATCTATAACAAAGGCGTGTATAATATATAGTTTGGGGGTATTTTAATGTCATTTTATGACTATGTTTATGTTATGTTTAAGACCATGTGGTTAGGCCATTTTTATTATAGTTATTAAAGGCTTTAAATATTATTTATTAAGTTTTTGAGTGATTAATTGTATTATTTAAGCTTCTAGTGCAAAGATGTAATTTAAGTGAACATATTCACTTAGGAACATTTTGGATGAATAATGATGAATTTAGGTGTAACATAAATTAAATATAAAAGTTATATTATGATTTATAAGCTTTATAGATGTTAAAATGAACATACGACTTGCCAAGTGGGTCAAACCATAAATAAACAAAGTTTAGGGTGTAAAACATTAAATAAAACCGAATGGGGGTTGTTTAGGAATTTTAAAAACATAAAATGTAATTTTTATGCAGTTTAAACACTTAATTGTAAAACTAGAGAGAGAAAGGGGTATTTTCGTAATTACTAATAAATGCTGGTCAAAGGAGTGTTTGTTTAATACCCCGGATCTAAAAATGGTGATTAAATTACTCTAATAAAATTATTAAGGGCCTAATGGTGCCTAAAGAGCATTGGTAAAAAGAATAAAACCAAAAGAAAAGAGAAAACGCTTGAAAAGCGAAAAACGCTAAAATGTGCGTTAAATGAGTATAAGAGATATATGATCTCGAGAGGGTCCGAGATGGATTCCTAGGGCTTAGTTAGGCCTAATTAGTATACGGGAATGATTCCCGAAGAAAACGGATCCAAATAATGGATTAAAACGCTAATTAAGCATAAAAGCACGTTTTTCGAGAAAACCCGAAAACGTGACTTTAAGTGGTCAAATGGACCCGTAAAAATTATAGTTGATTAAATAACTATAATTAAGTATTAATGGAAGCTTAATAGCCATTAAAAATAAAGAAACAAGAAAAATCCGAAAAACGGGCCCGGTTAGTGAATAGTGCTAAACCGGGTAAATTATCGAGCGTTTCCTGTAAAAAATGAAAAACGCTACCGGTTAGTATTTTGTGTGGGGCCGGTTTTAATTGGTACTCATACATGCCTTTAAATAAACAAGCTAGTTTATTTAGTCACAAAAGGACAAAATATTAAAGTAAAGGGGTGAATAGTTAAAAGTAATATAAGTACTCTCTCTCCCCCTCTTTTATTTTCATTCACGTCTTTCTTTTTCCCCCCACCAGAGCCTCTTCTTCTTCATCCTCTGTAATGGCGATTCCCATACGTGAGCAACAGCCCACCTTCAACCTCTCCTCACTTGCTCATTTCTTCACCGAATCGCACAAAAACTGTACCGTTAGTTAGATTCGTATCGGCGAGGGCTACGTTTTCCACCCCTCAAAACCTTGGTTCCTCCACCTTCACTTCCATGGATGTTGGAGAAGCTTTAAGAGCTGATTTTAACTCTCCTCCACCTCCTTAATGTCTTAAGGTAATAATAAGTAAGAGTTTGGCCATTTCAAGCTTGTTCTTGTAATTTGGGAAAATTCCCTCACGTTGAATTTTCCCCATGTTAGCCGTGAGCATCTTGCTCTTGTGGAGGGATGGAAACTCTTCCAATGGATTGCCAAGCTCTCCATTTGGTTATCCTAAGGTAAAACCTAAGCTAAACCTTGAAAACTAGCTACTTGGAATATATTAGGTTATGTGGAAAATATTGAAACTTACTTGTTCATGTGTGTGTGGGGATATGATTGTAGTTGGCAATCTATGCCCCTTGGTATGTTGTGAAAACAAGAAGAGAAAGAGGGAACAAGATAAAGAGGAAGAAGAGGAGTGAAAACCGAAAGTAAACAAGGTAAAGAGCTTACCTTGTGCTTGTTTTATTTTCTTTGTGAAACCTATGTTGGTGTGGTGTAAATAACCTTGAGCTTGTGTAGTCTTGGTACTACAATATTCATAGCTGAAAGATAATGTTTTAATGTGTGGGAGTGTGTAAATAAACCTTGAAGTTAGGTTAGTGCACTTATGTGAGCAAATGGGACTTTAATGTGATTGTTGATGTCTAAACCAAACAGGTGGGAAGAAGTGCTTGTGAGTTGATTTTAGTGTGGTGAAAATGCTTAGTAAAGCAAGTAAGTGCTGTCAAAATTTACCTAGGAATGGAAAGTCTTGAGTGTTCTATGATGAGGAAGAGACTAGGTGTGCTTAAGAGGTTTAAGTGAGTGGTAATGGGTTGCAAAATCAAGCTAAGGAGAAAGGTGTATTAGGAGTAAAGATAATGTCATTTGAGTGCTAAGAATGACATTGGTGAGGGAAGTTTGAATGGTATAATGATGCAACCAGAATCTGTTACAAGAGTTGAACAAAACAAGAAAAACTAGTTATGGAATATAAGTGATGTTGAGTAAGAATTGGGTAAGGTTTGAGCCTATGATTTGAAGAGTTTTAGAGCATGTTCTAAGGTGATTAAATGTGTGGAAAACTTGTGGAAAGTTTATGGAAAGATTAAGGGTGGTTTAAGGATTGATTTGGAGTGGAAAAATCAAGTTTGGAGCAGGTTTTAGCAGGGTCCGGGACTTGGTCCTTGGACAAAGTCCCGGACCACACCTAAATTAAGGCCGAGAGTGCAAGTGCTATGTTGGTCCGGGACTATACTCCAGGACAAAGTCCCGGACCAGGTGTTGTTTTTCACCCGAGAGTTATTTAATGAATTGGTCCGGGACTTAGGGTAAGGACCAAGTCCCGGACCACCCCCAGAAACCTACAGAGAGTATTTTAAAGGTTGTAAATGATGGGGGTTTGAATGTTAATGATGTTATAAGATGTTAAGGCCTTGTTTGGTGGCATATAAAGGCCTACGAAGTGTGAGAAAGTGTTAGAAGTGATTGAGAAGTGAGAACTCAAATTAATAAAAGTAAAACCGAGAAAACGGGATAACGGGGTAACTACGGGAGTAACATTTTATTATGTTCCGTATGATGTTAGTATTAATAATAATGTTTGGAACATTATCAGAGAGTCGTGCGTGACCCGAGCTTGGTGAGGTGACACGGTAAAAGTAAAAACCCCGGTGAAAGGTATGATTTTCTCATGCCCCGTATGCTAACCGAGTTACTCTGATTTGTGTGTTTGTGTGCCGGCTTAATCAAGATTAAAGCATGAAAATAATCCCTTGTTTGATTATGTATGCCTTGATGTATGTTGAATGAGCTAACATACTTGTATGCCGGTGTGGTCTAACTTAGTGCATAGACCGACTCTTAGTGAGTACTGATTGACTAGAAACCCGTTGAACGGGTAGTCACATAACCAATGGTATTATGCAAACACACACAAGCTATCGATTAAAGTATAACGATAACACAAACATATGAACTCCCTAAAATGTGAGGAGATGTACGGGTTGAGTATATACCCGATAACGGTTAGAGAACCTTATTGAAACAATCCACGAAATAAATATGAGTGGAGAGATAAATGACCTCCATCGAGAGGATTGAAGTTAGTCCAATAATGTAAACATATAAGAAAGGTAAAAGAGACCTAAGGGGCTATGTGACTCCCTTGAGACACGATCGACCTCTTATATGAGGGTTTTACCCGGTATAAGAAAATGCCGAATGTACAAGCACATGATTGTGAGGGTAACACTTAAACCTAAGATTACCCGAATTAAGTAAAGTTCCCAAAGTCATTAGAAACATCGAGAATGATGCTTCTAGACTAATATACATGATATTACTATAACTCCGAGAGAGGAGTGTGTGGGAACGAGAGTAGTCCGAGAGTAGTCGGACCTAAGTAAAAGAGATAGGAACTAAGAGAGAGTTCCGTGAGCTAGTTGAACCTTCCCACCATGCTAGACCCAGAGTAGGGTCGAAACCGGGGGAGTAAGACTATGCTAGAGAGCCATGAGTTTTGGCTTAAGTATGTATAAGAGTAACAAGCGTGACGTAGGAGACCTGTAGTGTCTCGAGAATCTACAAGAGCTTGAGTATGAATAACCCGAGAGTGCGGGTGAGATAACGAGTATAAATAACCCGAGAGAAAGGGGTGAGTATATGTATGAGTAACCCGAGAGAACGGGTAAGTATAAGAATGAGTAGCCCAAGAGAATGGGTGTGTATACGAATGAGTAACCCGAGAGAACGGGTAAGTATAAGAATAAGTAACCCGAGAGAGAGGGTGAGGTATTGAATAAGTAAACAAGGCATAGTGAGGAATAACCCTCAATGCCTAAGAGTAACCAGTTACCACTAACAACATTGTTATGTTAGTTAGGAATCGTGTTCCGTGATTGGATGTAGATTCCTTGTGTGATATACATATATATTGTATTGCCATGATGCATGCTGTTTGTTTAAAATGAACTCCATGTATATCCGACCCAAAGTAGTCGGCGTACCGCGGTTAGCACGCGGTATATGCGAATTTCATGCGCAGCGAAAGCTGACCCCCTAGGGGGAACGTTTTTAGTGTGCAGGTACTTGAAGCTGACCACCGTTCGAGAGAGTAGGACGGGGACTGCTGTGAGCATGGGTAGTTAGATTGTAATTACTTATGCGTTTGAATGAGGTGTAAGTCCGAGTATGTTATCGGCATCCGTATATTGTAGACTCGGTATAGTAAAGTAAGGAATTGAGTATTGTGCTATATGAAGTACTCGGTTGTTCCAGTCCATCAGACCGTTACTGTTTGTGAGTCAGGCCTGGTTAGCCACGAGGGTGGCTAACGGCGTTGTATCACCCTCTGTTGTATTTGAATTCCGCTGCGAGCTTAATGGTAAATTGTAACAGTTTAAGAGGTAATGATGAGATTAGCAGTTGGGGTGTTACAGTTTGGGTGGTCAACCTTGACTATATATGGTGTTTGACCAAGTTGGAAAAGAAATAAGTAATTGATTTGGTAAATTAAATAAAGTATTAAGTTAAAAATGAAAGTTATAAAACTATTTGAGGTGTTTATGTAATTTTCAAAAGTTATGGGCTGGAATGAGGTTAATATGACCAGTATGGGTTTGAACATAATTTTGGTGAATTTTAGGTTGATTTTGGTAATTTAATAAACTTAGGGTTATAATATATAGTTTAAGTATTAAAATGTGACATTTATAAAACTTATGGGGTTATTATGTAAACAACCGAAACTTAGGGGTGGAAAATAAAATTGGAACAGCCTAGGGGCTGTTCGGAAATTTATAAAACTATTTTAGGAATTTTTGGAATTAAATAAGTTAATATATATAATATAAAGTTTTAGGAATTAAATTGTAAGTTTACAAAAATAAAGAGGGGTTATATGTAATAATAAGAAAGTTGTGGGTAATAGTATAAAACTGAAAAAGAGGGGGGCTGCTGTTCAAATTAGTCATGTATATATGTATATATGTTGGTATATTATAAGGTTTTGGAACCTTAGATTATAAATTAAATAACGAAAGAGAAAATAACAACAAATAATATTTGGGGTGGTTTTGTAAATGATCAAAAATGAAAAGGGAGGAAAATTAAACTACCGAAAGTGTATGGTTAGTTTGGAATATTCAGAAACAATGAACAATATATTAAAAGGCTAAAAATGATATAATGTGACATTATATTAAAATATAAGAGAGTATATTGTAAGGGCATTATTATGGTATACATATACCTTTTAACAATAACATAAAAATTAATAAAATACCTTGTACAACATTAAGGTTAATCCTTGGCAAAATAATTTGGGAATAGATAACACAAATAAATACAAGTGTGCCTAACAAAGAATAAAGAACTAATTCGTTATGAAGAAACTTTATAATTCGTATATTATGAATTTATAATACAAGGTGAGCATGTAATGTGTATAACAAACCATATGAGATGGATGTGGAGAGAACTATGTGTTAGGAATATAATCATAAGTGTTACAAAGTAATGTAATATAAATCGATTAATAAATATCGACTATTATGAAGTATTGACTTGAAACGTTGACCAAGTCGAACTATGTTGACCAAACAACATAACTTGGCCAAGTAGATTAATTAACCAACACACACAAGATATTGTACAACTGTAAGTGAAGATGTAACTTGGAC
Organism: Limonium bicolor; assembly: GCA_023374045.1. Taxonomy (NCBI): domain Eukaryota; kingdom Viridiplantae; phylum Streptophyta; class Magnoliopsida; order Caryophyllales; family Plumbaginaceae; genus Limonium; species Limonium bicolor. The sequence goes on along the minus strand of CM041781.1, from coordinate 121,961,084 downwards.
TAGTGAGACATGGTAATAAACCATATGCAATGTATGCATAAATAAATGTATAAGATTAGACACGCACGCATGTAAGTGTGTGTAAACATGTAAAACAAATAACCACGCTAATACATGGATATTAGGGGAGTAATTCCTACGTACTGAATACTATTACGGTATCGAATATTATCTATACATAAACTGTAGTATGTCATAAAACCGAAATCCCGAGGATTAATAACAAACCCGAGTTGAACAAACAACCGACTAAGAGGTTAACTACGGGGTAAAGGCTAGAACCTATCTGTAATAGTTAGACAGTCTCGTGATATAGACACTGATGTTAGAACAACATATTACAGAGGTACAAACTGCTAGATACGAGCTCGGGAGCACTAGTGGACAAGCGTGACTCATCACCTTAGCGTCATTGTCGGTGAAGGGTATGTGAATGTCTGGTCTGAAAGCCCTAAGGGTTTCCTTGGGTTCCGGACATAATGTGTGCTTGCATGATAAGATTAATAATGTTATGCCTGTGTTGTATGCGTTTATTTCTCCGACCGTCAAAGCGTTTATTAATTGTGCGCGTACGTTGTTCGGACATGTGATACTGATTATCATCCTAACTGTGTGTGAACTTCCGGCTGAGACTCTGGATACTATCTTGTGAGAGTAACAACTCCTAAAACACTAAGTGAGGAACTTAGTTTAGAGACCCGGTATTCACCGTCTCAAGAGCGATGACCCGACCTTTGAACATCACCTAGCATACTTCTAGGTTACGTGTAAGACCCGATAGGGCATCCAAATATAAATGTGTTTTCTCCAATAACGAGATTGAATATCCAGGAGACTAATTAAAATACGCTAACTTATGATAGTGTGATAATTAATGATATAATGTTACTAAACCGTGGTGTACATACGTTACAGCAGGTTGCGCATAGTGATCACTAGACTTTAACACCCGTTTACGATCTACTCTTGTTTATCTAACGAGCCGGATACTATCGTTAGTCGGAGTGTGCTACCGTTGGCACCAAGGCTTCGGCCTAATGTACATCTACCACTGTTGATAAGTAAGCCCACCTACTCACTGTAGATGGCACCAGACTACTGTCCAAAATATTAATGTGTGAGGTTAAACGGAGAATTGTCTCTAACATGACACCCGTATGTTTATGTGAGATTGTTGGAAGCGGGGCTTCATATGGCGGAAGTGAACAAGTGAGACTGACTGGACCTCAACTAACTATTGACTCATATTCGGTATTCAATTACGATTGTTGTAATAGCATACCTTGCTGTGTGATCATTGGAATCAATGTTGTGTGTTTTAAATTCCGCATTTACAGTTATGTTATAAGCGTGTAACCGGAACAGCATGTAACGAACCCCATGTTAATCAAGACGGCTAAAACGACCTAAGTTGCCTAAGCGGGTCTAGGATCACATTTAGCATACCAGCAGTTGGCTGAGCCTTTATGGCACCACATTATAGGTACATGATTGTTCGAGATCGACACGTGAGAGCGGGAGACTTTTGGGGAATCAAATAACATCTTACTTCTTTACTTTATTTTAGGATTTTAGTACTCCATTTTTGGAACTGTTTGTAAAGATAAGTAGATTGGTCACTAGTCGTTCTGGAGATTATGAAATGTATTAGTTGAGATAAATTATATCCACGTCATCACAGTGGTTGTATTATTATTATGGGATTGATTTGTATGATAGTCGCTTCATTATTCGCATGGGCGGATGATGGCGAGTAACACCCGGACTAACGTTTAATTTAATTTTCCGCTGCGACATCTTTTATTTCTGATACGTTTGCGTTTAGTTAATATTGTATTAGGAGCGTAATTTACAAGGGGTGTTACAATCATGACAGACATGTTGAGTCTGTAATGTTATATATATGTTATGACCATGGTATATGAGATGTCTAAATGACTAACAATAGTAGATTCACCAAATTTGAGGGCAAAGTTCTTTAAGGGGGGTAGATTGAAATACCCCTGACTTAAATATGGTGATTAAATTATTCTAACATGCTATTTAGAGGCCTAATGATGCCTAAAGAACTTAGGTGAAGAAAGTAAAACCAACAGAAAAGAGAAAACACGTAAAAGGCATAAAACGTAAAAACGTGTGTTACGCAACCATAGGAGGTATATGACCTTGACTAGGGTCCTAGATGGATTCCTAAGACTTAATTATACACTAAGAACATGTGGGAACAATTCCTGTAGAAAACGAATCCATATAGTGGGTTACAACAAACGAAGTCCTAAAGCAGGTTTTGGAGAAAACCCGGAAACGTGACTTTGAGCAGTTTAATGGACTTGTAAAAATTATAGTTGACCATATAACTATAATTAAAGCTTAATGAAGGTCTAAGAACCATTAAAAATTAAATAAACAAAAAAATCCAGAAAACGGGCCAGGTTGATGAATAGTGCCAAACCGGGAAATTTAAGAGTGTCTCTTGGGAAAAGATGAAAACGCCCTCCATCACTAATTACAAGGGAGCAGTATTTAATGGGTGACTCACCCTCCTCTCTCAATTAAGTAGCTTTCTATTAGTTAGTAGAGACAAAAACAATAAAGCAAAAAAGTAGAAAAGTGCAAATTTACCTTTTGGCATTCTCTCTCTTCATTTCCACCCCTCACTCAAGTTTCTTTCTTCCCCATTCTCTCCCAGCCAATTTTTCTCCCCTTCTTCTTCCCCTTGCTGGAGATTTTGAGCCCCTTCCATGGTAGCTCACTTTCCTCCTCTTGTTCAAGCCTTTAAAATGCTCCAAACCAAAAACTAAGCGCATACCTCTCTTAGTTAGATCAAGGGCTTTATTCTCAACCTTTCAAAACCACCAATGGTTGAAGTTGACCTCCATGGGTATACCTCCATTTGAGGGGAAAAGTGGATTTTCTGGAGCTAGGTTGTCTCCTCTTTGATTTAAGGTAAGAATAATCACAAAAGCCCACTATTTCCTTCATTCCTTGTTTGACCGAAAATATGTCCTAATAGTGTCTTGTTCCTTCCTTTGTTTGAGCATTTGTTCAAGCCTCAAAATGTTGGTTAGGACTCTTCTCCAATTCATGACCAAAAACTCATTCTAGAGTTTCAAAAGTAATGCCTATTTTTTGTGCTTTAAGAACCTTCCCTTGTTCTAGATTAATTGATGAGCCTAAGAGTGTTGTCTAGTCCTTAATTTTCCCATTTGGGTGTTGGTCTAGAGTTGTGGCAATGGTATTGCCCTATGACCGAAAATCATAAGGAAAAGAGTAGAGGAAGAGGATAAGTGAAAAGAGGAACCTATGAGCTTAAGGTAAATAAACTACCTTGATAAATATCCTATGTGCTTTTAGAATTTTGGGATGGGTAATTAAAGGAATGAACCAAAATATGTGCTAGAAAATGTGCTTTGATGAGATGAGAGAAAATTGTGATTATGCTTAATGCATTGGTAAATTTTTATGTTGTTTAAGGGCCTTGGAGGCAAGTAATTTATGATTATTGCATTATAATGTAATTGGTGAATTGTGGATGATATTTGGATAAATTGTGTGCTGGTATAATCCATTATGGATTTGGTAAGTTAAAATTGATTTAGGTGAATGGATGTTGAATTGTGAATGTTTTGGATTAGGTGATGAAGACAATGAAATTTGGATGTGCTAGTATAGTGACGGAGTTATGGTGAAATTTCTGTAGAAAAAAAGTGTTTTAGGTGATGTTGTGAGTGAGGAGTGACCTAAGGTTACCAATGAATTAATAAGGATTGATTTGGTTAGTCAATCACCCTAAAATGATAGTTGATGGATTGGAAAGATTTGTGCAAAATCTGTAGCAAAGTGATGTAGGAATGTCTGGGAATTTCTAAAGAGAAACTAGTGTGCATAACCTTGAAGGTGATGAATGAACTTGGGTAATAGAGATGAAGGTGCCTAGGAAGGATTTGGAATGGTCAAAACAATTGGGTTAGTAAGTTGGAGTGCAAAAGTGCACCTTAAGAATCTAGGAACTAAGTGCAAGTGTAGAAATGGAAGTGGAAATTGTCAAACTACTCAAGGATTAAGTGATAGGTTGATCAATGTTTTTGTAACACCCCATCTCAATCCAAATGTGGTTTCGCAACTTAACAACATATATATAAATGTCATAGCGGAATTCAATACACTCTAGGACCTTGCCACGGTCTGATTGATAGAATATACCGAACATTAGTACTTACCAAACTTAATCAAATACATATCCTTCTTACAATCCCCTCACATCCTATACATCTTACTAACTCAAATTGCCATACGAGTGTACATGCACAACTCGTAGGCCACACTTAACCTGTAACGCTTGTACCCCATCTTACTCTCGTGACGGCTGCCTCCTGAAGTTCACCTGTGTAGTAAAAACAGCCCCCAAAGGGGGTCAGCACGAATGCTGGTACGATCCTCTCATGGCCCCCAAGCTAACGTGGCTACGACGACTAATTGTCGATAGCATGGAGGTTGATTAGATGCACAACATAATAGAAAGTGCAGTAAACAACAAATCCAAATATGAACAATCAAAGTTCAAACATAATGAACGACTTAAATGCGTTCCCTTAATTAGAGAGTTAATTGTTTAACTCCTTAAGTTAAGTTTCCTCTTAATCTTAGTCCATCCTTATCTTACCTCAATCTTAGTCTTATCTTAGCCTTAGAAACAACCATCCTTTAAAATGGAATGGATGTAGCTTATCTTAGTCTTATAATACAAACCATCCTTTAAAAAGGAATGATTGCATCTTACCTCAATGTTTATTTTTGTCGGGTCAAAAGCAACCCTAGCCAATGAGCTATTAACTCCATTGGTTGAATAAACAACTTATCTTATAATTTAGGATTTAGGTGATCCTACCGCACCATCTCAATGCCTCCTACCTTGGACTGTATGTCCAACGTAGCTGAGCCGGCAACCGACCCTAGGCAACAAGTCCTAAGACAAGTCCTTAAGCGGAAGTCGGATCTGCTATAGATACCGACCCCCTTTCCCTTAGCATGCATGACCGGAGTCAGTCCCGGGTTCCTCACTCCCCCCTTAAGTTCCAGTTAGTAGAAGTCTCAAGACAATGTTTGTTGGTTAACCTCTTTCGGTTTATAACAAACTTATATTAGGGAGCGTTCCTTAGTCTCACTCAATTCCTTACTAAACGTTGGTTAGTAAGTTCTCACAGTAAGTTGTGTTAGTTTTCAAACATCACATGACAATACAATAAACATAATGTTCCGGTTGCATGCTTTATCTTGTTTAGTGAGCACACAAAAACAAATAGCACACAAGCCGAGGGACACCTCGTTAGCAAGCAGGTCACAAGAAGAACTGCACCGTTCACCGTTGGTCGTTCGGTTGCTTACTCTCTTCCGGAGTCCAAATACTCAAGCCCTATAATATTCATTCAGTTTTAGGTTGTTAATCACTTAACTTAATTCAACTTATTTAACTTACTTAACCCATAATGATTCCCACCTAACACCTCTTAAGTTTTACAACTTAATCTTACAACTTAACCTTAAACTTTTAAGTTTATACTTATCTTAATCTCTTAGGTCTTTGTACCTCTATTCATCATTGCCCTCATAATGGGGTACCATTAATACCACTAAACTTCCTTAGGGTTTCTCTCTTTTTTTTCATCTTTAGGGTCGACCGACCTTACCGACCGACCTTACCCAAGGTCGGTCCATTCCAGAACTTATTATCGTTTGAAAATTTTACCCCGACCGACTTTGCAAGTCCGGTCCCCAAGGTCGGTCCATTCCCAAGAGTTTCCCCGTGGGATATCTAAGCCCGACCGACCTTGCCAAGGTCGGTCCCAAGTTCGGTCGATTCCAGAGACTCAATTCGTACACAAAATACAAGCCCGACCGAACTTGTAAGTCCGGTCCCCAAGTTCGGTCGATTCCAGAAACTCTTCCCGGTAGTGTAACCTGAGCTCGACCGACCTTGCAGGTCCGGTCCCTAAGGTCGGTCGACTCTAGAACCTTGTTTCTAAATTCCCAATTGACTCCAAACTTCTCCACAAGTTCCCCCATGTGTCCTAATACCATTTCGGCACTTAAACTCACCTTAGAACTTCCACCAAACTCTCCAAAACAATTTCCAAAGATCTTCTTAAACATTCACTCAATCCTTTTAAAACTCCTAACACTTAGGACTTATTTCCTTACATTTCCAACTTGTAACCTTACCAAGTTTAATACCCCGGACCTAATAATGGTGATTTAATTACTCTAATAAAATTATTAAAGGCCTTATGGTGCCTAAAGAGTATTGGTAAAAAGAATAAAACCAAAATAAAAGAGAAAATGCGTTAAAAGCGAAAAACGCTAAAACGCGTATTAAATGAATAAAGGAAAAATATGATCTCGTTAGGGTCCGAGATGGATTCCTAAGGCTTAATTACGCCTAATTATTATGTGGGAATAATTCCCGAAGAAAACGGATCCAAATAATGGATTAAAAATGCTAACGGAGTTTTAAGCACGCTTTTCGAGAAAACCGAAAACGCAACCTTAAGTGGTCAAACGGACCCATAAAAATTATTGATTAAATAACTATAATTAAGTATTAATGGAAGCTTAATAACCATTAAAATTAATTAAACGAGAAAATTCCGGAAAACGGACCCGGTAAGTGAATAGTGACAAAACCGGGAGACAAAACGCGTTTAATTCGAAAAGTCGAAAAACGACCCGGGCTATTAATTAATGTGGGCCGGTTTTTTAATTAGTGTGTACACACACATTAATAGCTTGCTAGCTATTTAGAAATAAAAAGACAAGTAAATAAGTAAAGCAAATAGTGAAATAGTTAAAAGTAACATAAATACACTCTCTCACCTACCTTTCTTTCTTTATTCTCACGCCCCAGCCCCTGGCTACCTTCTTCTTCTTCCTCCTCTGTTAATATTCCCGATTGAAGAAGAAGCTCACCACCTCCATCTTCAATCTCATCTAACTTGCTCATTTCTCCACCGAATCGCACAAAAATTGCACCGTTAGATTCGTATCGGCGAGGGCTACGTTTTCCACCCTCAAAACCTTGTTTCCTCCACCTTCACTTCCATGGGTGTGGAGCTTTTGAAGCTTGAAGAGGTTCTTTTGACTCTCCATCGTCTCCTTAATGCTCTAAGGTAAAAATAAAAGCTAGAGTTTCATAATTCCTAGCTTTTCCTTGCAAAATCAAAATTTTGCCCACGTTGAATTTTTCCTTCATTCAGCCGATTCTTCCTTGCCTTCGTGGAGTGTTGGAATTTCATCCATTTGATTGCCAAGCTATCCATATGGACACTTGAAGGTAATCTCTAAGTTAAACCCTAAAAACTAGCTCTGAAATACTAGTTTTGTGAAGGGAGTTTGAATTAATTAGCTTGTATTGTGTGGTATGGGGATGTGATTGTAGATAGCAATCTAGACCCCCTTGTGTGTTGTGAAAACAAGAAGAGAAAGAGGGAGCAAAGACAGAGGAAGAAGAGAAAGAAAAACTGAAAACAAAAAGGTAAAAAGCTCACCTTGAGTTAGTTTTATTGACTTGCAAAAAGATTTTAGTGTTGTATTAATGACCTTGAGTTGGTGTAGCCAAGATACCATAGGGTTGTTTGTTGAATGAGAATGTTTTAATGTTGTTTGGGTGTGCAAAATAAACCTAGAAACTAAGCTTGTATATATGTGTGAACAAGGTGGGAATTTAAAGTGTTGTTGTAGTAAGTGTTTATGGTTGATGATGCCTAAATCAAACAGGGGTGAAGAACTGATTTGTAAGCTGTTTTGATGTGATGAGAATGATAGAATTCTAGGGGAGGTTCTGTCAAATTTGGTCTAGAAATTGGAGGCTTTTGAGTGTTTAATGAGAAGAGAAGAACAAGGTGTGTTTTGGATTTATCATGAGCTGATGATTTGCCTTGGAAACAAGAGTTGAGAGGGTTGTATGGTGGAGTAGAATCTAGGATGAGAATAATGCAAGAGTCATGGTGGTAATGCTCTAACAGAAACAAATCTGTAGCATAAGTGTGCATAATGTAACAGAGAAGGAAATAAATTGTAGAAATGGGCAAGAAATTGAGTAAGGGTTGAACCTATGATTTGAAGAGTTTTAGAGCATGTTTTAAGGTGATTAAACATGTGGAAAACTTATGGAATGATTAGGAAATGATTAGAGGTGATTTAGGAGTGTAAAAGTGGTGAAAAACTGTAAATTTTGACAGTTCCAGAGGTGGTCCGGGTTTGCAAATCGGTACGCAAACCCGGACCATAGCAAAAAATAGGCAGAAAGCCATCCCAGGGGGTGGTCCGGGTTTGTAAACCCGGACACAAACCCGGACCACATGTAAAATTAGCCAGAAACGGATTTCAGTGCTTGGTCCGGGTTTGTAAACCCGGACACAAACCCGGACCATGCTAAAAATGTAACAGAAGGTGTTTTTAAGTGTCCTAATGTTGGGGAAGTGAATGGTAATGGTTTTAGATGATGTTTAGGCCTTGTTTGGTGACTAATAAAGGGCCTAAGAAGTATAAACAAGTGCTGGAAGTGAGTGAGAATTAAGAGCCTAAATTGACAAGAGTAAAACTAAGTGTAACGGGATTAATATTTGTTTACCTACCGTAAAGCATTGATGTTAATAGAATCACTTGATATGTGATTAGTGATTCGGGAGTGAGATCCGAGGAACGAGTGGTGACCCGGTAAAGTAAATCCATGGTGAAAGGTATGATTTTCTCATGCCCCGTATGCTAACCGAGTTACTCTGATTTGTGTGTTTGTGTGCCGGCTTAATCAAGACTAAAGCATGAAAATAATCCCTTGTTTGATTATGTATGCTTGATGTATGTTGTATGAACTAACATACTTGTATGCCGGTGCGGTCTAACATAGTGCATAGACCGACTCATAGTGAGTATTGATTGACTAGAAACCCGTTGATCGGGTAGTCTCATAAACAATGGTAATATGCAAACACACACAAACTATCCGTTAAAGTATAACGAAAACGCAAACATATGAACTCCCTAGAATGAGAGGAGATGTACGGGTTGAGTAAATACCCGATAACCGTTAGAAAACCTTATTGAAACAATCCACGAAATAAATATGAGTGGAGAGATAGATGAACCTCCAACGAGAGGATCGAAGTTAGTCCAATAGTGCGAACATATAAGAAAGGTAAAGAGACCTAAGGGACTATGTGACTCCCTTGAGACACGGTCGGCCTCCTATATGAGGATTTTACCCGGTATAAGAAAATATCCGAATGTATAAGCATATGATTGTGAGGGTAAACCTTAAACCTAAGATTACCCGAATTTAAGTAAAGTTCCCAAAGTCATTAGAAACATCAAGAGTGATGCTTCCAGACTAATATACATAAAATTATTATAACTCCGAGAGAGGAGTGTATGGGAATGTGAGTAGTCGGACCTATGTAAAAAGAGATAGGAACTAAGAGAGAGTTCCAGGAGCTAGTTGAGCCTTCCCACCATGCTAGACCCAGAGTAGGGTCGAAACGGGGAAGTAAGACTATGCTTGAGAGCCATGAGTTTTGGCCTAAGTATGTATTCAGAGTAACAAGCGTGACGTAGGAGACCTGTAGTGTCTTGAGAATCTACAAGAGCTTGAGTATGAATAACCCAAGAGTGTGGGTGAGATAATGAGTATAAATAACCCAAGTGTGGGTGAGATAATGATATAAATAACCCAAGAGTGTGGGTGAGATAATGAGAAAGAGTAACCCTGAGAGTGTGGGTGAGTATCCAGTACTAGTAGCCCAAGAGAATGGGTGTGTATATGAATAAGTAACCCGAGAGAGCGGGGGTGAGATGTTAATAAGTAAACAAGGCATAGCGAGGTATAACCCTCAAGGCCTAAGAGTAAAAAATACAACAACAACCTTGTTATTTAGTTAGGAATTGTTTTCCATGATTGGATGTAGATTCCTTGTGTAAATACATTATATTGTATTGCCATGATCCTGTTGTTTGATTAAAATGAACACTCATGTATCCGACCCAAAGTAGTCGGCGTACCGCGGTAGCACGCGGTATATGCGAAATTCATATCAGCGTAAGCTGACCCCTTAGGGGGAACGTTTTTAGTGTGCAGGTACTTGAAGCTGGCCACCGTTCGAGAGAGTAGGAGGGACTATGTAGCATGGGTAGTTCGATTGTATTACTTTTGCATTGAATGAGGTGTAAGTCCGAGTATGTTATCGCATCCGTATATTGTAGACTCGGTATAGTAAAGAAATGAATTGAGTATTTATTAGTATGAGGTACGGTTGTTCCAGTCCATCAGACCGGTACTGTAATTGAGTTAGGCCTGGTTAGCCATGAGGGCGGCTAACGGCGTGTATCACCCTACGTTGTAATAGAGTTCCGCTGCAGTTTAATGGTGATTTGTGGACGGTTTAAGAGGTAATGACGTGTTTAACAGTTGGGGTGTTACAAAAATGGTATCAGAGCGAAGTATCGCTCTGATGACTGGAAATACCGAGCTTAGGAGATACCGAGTTAGGAATTTAAGACTTAGGGCTAAGGGTTGAGTGGTAGCGTGAGAGATGCGCTAGTTAGGAACTTCCAGTATGATCTGGATGCCTACGATACCAAACCCGCCCTCCACAACCCCCGTATTGAAAGCTCGGGAAAGAACGCCAGAGAGACGGGGAAACCCAATCTGGCAGCTGTTAAATATTCCTATATGAACCAGAATCTGTCACGCGGTAGATCCTGAGAACCGGAAACCCCGGAGATGGATCCCGTTGGAACGACAATAACCGCACTTAAAGGCGGGAGATCGAGAAATCCTAATCCAAGGAGACCGGAATCTGTGGCAGCTTGGGGCGACGTGCTTAGCAGTCGCGATAACCCGGCCGGCCAAGCAGCAGCAAGAAGAAAGTACCAACCGTGCAACAAGGCGGACTCATGAGAAATAACGAGAACCGGGACACATGTCTACGGACCGCCATGTTTATGTAATACCACTAACGGTATATCAACCAATTAAGAACCTAGTTGAGAGTAGGTACACCCACCCTGCCACACCCGAATAGGACTACAGCAGTAGTGCCTAAATGACTTTAACCTCGGTAACCACAGTAAAGACGTGGGAACAAGCAACGAGGTAGAACAAAGCACTAAGTAATTACGGAACTCCGAGAGTGGAGAAGCGCCTAAGTTGAATGACAGACATGTCAAGATGAGTGAGAAGCAGCTCAAAGGAGTAGTTATCCAACTAAAGGATCAAGGAAGAGCCGACAAGGCTACCAGATACATGTGAACAATACCGTGACCGGTATGAGTTAACCTAAAAACCGCCTGTACCGCGCACTTGCTACGGCAAGTGCAGTAATAATGGGACTGTTAAAAAGGAACTTTAATAAGTGACAGGTACTAGCAAAGTACCAAGATGGCGAACGAAGCCAATATAGCAACTTAAACCTTAAGAATGGTGAAACGAAACCTCGAGAAGGCCTAACGGCCTGATCACTGCATAAAGAACATACCAGTCCGCGAGGAGCTGGACTCGGTAAGGAGCAGCCGGCATTGAAATGCCATGAAGATTTTACCTTCAAAACCCCAGTTTTCTTTCAAGCACAAAATTCTTCAAAAACCCCCAAAATTTTAAAACCATGGTAAATTATCATAGGACGATATAAGAGGAGTTGGCAACAGAGTACTTCACTTAGGCGTGACCGACACTACAAGTGTACACAAATGAGACATGGAACGACCGCACTCCGAAGGAGCTTGCGGGCCTGACAGACCAGTTGTGAGTTAGTTGGGTAAGTGGTAACGTATCAATAAGATACTCCATGTATGTATACAAGTAGAGTACGGAACACGGGAAGTAGCCCACTCCATACTACGGACGGAAGAGCCAATTCAAACAAACACAGTTAGACACCTCAGATGATCGAAGAACACAAAGAAGCTTATCAAGCTAAAGAAGTCTAGAATCCAGTAAGGTGACGGACCTAGGAATATAGCGTTAATAAGTGCGAGAAGCACAAAGTATTAAGTACAGACATTGGATATGTCTCAAGAAACACATAATAACTGGAATGAATACCAGCGTAAGCAATACGGCGAATGCCTAAAGTGAACATACTAATGTTCGACAAACGGGAAAGCATTCCCACAAGATACCTCACTGAGCAGAATAATGACCTGACCAAGAAGGTATAAGGAGGTACCAATGATCTACCCAATAACGGGAGACATTACAACCCTAAACGGGATAGTCAAGTATATAACCTCAAGAACTCCTTAGTTAACTCATTTCCACTCAAATTCCTTTTAATGATCCCAAGTGAATCCTAGGGCATCTTAACTCACCACTACCACTTAAACACTTTGTTTTCTACTCAAATTTCGCCATAGCTTCTCTAGTATATTATCATGCCCAAATGCATTGTTTTCCTCGTTCAACCATCTCACACACACATCAAGTCCTTTCTCATCATATTTTATCACCCAAACCAACTCATTCACAACAAACTCAATATAATGCAATAATCTTAAATTGCATAGCACTAAGGCTCTTAAATGACATGGCTCTTAGGACCTTAAATAACTTAAACTTAAACACTGAATTTCCCACATATAAAAGCTTTCAACCTGCAAATACACCCATCAATCTCATAGTAGTTATAATGCTCTTAAAATCCATCTTAAACTTATCTTACTAACTCATTCCCATTGGCTCCTTAGTCACAAGTTCATAAGCTTGTTTAAATTCTTTTTCCTAGGTTATATAACCCATTACCTAATGTAAGCCCTAGGCTACATTGGTACTCATATAAAACTTATTCCTTAAACCTTAAGCCATCATTAGGTAAGCAATTTACCTTGTTTTCTCAAGCTTATCTTAACTTCCTCTTAAGACATTTTTCCCTTGGGAATCTTGGCCACCATCTTAAATTCCCTTGACAATGTTCTAATCCATACACAATGACTCTCTTGAGTGCTAAATAATACACTAACCTTAAGGAGTAAACCCTAGGTTGAAAATGTGTTTTAAGGTATTAAATTGAATGCTTTACCTTGGATTCTCAAAACAAGCTTGGATATGAATCAAGTAGGACCTCCTCTAGCCCTTGGAGAATAGAATCAAGCTAGAACAATGGATAAAACAAGGTATTTTAAGAGGAAAATTTTCAGCCATGGTGAGGAAGTGATGGAAACATGATTTTTCTTACATTTTCTTTACCTTAAGAGAATGGAGAACCAAATGGGCTCTTCAAACTTGATTTTCCTACATCAATGGGGTTTTCCCTTGGCACCGAAATGGAGCTTTGAAGGATTTTAAAAGATAGAAAGGAGGGCATTGACTTAACTAAGACAAATATGCAATTTGTTTTAGATTTGGAGCTTGGAGTTGCATTTGGCAAGTGAATGAAGGTGAGAAGAAGAAACCATGGAAGGAAGGAGAAATGAAGAGAGAGAAGAAGAAAGGTGACTTAAATGAAGATATTTGTTATAAAGGTAAATAGTCTTTCTTTTACTTTCCTTCCCTTTTACTTTTCTTAATTTGATAAATTCTTTAATGACACATCCCTTAGAAACCGGACCCCTCATTGGATAAGGCTAACATGGTCTTGGTTGACCAACTAATTGACTTATGTTGACTTAAGCTTAATTTGGCACTATTCACAAACTAGTGCACATATTTGTGAAATTTTTGATTTCCCATTGATTTAGAATTCCTAATGTGATACTAATTAGTACACATATTGATTAATAATCATAGGCATTTAGCCACTCAAAACTCATTTCTAAGACAATTTCTCAAAAAGGTGCTTTAAGGAGTCTTAAAGCACATTTTGTGCTTAAGCTTGTTTTCAAGCTTGGTTTTCTTTGGTAATTGGTTTAAAATGACCATTAGGATATTACTAAGGTCTTAGCATGATATTTGGGTACTCACCCAAGTCTCTCCAAGCTTAGAGCACGTTTTTGCCCAAATTGCCCTTAAGGCATTTTCTTGTGTTTTCCTTGGTTTAAATTGTCTACCAATCTCTCTAAGGCATATTTTAGCCTTACTACATCATATATTGATGTTTACATAACATACTTAGGTTTGGGGTATTTCAATCTACCCCCCTTAAAAGAACTTTGTCCCTAAATTTCCCATGCACCTTATCTTATTAGAACATATGTCTACCTCATTCCATAGATCATATAGATCATACTTATATATACTTAAACTCATTGAATCATTAGATCCACCATATTCTTATACTCAAATATCACACAACATGCTTAAGCATATATAGCACTCAAAATTCTCTTTATTCCTTTTTGGTGATTAAAACATTCACATAATTTTATTCCAACGTATTCTCCCATGTCACCGGTCCGTAGACAATGGCTCGTTCGTCCTCGTCACCATGGGCCAGAATACAAAACACTCTGCTCTCCCCATGTCTCCGGTCCGAAGACAAAGGCTTGTGCGTCCTCGACTTCATGGGCGAGACTCAGTAAAAAGGTAATCCTTTTTACGAGGTCATGTGAGGAATAATTCCTCTAATTAAAAATACAATCAACTCCAATTTCGTTTTATACTAACGCCTCTATCCTTAGCGTGATTTAATTGTGACCACTGGTAGGGAGTTTCAGGAATCATCCAACCCTGATGTGATCAGCATCAGTGTAGAACTATCCTTCCACCCCAATTTATGTTTGGTTTACCTTGATCCCTAGAAAATCAAGTTCCACCTCCCACGTCATCTTCAAACATCAAATAATTCACTCATTTCCAATTTTCTATCTTTTTAGTCTTTCTAATCGTAATCAATACATCTCCAAGGTGTGGACTCAGTCCATCAATCATTCCTAGTTCATCTCTTAGTAATTACCTCACGACACTCATTCTTACTAAGTTCTATATCAGTCTCACACCATTTCTCACCATCTTATATCTCATAGCATTACTATCTTCTTCCTCATATTCATATTGAACAGTATCCCATAGTGTTATCTTATTCTTATCTCACACATAGTCTCATATCGACTCATACCTCATATGTTCCTTATTTCTTAAGTCTCCTAAATCCTCTTCCTTAATTCTCTTAACTTGAACTCACACCGGAGTTAACAAGATAGATACTTAATATGTATGGTATTCACATCTTCTGTGTGCAATAACCATGATTCATCTCAAAATGTTTATGTAAAACATATTCTCAAATTCTTTTGTGCTATGCACACCGTAGTTTATGTACTTAGTACACAAACATACGCTAAGCGGTTTTCGCTCTACCCCCTTTAAAATGGATTACGCCCACGTAATCAACATTATATCATCCTTGAACATAAGTTCAAGATGTCTAATTCTCACCATGCATTCTAGCTTCCATGTCATCTATCTCACTTACGATTCGATCAGAGGGTCATAACTATGCTAATGACTTAGTCTCTGCATCGAGGATTCTTAACGGTACTTATACCATATTCTTAACTTAGTTTGGTCTTATCTCAAAGGTACTAAAGCATTCAGTTGCTAAGTCTTATATGTGTTCCATTGGAAGATGTGTAGTATATCATTCCCTTTCCGCGTTCATCAGGTATGTGAAACCTCTTTTAAGTTACCGGTCCGCTAGTTTCCGCTGCAGGACTCTGATAATCTTAGGCTTAGTTTTCCTTTCTTATCCTTTTATAGTATTGTATATCCTTCTGTCTCCTTACAGTTTCGGAATATTGGTCTCTCGGTGGACACGTGTTATCTTTACATATACACGGCCTTAATGAGTTGTAACTCGCCTATCCAGTCTCCCTAAAGATCTAACATTGTATTCTTAGTGTTTTCTCAAGTGCCTAAATTGTTCTTTCCATCTAACCATTGGTCTGACGATGATTCTTAATCTGAAACTACTGTTTAGTGCTTATTGCGCTTTACAGTTTAATCTCTAACATCTTAAGACATGTCCCATGTATGTACTTAACAATCCGTGCTCTTTGCACTTCATAGTCCTTAATTATTTGTTCTCTGATTCCTTTGTGTTGTTGGTTCAATCTGAATTCTTCTCTTCGACTATGTGTGGTAGTAGCCAATCTTGTCTGATCTTGCGTCGTTGTCCGTGGTACGGAGTCGACTACTTCCCGTGTTCCTTACACCACTCGTCTACATGCATGGGGTACATTACTGGTACATTACTACTTACCCAACTAACTCATAAATGAGCGTGTTAGGCCTGCAAGCCCCTGTGGGGTGCAGTCGTCCCACGTCTCGTTTTAGTAAACTCGTAGTGTCCGTCACACGTTTAGCTATTGCTAATTATGAAGTATTCTGTTGTCGATCTCCTCTTTCATCGTTCCATAATAACACTTATTGTTCTTCTTGAAGTTAATCAAGGGAAATCCATTTACTGTGTTCTTGGGTATGGTATGCTCTAGCTCCTTTCTGTATTCCGTATTGACTCGGTCTCTTAGTAACTGAGGTCTCTTTCCATAGAGCCTCTTATCTTCTTTCTCATATTTGTTCTACTAGGAATGCACTTCCAGTTCCTTAAGGAATGGGTACTGTGCTTCCTGTGAAATCTTACCTAACCAGGTCCAGACTACTGGCATCAATGCATAGTTCGTCTACCATCTTATTTCCTTACTTATATCGTTCTTAGCTCATAGATCCAATTGCCTCAGTGTCAATATTTGACACCACACACATAACGGTCGCTTTACCGCGCACCATGACTTAATTCCCCTTATATAAATATTGTACTCACGACCACTACTAACGTGGTAGTTGCCCTTTACCATGTTGCCCATTGATGGCGCAACTACTTACTCTTTTACTCTAACATCTTATCTATATTCAATCCCTTCTTGGTGTAAACACACTGGAAGTTCTCTAATCTCGGTGTTTGGCGGTTGTCATACCGTGCTGTAAAATGGTTATCTCTTAACACGAAGGTGTTCTGTTTCAATCTCAGGTTCATAAGTAGGCTAAAAAAGTTTTTCCTGACATTCCTTCATCCTTTATGATGTTATTTACCATGTAATTTAACCGGTTACTGAAGGAGTCATCCGTTGAGTCACTAGCTCTTCTGAGCATTGGTCACTTGACGTGCCTTAATGTGCACTCACAATGTCTATCTCTAACGATTACTGATTCTTAAATCCTGGGTGTTGGATATGAGGTCTGTCCCTGCAGCCTTCCTTATTACCCAAGTGTATCTGGTATGTTCTAAGGTAATTTCAAGGTTTACTGTTTCCATTCTCTAACAAAAGTGTATTATTTCTCGAATAAGTGAAAGCCCTTTTTGAGGGGTTTATTCCCACTCTTGGCCTCACAACAAGGAGAGGTATCCCCACCCTAAAAGGAATGGTTCGTTCTCCGCCTCTGTCAATGTACTATCTCATTATTCTCATTGGTGCCCTTTCCTGGCAATATTTTCCACAATCTACGTTATAGGTTTGGTAACCGTTCATATCTACGAATTGTAGTTCCTTCATGGCCTAAATAAGCTCTCTTACAACATATTGCGCCTCGGGCTCTGATGTGGTTAACATCTCTGGCTCGTAGGCTCTTAGTGCTTAATGTCATTGGGTTAGAGCCGGTGCTCGGTTCACTGCTAGTAATCTTACTCATCTGTCACTAGTGCAGAAAATGTTTTTTACCACGGTTATTTTGCCTATATACCATGGTTAGAAACCGTGGTTTTTACTCGCGTGGTATATCGGAAAATTGACATAAACCACGGTTTTAAACCGTCGTTTAAAAGTAGATTATAAACCACGGTTCTGTATAAACCGTCGTTTAAAACCTATTTTGTCGCGGGATCAGAAGATTTATACCACGGTTTGTACGGAAACCGTGGTATTAACAGTTTTATACGACGGTTATAGCAGTAACCGTGGTATTAAGTCGACTTTATACGACGGTTTCGGTAAACCGTGGTTTATACTCGTCATCCAGAGAGTTTTAAACCACGGTTTTTTCGAACCGTGGTTTTTTTTTTTTTTTTAGTTTTTTTTTTTTTAGCCTCTACCACATATGTTTTCCAACACACCCAATTTACAATCGTATATACAACCTGTACAGGGCATCCAACTGGTATTGCCCTTTGATAACCAACCACACTATATGACCAATAAACCAAGTTGCCATTTGAATGCAACATTGAAAACGAATTGCAAACAAAACTTTCAAAATAAGAGAGTTGAACTTTACAAACTTTGAGAGTCTACGTTGCTTCAGCACAAACAAAAGTGTAAGTCTAACTACACTAGGATAAGATCTAAGTAACACTCAAGTAATTTTTACACCAAAACTGCGATAGATGATCTCTTACAAAGTCAGATCCCTTTGGAATACGTGCTCCCTGCTTTGTGAAAAAAGAAACGATCTGTCCATAAAAAGAAACTGATCATCATTAGTACACAATTTTATTTCAAATGCAATAACTTTAACTAAAACTTTGATTGGTATGGTTTACCTTGTCATCATCAGCAAGCGTGTCAATATTTTGTACAATCTCGAACATGTACCGCATCACATAATAGCCACAGCTTCGTGAATCAGGCTGCTGAGGACACTGTCATCACACCATCCATGGATTACCAACTTTAGATAGATCAAAAAATTAAACGTTTAACTTTAATATAAAAACGCATAAATTAAATGATTACTTACACGTATGTAATGGAAGTCCAAGATGGAGAATGGTTTCTTCGCATCACTCAAACCAAGCTGATGACCCCTGCATAAATACAGCATTTTAAAATGAAGCCATTTATTGTCAATAATCTAGGACAAGCTTAAAATAAATACATAATGCATTAAAATTTTTGAATACTCACTCCTTCAAATATTTCTCTACAGCGATCTCTCGAAGGTCATCAGGGCCGCCCAATGGGTCTAGTATCAACAAGCATGAGGTGTCGATACACAACACCATCAACATCCAATGATTGCTGCACAGATAAAACAAAGAATGTTTTGTAGAACAATATTTTAATTATCACAATTAGGAAGCGAAAAATTCCAGTTATTGTGTACTTACATCTGATGATATGGGATCAGCAAATATTTGCTTCTTCTTCGCACCGCAGCACAAAATCCCTGCCTCACGTGCTGTGCACATCCTTGCGCATCCAATGCGGCCTGACTTGCTGACATCAATTGTGGGCACAAGAAAGAGATGGAATAATCTCTTGTTCGATATCAGTCTAGTAGTCAAACACCTAAACAACATTTTTTCATAAGATATGTTAAATAGCTTAAAAAAATGAAAGATAATTAATAATTTGAAAGATACTTACACACAATAGGCCTGAATCACAGAGATGTTAAGCAGGTCTCCCATCAAAAATTCTCTTAGATCGCTCACGGTAATCATCAGATCTCTGGGCTCGGGGGAGTGGAAAACATGCTTAGACACTTTCATGTTGAAATTGGTGACAGACTGCGGCTTCGTCATGAAAAAGTCATACAGCATTTTTTGATGAGGTCAACATCTTCAGATACTTGGGTGTCAGAATGGGGGATCTCCTAGGAGTCATATCGAAAGGTTTGACCACTTCCTTTCTCACACTCTGACTCTCCTCATTTGATTTCACAACTTCCTTCCCCTTATCCACTTTCCTCTTCTTAACCGGTCTTAATTCCTTATCAATCTAATAGTATACAAAATTTAAAAATAAACATATCAGTCAACAGTCAAGTTAAAAACTAAACAGTAAGCATGTAATTAAATAGTTTACCTTGTCACTACTGACATCAATGAGAGAATATGGCCATGGAACAACTGAAGATTTTGCTTGAACTATTTTACTCCACTGATTCCACTCCAACGGAAGGGGAGAGTCCTCATGACCTTTCACAATATCGTCTACCATCACACGAGCGTGGAGAGGTGGGATGGGCTTGAAATGTACTACAGTGTTCGGTCCGGTCTGTAAAACCCGACCGAATGCAACATGAACAGTCCCACAATCCAACACTTGAAACAAATGACATGATTTAGCCACCTACATCAACTCACAACAGTAAGCAAGCTAATAAAATTATATTGTTTTAAAAGTAATGTTAAAATAACTAAGGAGGAAAAAAGAACAAACCGAAAGGTTTTGATAAGGAAATGTGTCTCTGGTAGGAGAAGAAGGTGCAGGATGATCGACCATCGGAGTATCCGCCGTCGTGGTAGGAGCAGACGTCGGTGCAGGATCATCGACAGTATCCGCCGTCGTGGTAGGAACAGACGTCGGCGTAGCAGTAGGTGCCGGTGTAGGAGACGCGGCCACTATCGATGTATCCGCCGTCGCAGTAGGAGCAGACGCGGTGTGTAAGAGTAGGTGTCGGTGTAGGAGAATGCACCTGGCCCAATACTAAAGCCTCAAGTCTTCGCAGGCGCTCCTCGTAGGCTTGACGCTCCTCAGCGTGACGTCTGAGCTCCTCAGCGTGACGTCTTTCCGACTCCGCCAACCGGTCGTGCACCCGTTCATCCACCATTCTCTCTATTTCAGCCTGCGGTACTCTCGATCGAGACGTAGAAAACACGTCTTTTTGGCGAACTTCCCCTCCAAGCCCCCGCACTCGCCCTGGATGATCCTTTTGCCCAAGGGCCTTATTCAGTGGATCATCCTGAGACGGAGGGGCCGGGACCATCTCCCATCGATCAGTAGATCCAGACTATTTTAAATTACAAAAATATTAGAAATGAAGTTACTAATTAGTAAACAACAACTTTTAAAATATATACTTACAATCTTTGAAGCCAACTCAGCAGTCTCGCTCTGCGGGAACACATAGACTCCCTCTTCATTTTTCTTCATGCGCCCCAGCATAAATGTCTGCACCCTACTTGCATCGTCAACAGTATCAACAACTGACTGAGTGCCGTCTTCATTCGTCTTCGTCAGTAAGCCCTCGCTCTTCCACTTCTCCAACCGCCCCGTATATCCAGCTCGCCCCATGTAGTGCTTATATACATTCTTGCCCGGTTACGTCTCGCTTGTTCTTGACGTAACTGTTACAAAATTTGTATATTTGTAAGTTATACATAAAAAAAAATATTTGTTAAATTTTATTCCTTAAATAATTAAGAAGAATAATTGTAAAAGTACCTTAAACTCTTCAGTCTGGCGATGGTCGTAGAATATCTTCCAGTCCTCCTCCGTGAACATACCATCATACACTACCCACGGCGGTGACCTCTTGGAGCCCGGTTTGTTAATCCAACCATCTACCAACCGATGCTTGAATTGTCGCAGCGATGTCGCTAAAGTGATTCAATCTTCTTCCGAAGTTCAGCCGCGACATTGTATTTCTTCTGCACCATCTGCCACATGATGTCTTTGTCTGCCTTTTCTTGATACTTCCAATCCTTATTAATCGACAATGGGATTTTACCATCAATCCCAAGTAAGAAGCAAACTGCTGCTTCGACCCACCAGAATGTCGGAGGTACTTGTCCCAGAACAAATCGATGGGAGCATTTTCTTCTCCTTCAACCCACGGGTCGGTCCACGTCCCTTCCGAGTGTCTGCGAAGTAGATGTAGCTGGTGGTTCTTCAGTAGGGACGTCATCGTCAATATCATCCAACCCCAACAGTAAGTCCTCTTCGACTCTATCGTCAGGATCCATAATCTGAAAAATAATCAACAATTAACAAGGTTAATACGAACATCTACTGAATCAAATATTGAAACATGACAAAAATGAAATAATAATATAATATTGTCAACCAAACTTACAAAATAACATTTCATCGTTCAATCCACAATCCTTCGTTGTGGTCGGACCTTCGATAT